>CM017193.1:30407645-30987645 GCA_004837865.1 Musa balbisiana | reverse complement strand
TTCTTCATGTATTTAACTGATTGGCTCAGCATGCCATATTCTTATAAGTTTAATTAGATCCAAAGAAAATAAAAGAAAATGGATATGTCAAAGAGATTTATTGCTTCCCAAACAAATCCTCTTACATCTATGTGTAAATGTTGGCTCATCAACAATTATGCATGGCATTACCCATATAATCCTCCTTTAGCATAAAAATACAACTCAGAGCTATCAAATTAGTTCCCATCTTAAGGCCTATTTGTGCAACAATGATTAAAGCTGGTAGACTCAGAACTGAACTGCTCTTCTCCAAAGTCTTTTACAGCAATGAGTGATGAAGATTCAAAGTGCAGTACTCCTCCCAGTAGACCAACAACTGAATCACTGGACTCCAAACTTTGTGCAGCAATGAGTAATGCAAATTCTAAGTGCAGCACCAGCAGGCATGCGGTCCAAGAACTGTCACTAAACTGCAAACACCTCTCATTCCAGTGGGCTTCAATCAAGTTGAGAGACTGTTGATGCATATGCTTCATTCAACATACAGCTCTCAACCATCCTGGTCCAACCCTAACCCTAAACCTCTGTTGCTTGCCAACTTGCTGCTGCAAAAAGGTCCACAAAAGGATCATCATGCTCTTGTTGCATATCTGAAATTGTGTAAACATCTATCCACCTTCTTTTTTATCTTTCAGAACTCATTGTACTCACAAAGTGAAAGGCAGCACATAAAGAATGACCTCCTTGTACTTGTGCAGGAAGAGAGAGAAGTGATGACCAGTATGTAAATGGTTGCAGGGGGACAAAAAGTATACAAGGTTAATAAAAGCCTCCCCCCAACTTGAATCCTTAACCCTGATTCAAGTTGGGGGGAGGGTTGGGTTATCTTTTGCCATTAGTTTGGCTCAGGATGCCAAAAGCGTGCTTAAGACAAACCTCAACCAGGGTTAAACCGAGAGTAAACAAAACCAAATTGAGTGTAGAGACATGTGAGGGAAGAGCTGGACTTTGGACTGGTTGTTGATCAATGGTCACCTTCACTATCACTACTGTAGTTACACTTGCTGCTGCTCCACATGACAAGCTTGTCATGGGACCACTCAGTCCTATTTCTATGGGCTTTGTGGGATCTTCCTTCCCTTCTGAGGCTGAGACTGAGAGATACAAATATTGAGATCTTTGCGGTGTTCCCTTCCTTGTGAAGGACACTGCCTGTGTGTAGTTGGGGTGCACTTCCATGTTCTCCTTTTTCTTTTTCTTTTTTCTGGTCTAATGAGGCCCCAAGGCTTATATTTAGTGCTCAATGCAATATAATCTTTGTTCATAATACCAACTGATGCAAGTGAGCTCATAAAAAGGGAAATCTAAAACTATGTGAATGTATCCTAGGAAAGACCAATGGTTTCTTCTTAATAATTTTCAACAAAAAGAGAAAAAAAAATTAGATGATGTCATCTCTCAAGAACACTGATGGATTTAAGCGCATGTTCAAAAAAATATTCATGTATTAGGTGATGATTAAAAATAATACTAGAAAAACATCATATAGTGTCGAGGATCGAAAGTATCGAATAATATATTGGGTTAGATCCTAACCTAATAGAGCATGTGATTTTTTTGGTTTTGGGATGTGATAACAAGTGTTAATGCACATCACCTGCCAGTTGAGCTTGTAAGTATGGATGGAGTCTTACCAGTTGAGCTTGTAAGTATGGATGGAGTCTTCTAAGGAGGAAGAAAACAAAGTAGGAGACTTGTCCAAGGAGGCAAAAGGCAAGTGGCATGGTACTATTTCCCTAAGCAATAAAAACATAGAAGAGAACCTACCAAGTGGAGAGTGAAGTTCCCATAACCACCATGTTGAAGCCACTCTGTAGACATACAAGGCCAAAATTTCTAATGAACTCAAAAACTAAAATATTATATAATGTTGAGATTAGCACTATTGCTTTTATCTTTCAAGACAACCATTTTATAAACTGTAGTACCTTATTATTTACTCATCTACAAACTAGTGAGATAAGATTCTGCCTTTTACTTATTGAGTCCCTATTTATTTTCTCTTGAGACTGCTCAAACTTGAAAGACAGTAGAACTGCAAAGAACATCTCTATGTACAGAGAGAAAGAGAGAGATTTCTTCTTTTTCTGTAGAAGCCAAAGCCAAAATTTCTTCTTTTTTTGTTCTTGGAATTGTCCAAGGAGAGCAGTTAATAATACATGTACCAACACACTTTCTCTCTCATCCACCAGAATGATTTGTTCTCACTCACTGCCCCTGCTCCCCGAAAAGAAGAAAACCAACCCGGATTTGGAGCTCAAATCCAAGCCAAACACTTCACCTTAAAATTGCTTCCTTTCCTGCTCACACTCTTCTCCTTCCCCTCCATGTCACTACTTCCCTTTCATGTTCTCCTTCGTGCACCCACCTCTGCCCTCTTTGCATCCGTTCCCTTGTAGCGGAGTCAAGAGTGGTTGAGGAGATGGACTTTGGTGGAGTGGTGGATATGGATATGCTAGTGGCTGCGTCGTCTGATGCTGGTGGTGTCTACTCATCTTCCATGGCCTCCGACGACACTGAACTCAGCAGGCAAAGAGTGCTCTCGGGATCTTCTTTACAGAAGAATGATACCTCACCAGAAGCCGAGGACCATGACATGAGATGCCTCAAGCTGGCTCGAACCGAGCCTAAAGTGGCATCGACTGCAAAGGTGGCTCCTTTCCTCGTCCCCAGCTACCCCTACCTCTTCCCTGATGGGGCGCAAATGCTCAGTTTCTCCTCAACATTCAAGCAAGAAGCAATGGGGCTGAGCCTGGATGGGACGTTGCCTTACCAACACCACCGGTCGGCGCCCACTTCAACACCCTCTTGTCTCAGGAATGCAGGTAACTTGCATTAAATATACGCCTATACTTAGGAGTTCTGGGGCTTGTGTAGGCGAGCAGGGGCTTTTGGTGGTCTGATTGGGCTTTGGAATAGGTTTCCATTCAAGCACAAGAAAGCGGTTGTTTGGTTAGTGGTCTCTTTGATTCCAGTGCTGATTGCAAGAGGGTCTTTTCATTGCAATCTTTGAATCCTTGGCCCTGATTTCGTCTTGAAAAAAAGCAAGCTTTTCTCTTTTCCCTCTGGTTGGGTATTGTCTTCAAACTTCTGGATTTGGGCAGAAAGATTGTACATTTCTTCTAGCGAAAGAAGGGGGAAAGGTGTGTAAGTATTAATGAGAAGGGGAAAGAGCAAATGCGAGAACCTTGGTGGATTCTGTTCTTGAATCTTGTTACCCAATGTTATTTCTCTGAAGAAGGATCATGAGCAAGAGGTGGAGAAGTGGGGAAAAAGGAACCATTTGGACGGTTGATGTTCTTCCTTAATGTTGCAGACAAGTAATGCCTGCTGCGAGTTGTGGCACTTCTGCCAGTTACCCTTCGAGGGCTTTGTTCCTATTTGTTCATTTTGCACCTTCATCTGATGTGGTTTTGTTTGAGCACCTGCTTGTCTTTTCCTTACATTTCTGCTTATCTTTATTTTTGCTGTTTTCAGGCTTGTGTTCAGGGAGCTTTGATGTGAACATGAATGAAGTTTTGGCGAGGGTGAGGGGGCCATTCACTCCAACGCAGTGGCTGGAGCTCGAACGCCAGGCTTTGATCTACAAACACATTGTTGCAAATGTGGCCATACCACCCAGCCTGTTCATCCCTTTTAGAACAAGTCTCAGCACTTTTGGGTTTTCTTCCCTTCCAGTTGGATCCTTTGGCTCAAGTACATGTAAGGCTTACCACGCTCAAGACAAAATATGCATAGAAAATAAGCATAAGAGGAACCAATGTGCCATTACCTAATCAGCTACTCTCATAGGTGTTTATTTTGTTATTTTGACTTGAGAGGTTACGCTTCTTTTCATTTTATCGCAATAAAAAAATGGAATATTCTTTTACATTGTGAAGTTGTCAACCATCAGAAAGACTTTGTTTGGTAGAAAGCGAATTTAAGATGCTTATTCTAGAAAACTGTGTTTTTTACCTTATATTAGTCGTTCTTCTTATTAGATAGTGGTCAAAATGATCTCAAAAGTAACCTTGAGCCATATCTTCTCTTCTTCCTTTTCCTCGCAAATCTGTTCTTTTCTATTTTTTACTTTCACAAATTTTTTGGTAGGATTCATGCATATTGTTATATGTTCTGCTACAACATAACTTCTGTTGGTTTTTGGTCAGGAAGTTTTGATTTCACACAATGGCCAGCTCTAATGGTGTTGTTTTGTATTTGGTTATTTCTTTCTTTTACTTTTATTGCTTCAGCAGTTGGATGGGGGTTGTACCATCAAGGATACTCGGGAAATGATGATCCAGAACCTGGTAGATGCCGTCGAACTGATGGGAAAAAATGGCGGTGCTCAAGGGAAGCTGTTGCTGACCAGAAGTACTGTGAGCGGCACATCAATCGGGGCCGCCATCGTTCAAGAAAGCATGTGGAAGGCCGCACTAGCCATGCCATGAAAGCAATACCTTCCATAGCACCTTCACAATCTGTTTCTGCTAATCAAAGTGGTGGAATATCCGGTAAACTCACCACTTCACAGCATCAAACTGAAAGTCTGCAAACAAACATGACCAATTGCTGCCCTGCACAGTTTGACAGGTAAATAAGATGACACAAAACCATTTACATTTCAATTGGCATTGATAAATTCTTGAAACCTAGATGATCAATATCCTTTTTCATGCATTTGATAGCCCCTAGTGTTATGGAGTACATTTTCATTATGTACAAACTTGAACAGGCCATTTAAATTAATGTTTTAGGCAACAACATTACTGTTTTGCTACAATTTTTTTAATATTTCTCATTCTTCTAATTGCTAATATCCTCCAGATATTTGATATTATCATGAAAAGTTTGCAAAGTTTAGAGAGTGCTATGTATATGGTTGATTTCAAATCTAAACATGATGGTCATTGCTTTCTCCTTAAGTTGGTTCTTCTTTTCAATTTAGCCAATTAGCCCATTCAATAGTTTTAACGAATCAACTGAGAGTACAGTAATGTATTGGATATAAGGGCTTTAATAGCCCAGTGTAATGGTGCCAATGGTCTCAACCTTATCTTGATGAGCACATAAAGAGAATAGGAGAAGTAAGAAGTGCTGTCTGGAGATGGGGAAGACAGGAAAGACTTCAATGTTGTGAAGAATGGGTGGCCTAACTGGATGGGTGAACACTAGGGAGTTGCATGGTGGAGGCAGTGTTGAGGGGAAGAAAGTGATGGCTGCAAAAGGTATAAAGAAATATAAAGGGCAGGATGAAGAAGATAAAAAATAAATGCTTTTTATACTGTTGCTAAAACCATCTGTGCTGAATCACCACCACCAATGAACTAAGGACTAAAGCTGACTAATGATCTAATGTTCAGGGGATAAAGTAAAAAAAAAAGAGGATTTTATGTCATCATTATAACATTTAGGGATCATTGATTTCATCAAACATAAAATTTAAGTTACATGCATGAGAATCTAACAAGTAAAATGCAGTGACATTTTTATTACCTTTACATGTATAAATTTATTAGACCCTGTGGAGGCCTGTTTCCCTGAGCTTTGCTTTTGTAAGGGCTGCTATGGATAAATGGTTGTTAATAAATTATATACATCTCATGATTTTGGACCTTTTATTTATCATATAACTTAATCTTCTGTATGTTTCTGTCATGAAATAATAAAAGGCAAGTTCCCATAATTAAATAAGTTTTTCAGTGATTGTGTATTTTCATCTAACTCGTTCCCTGCAAATTACCTTTATTATGATAGCCTATTCGACGCTTGCAATTTGATATATATATATATATATATATATATATATATATATATATATATATTCATATAAATAATCAAATAACATCTTGTTGCATGCATAACGTAGAGCTTTATGTACTAGTCACTAAGGTAGCAACCATTTTTCTTTTTCATATTATATCTTGAAAAACTCTGTATTTTAATTTCTTAAAAAATTTATTTTCATAATATTGAATAATACAGTATGTTCCATACTAATGCATTCGTCTTAGTATCTTATTAATATTTGGCTTGGGTACGTGTCTTGATGGTGTCAAAGAGGATAACAGTCAGGAAATCATGCTTGGAACATCTCACCAACAGAAATTCCATATGCAGGTATCTGAGATAACTTTCCTGGATGTATCAATTTATTGTAGCATTATCATGTGATGCAATATATTTTCACGGAATCACATGATTTTGTTTACCATGTTCCATCCTCATTCCTTGATGCGCATATTACATGCACTGTATCTTTGATGTTTACCATACTATACCTTCCTTTCAAGGAATGTATGATTTAGTATATTGAGATCCATTTTAGACTAATTTTGCAATAGAGAGTTGGCTTAAGGATGGACAGGAGCATGACAGTTGAAATGGAGGATCTTAACATTTAGACTTCCATTGTGTTAGGTCCTTTGTTTCAAATTTTCACTATATTACTTCGGCAGTATATGCAGTCCAAGTTACTTCTGAACATGTTCATTTGAACCATTTTTTCCTTCTCATTTCTAATTGGTGATTAATTTCCATTGGCAGGATCACAATGAGCAATGGAATTGTAAATGGACGTACACAGAATTCCAAAGACCTTTCCATGCTAGATTCTTTTAATTCGAGAAAAATGAGTAACTTATTTCCAGTATCAGAAGAACATAATCCCTTTAAAGGATCCTCATCTGAATCAGAACTTGGGCACATTTCCATGGATTCCCTTTTGAAACCTCAGAGCAGTTCCTTCTCAGATAATATCAGCTATGTCACCATCCCAATGCTCAACAACCAGCAGACCGAAACCCATCCCCTTCGACCCTTCACTGATGACTGGCCTAGGAACCAGTCTGATCATTCAAATATCTCACGGTCTGAGGTAGAAGAAATGCAATCTCTCTATCTCAATCCCTATGGCTTGCTCTGAGTTTGCGCCCGCTTCTCCTCCACATAAAATCTTTTAAGTTCTCCCTATAAATCACTGCAGGAATATGATACAATTGATGTGGGTCTAGGAGCAGCTGCATCAAGTGAAGCAAGCAATTATCAGCCAGGTTGGTTGCCAATCTCCTGGGAGTCTTCCATGGCTGGACCTCTAGGAGAGGTCCTAAACAATAACACTAGCAATGTGGATGACCAATGCAGAAACCTGCTGTCATCATCTGTAAATTTCTTGACTGATAGCTGTGGTTTGCACACTTGGTTGGAGTCCTCTCCAACCGGCATCCTACAGAAAACTTCATTTTGTTCAGTGTCAAGCAGCACCAGGAGTAGCCCCAGGGTGGAGAACCACAAGTCTCATGAAAGCAATGACAGCATGTGTGATGAAATTTTTGGCTCAACCAAGGTAGATCTCCCTACCATCCCCTCATAGCATGCTTTGGTCCGCAAATGATATGAGAAGACAGCAAATGATATGAGAAAAAGCCTAGCAAATAACACGACAGTGAGGAATGCAAAACCAATGCACTTTTCGTTTCTAGTGATCATTATATGTTCTTTCTATTGTGTAATATTCACTCTATCCACAATATATTCTGGATGGCTTCAACTAATGGTTTTTTTTGTCAGAGAGAGAGAGAGAGAGAGATTTGAAAGTGATCGTGTTTTAGATCTGTAATGTGAAAGTTGTGAGAGGCTGAATATGAAACCTTGTCTTGCTCAGATATTCTACTGTGTTATTAGATTAAATACTCTTACATTTTATGTTGATGATTCAAACACAACAAGCATTAAGATTTGCTGTCACAATTGTAATGAATATCTGACTCTTGGTCATCTCAGCAGTGATGCTGTTCATGTACAGGAATTCACAGCATCTTCCTACAGGCATATGGAACTCTTACCAATGAGTTAGGATTTGTTTCTGCACCCTGACAGCCCAACAGCAGGATCTCCTGCCTCTGCTTTTGGTGCTGCCTTGGCAATCTTCTGCTTGAAAAAGTACTGCTATGCATTGGTTCAACTGCTACAGAATCATAAAAGTGCATCTTGAACAGTTGTGAAGATGGAGGAATGAGGAATCCCTCCTCTCAGTAGATGCCCTTTGTGATGATTTCTTCTACAGTGGACAACTGTGAAGTGGTAGTGCCTTTACTGTGGAGGAGCAGCTAAAGCTCTTGCAGTTGATGATGCCATATCCACAAGCAATAAATGGCAACAAAAGATGCTTCAACTGTGCATATGTCCTCTCTTGTCTCTTGCACTCTGCATGTACATACTGCTGGAAATGTGACAACAACAGTCCCAAATTTGATATAGAAAAGAAAAGGCTAAATAATTAGCCACAATAACATCAAATCTCATTACATTTGTGAAGAGTTTGAGGAATTTGTGTCCTTTTTTCTTGATTGCTTCTCATCATGTTCTTCTATTTTCATTATATTAAATAGCTGATAGTGTTTAGCCTATCCAATTTTAATATCTTTAGAAAGTGCTAATTTCATACAATTATTAAGAAACAAGGGTAATAAAAGATCAAAAAGGCTGGAGATTTTGTGATCCTTAACAAATTGTCTCACTGCTAACCTACAAAGTTATTTGCACAAATTACTTTAAAATTTCAGATTCCTGGGATTGTGTATAATTAGAACAAGTGAAACAAAGATGTTCAAATCTTACATATATGCAAGCCTATTTCAAATCTTGTGATATTTTTATTGTAATAAATAAAATTTTGATATTTATATTATTACCATCCTTGAGAAAGCACACTTTAAAATTGTGTCTGAAGAATTACCAGTGAAAATGGAGTGAATACTAAGTTTATTTAACTTTAAATCTCTACTTTGTTATCAAACTCCTCAAAATATTGGTGTTTGTGGCACATTAATACATCTTTGAATACATAATATTTGTGCCTATGCTCCTCCATTCCATCTGTCTTGAGTGGATTTGTAGTAATCTTGATATCAAGAGGTAAACAAGACACTTATAACCCTAAATACATTTCACATATACTTATTTAGAGACACTAAACAATAGACTGAGAAGAAAACCAAGCTCATAATAACAATCTTTTATTAGTTTATTCATTCAAAATTAGCAATTCGACCAGGAGAACTTTAGTTATTATCAGAGAAAATTCATGCAAAACTAGATTTTAACCAATGTTAGGTTGATCACTCATGGCAATAGTATAGAAGAACATGACCATACCATAGGATGATTTGAGGGGTAAATGGCATGTAGATTACACAAATCATTAAGAGTAGTTGTCCGAAGATATGTAAGGGCATGACACCAAATTAAAGTGCAAGGCCATCAATTCATGTACACCATATTTTTGAAGGTAATGTTGCAATATCAAATTTTTAGTGGTACAATTGCATATGCAAAATATATGCCAAAATAAATAAACATTAGTTCAGATTGCAAATATATCCTCCAAAATTATTCATTTTTGTATTTATTATCCTAAATTTAGGTTTAACAGATAAACACAAACATATACATATAATAATTAAAATTTTAAATGACATCAATAGCTTTTGTAAAAATTCAATATAATTATGTTTATTGTAGGGATATTTTAGGTATTCATATATATTTCTTATCCAAAATATAACTATTGTTGAAAAGTTAGAATTGCTAACTTTAGCCTTCCTAAATGGATGTTAATAGGACAAATATACATGAAGGATCTTAACATTTAATGAGATATATGGTGGCATCAGGGTTATATTCTGGTTCAAAGTTTACATAGACCAAGTTTTGGTGAGGTTGAGATTTGGAAATGTGATTACATTCTTATCAAAGACTCATTACACAGCAGATGGCAAAGTGTTATCTTAAGCAGCAGTTCTCATGCTTGCTGACACAAAAAACTCCCAAGTCTGACTTGGGAATTGCAGCTGAAGGAAAAAAGAAGGACAATCTCCAATCTTGATCAGTGGTAGTTGACACAGATTTTAGTTGCTACTTAGCCTGCAACCACTGCAGGCTTGTTTGGTATCAGTATATGCCATGAATACTTCGAATGATTGGCTTCAAACTTTTATACTGCATATGGAAGATGCACTTGTTCAGACAACACAATGCAATGAAATGTCAATCTTTATCATCTTGTGCCAACTCCATGCTTCTCCACACCATACTTTTTTGCTTTAATCATTCAACTTTGTCTTCATTAACCTACCTGAAGAGCTCAAATGTCAGCTCCCCTTAACACACAAACTACATTTTGGTAGGAAGCTTTGTCCTCTTGGATAGAGACATTCTGAAGTCTGAGGTGTTATTTTACTACTTAGAACATGCTTGCCCTGCTCAAGATGTGACAAAGGTTCTAATCCATCTCATTATTTTCCCAATGGTTGCTAGAACTGCTGTACTTGTCCATTAACTAAAGTGGTTGATCTCTGAAACATAAAGAATAATCAATGTGTCGAGTGGCTGATTTTGACCCAATTATCACTTTGGCTTCAGATTGAATTCTTGGCATTCTACCAAGGAAACTTGGTTTAGTTCCTACTCATGCTGTCTAACTTATGACAAGTATGATAAATGGCATGTGATACATACCATGTGAATTGAATTTAAATCTATCTCATGAGCATTAATGCATATCCATTCTTTGTTTCTTCTGAGTTCAAAAAAGAAGCAGGATGTGATGAACTGAAAACTTAATTTGTTCTTCGCAATGGTGGTTGAGACTTCAATGATGGGCAGAGAGAGAAGCTAATAGACAATGATGACCTACTACCTAATTTTCTGAAGTATAATGTCACAGCTTTGTTGTAAGACAATGATGTCAAAGCCAGAGAGTGAAACCTTGTGAAACTACTCAGTAGCTGCATTGGTATACTGCTAATCAACATCTTTAGAATGTACAACGAGAGCCTAACATCTCTGAGATTACATCTTCTCTGATACCCTCAAAAATGGCTTCTTCTATCTGAACTGCAATCTCTCTAACCTGAGGCTGGAATTCATGCCATTCCCTCTTGGAGTTGGAGATGTCTGAGAATGTCAGCTGGCTGATGCTAGTATGAACTCCTCTCTGCCTCTGCCATGAAGAGGTCTCATCTTCGCGGATCACAGTTTCAAAAATTTCATGGCCCGAACTTTCATGAGAATCCTTCATGCTCTTGTCTTCCTGCTCACGGTCCAAGTGAAGCTTCTCTGGTTGATCAAGCTGCTTCTTTGATGTACCAAACTGGTTGAGAGCAGGAGGAGTAACGCAAGAGAGCTCAAGTAGCTCCTTGAAGAGGTGCAGTGTTGATGCATCCTCTTCTGTATCTGTGATGATGAGTTAGATGAGATACTGGAAAATCTGAAAGAGCTTGCAAAGCTTTAGAACTCACTGGTAGGATGAACTGGAGAGCCTTCGTAAGAGTGCAGCTCGAGAACCGACACAGGGCTGAGCTGCTTTGGATCATCCACCTCATGGGATTTCCATGGGATCTCTCCTCCATCGCTGCATCTGGAAGACAAAGACAAGACCTCGTCGGCCTCAGACAAATGAAGGACCTTCTTGTCCCGGCGCAAGAAGGCCTGCCTGACGACCCTCCCGCTGAGAAACTTGGCGAGCATGCACTTCAGCAGCTGACATCTCCTCCTCCTCCAGCAACTCCTCCTGAGACCATGGCTTGCGATCCGCTGCAGCCTCTTGCATGCGCCGTTGATGGGCCAGCACAGGCTGGTGGCCGGGGAAGCGAGGAGCTTGTCTGAGTACCCTTTCTCCAGGAGGTAAACATCCAACAAGAAGGGCTCTTGTTGCTCCTGCAGCAGCTCGGAGAGCCGTCTTTCCCGGCCAGGTGATGATAAATTGGGAAGACAGGCAGCCATTAGACTTCCAGCTCGTAGATGAGAGAAAGACGAGGAAGAGGGATTTCAAAAGGGGAGGTGATGATTGGTGTGCAGGTGGTATAAATGGAGAGAGGGAAGGGGAGGTGGGAGGATTAAATATGCATTCCCCGTGATGCTGCGCTCCCCCGAGGGCAGGCAAGGAGAGGAATTAATGGTGGTGGTGGGGAGCTGAAACAGAGGAGGATCCATGGCGAGCTTGGAATTTTGTGGGGGATTGGTGGGGGAGGCATGAAGAGCCTTGTCATGCAACCACACCCACACCACCTTGTAAGCTCTTCTGAGCACCCACCAACCCCACATCAAATCATGAGGTGAACACCACTTTGTGCTCAATCTCCTGTTGTAAAGTTGAATGTTTGCTAGAGAGGGAGACATTTCATTGATGCCATTATCTATCTATTGCATGCATGATCATTTTTTTTACTGAAGAAGGAAGATGTAAAATTCTTACCCTATTAGTGATAACTTAAAGAACTTTTGAAAAGCTATAGTAATCTAATCAGATTCTTTAACAAAGTAGATGTTTGATTAAAAATATTTATGTATTATTCATTCTTATCTTCGATCTTCACCATACAATTAGGTTTCATTCATTAAAAAAAATATATATATCTTATATATTTGATTAAGTTTTTAAAATTCAATAACTCAATCAAATTCTTTATCATGGTTCTAGAATAGATTATGAGTTTCGATTTTATATCTATCTTTTTTTAGTATTTAATTAAAAATATTCTTCGAGTTTATTTGATCTCGTATCGTATTTTGTCTATACATCAAATCTAAATCGAGTTGCATGTTAGAGGGAATATTAAGTTATATATATATATATATATATATATATATATATATATATATATATATATATATATATTTCGAACAGATTAAAGTTTTATGAGTATTGTTACTCAATTCAAAATATTTATCATAAGAATTTAGAAAGGAAAATAGGATTTGCATAAATTGGCCCCTAATAGCCATCAAAAAATTTACATTAGTTGTCAACTCCATCCTGTTACATTTGGTTTTACTCATCACTAAGATATATAAACTGCAGAAAATCCATGGAAAAAATTTCAGATGTGTTCTATTTCTGCTCATATTTAACCAAAACATCCTTAGCAATAGTGCCTGGATATGTCTCTCTTGATTCTCCTCATATCTAAGCTGATTCAGCTCAGATTTCTTGGTGTGCATATGTTCTGAGAACACTACAAACTTTGTCACCTAACAGAGGAGGCCATGTGACCATGAACAGAGAGGACTGAGCAAATGGACAAACCCTATGTTACTCAGTGTTGGGATTTGGGGGAGAGATGGGGATTTGTTTTGGCAGCTGCTCTCATTCAACTCTCTAATCAGCAGCCATGTGTTGATGAGCAGGAATCACTCTTGTATGCCTCAGTCACAGCGGACAGAGAGCCTCCTGCCTGAGTACTTTTAATCTGCTCCATCCTCTGGGGACTGCAGGACCTGAACAACATTGTACTCCACACACCTCCATGTCCATATGGTTGATCTTGCAATGCTTCAAATTGTGGTGACACAACTCCAGCAAAGAGAGTTGATGAAGATGGAAACAGAGACCATGATCATGTCTCTGATCACAGGGAAATATTTGTAAACATATTTGTCGGAACAGAAGTTAAGATATACAGATTTCAATTAAGAAAACTAATCAATATTAAAATAGCATACATACTAAGGAAAGTCTACAAATATACATATTTGTAGACATTGCTTTAAGACAAAAATCTTATTATTATGCACCAGAATTATTCGATATTTTATTGATATTATCCCTCTTACCAATACCATCGTGTACTAATTTGATTTAACATCTTCTAGTAAATCGAATAATAAAATATAAATAACTTAAAAATAAAAAATGAGAAGGAGGATTGTTCAAGATTCTATTTATAGAGCCTAAAATTATTATGCAATGGTTACAATTAATTATCCAAAGGGACACACATTTTCATTGGGGTAGTTATTATAATATCAAAATAATATATAAAATTTGAAGTTAGAAAAAAGAAAAAAACCTTTAACAATGTTTGTTTGGGTACAAGAGACATGAAAAAGGAAAACAATGGAGATCAAACCAAACACAGAAAAGCTGGTATTGCTATTGAGCTACAGCAGCAATTGTGGCAGTATCATACACAGACAGTAACAGGACTGTCAACCACATCACCTGGAAATAAAGACAGAAGCTGCTCTTTCATCTACCTGCATCTCCTGTGCAACAAGTACGGTGAGACTTGGTCAGCTCCTGCAAATAACCCCAGTTTGTTTGAGGAGTATCAGAAGTCTTATTGTTCTCTCTTTTTCACACCACCAACATGTTTTAGTATCAGAAATCTTAATTGTGTCTCTCTTTTCACACCACCAACATGAAGGACATGGACCAAAAGCTGGAGCTTTTTTTGTTTTGGCTGCTACTGATAACCCTCTGCTCGAACCACCACAAATCAACAATACCATGCTAGCAACATATAATTATGAGAGGTAGTAGGACTAACTATATAATTATAACCTAATTAAATAAAATATAAATGGGGACTTCTCAAGACATCATTGGAAAAGTGTATTTGATTTGAAATTATCCTCTAACCCTATAAATAGACGATGGATTCATGATATATATGTGGAGAAAACTATAATTATATGAGAAATTTCCATTAAAAATTATTTATAATCTTCTATGCCATACTGCCACCACCACCTCTTTCTTTCTTCATCTTTTTAAATAAATAATATCTATCATGTGATTAGAAATTTATTAATAGTCTATTTCTATTGGATATGTATTGATTTAGATATGACTTGACATATGAATCATCCGTTTTTGAATGTTATAAATATCAAGGTTCGTCATATCGTACCATACCGACGTTTCGATCCGGGCTCGGTACGGTACGGTACTAATGTACCGAGCGGTACATCAGGGCGTATCAAGCGGTACACCAGGGCGTACCGAGCGGTACACCCTGGTGTATCGAACAATTTTATATTTTTTTTCATACTATAACAGTGCTACAGTATATAGTATTGTAGCACTGTAACACTATAGCAGTACCGGATGGTCCGTGTACCGGTAACCTATCGGAGCGGTACGTACCGCCCGGTACGGGTGGTACGCTTCGGTATGACAGATCTTGATAAATATTATATAATGAGATGATAATACCCATTTATTTTTTTATTTTTAATCCTAAAAATAAAAAAATTTAAAACTCCTAATATATGCACTCTTTCGCTACTCACTTGTGTCTTTTATCTATTGTTACTCACGTATGCAAATCGACAACTATTTATGCTTGTGACCACCATAATTAGATATTGTCAACAACTATCGCCATTAGGCCCTATCGATCGGTCCTCTCCTTATCATCATCCTTCTCCAGCATCATCATACCCTCCTCTTTGTCTCTTCTTTACTATTGTACTATCTCCTCTTCCTTCATTATCATCACCTTCTCTTCTTGATAAAAACTCAACAATAATATTAAATCTGATTTAATTAATAAAATAATAAATAATAAATTTAGGAATCATTTGAAATCATATTTGACGTCCCAATGATTCCATCCCTTCATACAGGTTTATGAATAAATCTATTCCCTGAGGATGACACTAGAATTCCTCCTTTGCGAGCACGATCGTAGGAAGATTAATACAATATCAATAGCATAAAGATAAGCAATAAAATCAAAGAACATAATGTGCAAAAGCAAGAGGAAGAATATTTTTTTATCTCAAACCAAGTGATCGATCTTCTCGAGAAAAATCTAAGACTACTAGCATAATAATGATCATATAATGAATATGTGTAATCATAACCGATAAATACTATTAGCACATCAAGTAAAAAAATAACAAACACCATTAAATAATTAAAAAATAAATAAAATAATAAAATTTGTTGATATTTTTATTTTTTAAATATAAAATATCTAACAATCCCTCATAAATCTCAAAATTTTTTAGTAAACAAAATCATTAAGACATAAAACATTTGTTGAAATAAACTGCTTGATACTTCTACTATGCAATGGGCGAAATATCTTTGAAGATTAAAACTAAACTGTTGTGTGTATGATAGTTTCATAAGAAGGAAACGGAGTGAACAAGGTTTTGAATTACATTTCTTTGATCCAAATTTCAACTACCATACACACAACATTGAAATCTATGTTGTATGTTAAGTCATGCACTATAGCTTGATTATTCATGAGAGTATTTAGGGATTGTCCAAATATGTAGCTGTGCTCATATACACAAGTTCATACTCAAAATGTGTATAGAGTTATATCTCACGAAAATTTTTTTTTCAAAGTTATACTCTTCTTTGATGGGGATATAAAGCAGAATAACCTTTGTATATGAACAAGTACTAGAAGATCATAATATGCAACATAATTAAATGGAATCACAATCAAACAGAACATCAAGATATACGTGGAAAACCCCTCCAATGTGAAGGGTAAAACCACAGGGGCAAACTAGAGATAATCCACTATGAGAATAATGAATATACAAATCTCAATCTTTTGCCCTAAACCCTAGCAACAATCACAAGAGAATAACTGGGATACAAGAATCAAGTCATTGTTCATAATATCTAAAACCTCCCCAAGTAATCACAACAATAGTCTACTGTAGATTTGATCTAACCTGAGATGAGAACACTACTAGATGATTGAAAACAGTCTCTCTGTGTTGTCCTTGTCTTCTTTCCTTTCTTTATCTTGTTTTTCTGCTTTTTTCTTCTCCTCTTTGCTGCTGCAAGGATGTCCACAATTTTTCTCCCAAAAACGCAACCACATGTATCATAAAATGCAGCCCCCACACCCCTAATATGATATTAGGGTTAGGTTAAGTGGGGGGTGGGTTGTGGGCTGATAAAGCCCACCATGGGCTGAACATGGGCTGTCAGCCCAACAACCTCCCCCTTCAGCCCATAAGGGAGGCTGTCCTATGACTCCTCAATGTGAAGTCATGCCAACCCAACTGTCGGATATCTCTTGTCTTTCTTTTGGTAATGTCTTTATCAATAGGTTGCTCCATTATCATCTTGTAGTAATTTTTTGAAGCTACACCGCTTTTCTTCAAATACATTTCGAATCCAGTGGTATCTGACATCTATATGCTTTAACTTGGAATGAAACATTGGGTTCTTACACCAAATGGATGACACTCTGGCTGTCTATACTGCAGCAATATGGAATGAAACATGGGTTCGTACACCAATGGATGCACTCTGGCTGCATAATGCACAATATAATTTTCCTGTTTCAGCCTCAATTCTTGTAAGAATTCTTTCATCTATAACATTTCTTTGCATACCTCTGTAGCAGCAATATATTCCGCTTCTATGGTGGAGAGAGCAATACACCTTTGGCAACCTGGATTACCATGACACAGCTCCCCCTATAAAAGTAAGTACATAACCTGAAGTAGACTTCCTCGTATCTATATCTCTTGCCATATCTGCATATGTGTAACCTGTCAATACAGGTGGTCCACCTCCAAAGCTTAAACAAACCTTAAAGCTCCCTTTGAGATATCTAAAAATCCACTTCACTGTTGCCTAGTGCTCTTTGCCTGGTTTTGCAAGAAATCTGCTAGTAACACCAACTGCATATGCGATGTCCGGCCTCGTACATACCATCGCATACATTAAGCTTCCAACTACTGAAGCATAAGGAATCTTTTGCATTTTCTCCTTCTCCTCATCACTTAACGGACTCTATTCTGAGCACAACTTAAAGTGACCTGCAAGAGGAGAACTAACTAGTTTTGCATTGCTTATACTGAACCTTTCCAATATCTTCTCAATGTATTTCTCCTGTGACAACCAAATCTTCCTGTTTTTCCTGTCACGGGAAATCTGCATGCCTAGTATTTGCTTTGCTGACCCCATGTCCTTCATTGCAAAAGACTCACTCAGTTCCTTCTTCAACCTGTCAATGTTAGACATATCTTTCTCAAGAATAAGCATGTCATCAACATAAAGTAAGAGAATAATAAAATCTTCACCAAACCATTTGATGTACACACAGTGATCTGAAGCCATTCTTTTGTATCCATTTTCTGTCATAAATGAATCAAACTTTCTGTACCACTGTCTTGGAGCTTGCTTTAGCCCATACAAGCTCTTCTTCAACTTGCAGACAAAGTTCTCTTTACCTTTGACTTTGAAGCCTTCTGGTTGCTCCATATAAATTTCCTCCTCCAAATCACCATGAAGGAAAGCTGTCTTCACATCTAATTGCTCAACCTCCAAGTCCTAGCTAGCAGCAATACCAAGAGCAACACGAATAAAGACATTTTAACAACAGGAGAAAAAATCTCTTCAAAGTCAATACATTTCTTTTGACCAAAGCCTTTCACAATCAATCTAGCTTTGTACTTTGGTTGAGAACAATATTCTTGAGTCTTTAACCTGAAAATCCACTTGTTCCTTAAGGCATTCATTCCATTTGGTAGTAGCACCAAATCATAAGTATGGTTTCTTTGAAGAGCATCCATCTCTTCCTGCATAGCAACTAACCATTTCTCTTTCTGCTCACCTTCAATTGCTTCCTGGTAACTCTCTGGTTCACCTGCATCAGTAAGCATCACATACTCATCTGTAGAATATCTTCTGGAACTTGATCTCCTACTTCTTCTTACTCAACATGTCCTGCAGGTAGATCAACATCAGGCTCTACACTATCTTTCTGCATATCTCCCCCATCACCCTAATATACTGGAGGAATAATTGGGTCACAATATGCTAATCTTTCTGCAGAAGTCTTGGCCGGTGTCTTTTTCTTCAAATCTTCAAAGGTTTGATCCTCAAAGAAGACTATATCTCTGCTTTTGATATGCTTTTCTAGATCTCAAAGCCTGTAACCAAACTGATCATGTGAGTAACTAAGAAAAATACATTCTTTAGACTTACCATCAAGCTTGGACCTCTCATTATCTAGAACATGTGCAAATGCACGATAACCAAACACTCTCAAATGCTTGTAGGAAACATCTTTCCCTAACCATACGTGCTCTGCAACATCACCATCTAGGGCTGTACATGGTGATAAGTTGATCACATCAACTACAATCCTCAATGTCTCATCCCAAAACCTTTTAGGTAGCTTGGCCTGTGAAAGCATACACTGATCTTTTTCATGAAGGTGCGGTTCATCCTCTCTACAATAGCATTATGCTAAGGTGTACCAGGAACTATCATCTCATGTTGGATCCCATGTGACCTGCAATAAGCATTAAACAATCCTGTATACTCACCATCATTATCTGATCTTATGCATTTCAATTGCCTTTCTGTCTCCCTTTCAACCCTAGCATGAAACTCTTTGAAGACATTAATCACCTGATCTTTGGTCTTCAAAGCATAGGCCCAAACTTTCTTGGAAAAATCATCTATAAAAGTGACAAAATAAAGTGCACCACTAATACCAAGAACATCAACAGATCCACCAGGAGTTTTTGTCCTCAAAGGACTATATACATCTATATAAACACAGTCCAAGGCATGCATTTTTCTAGACAAAGCAGGACTAGCAAATGAAACTCTGTGTTGTTTATCAGCCAAACAATCAATACAAGGGTTCAAATGTATACATCTGAGATCTAGTAATACCTCTTTCTTGGAAAGAGCTTGCAGTCCCTTCTCGCTCATGTGTCCCAGTCTCCTATGCCACAACTCCATGTTGAAGTCTTTTTCTGTAGTATTTAACTGCTCATCATAAGCTTTAGCCTGCAACCTATATAAGGTATAACATTTCTTTCTACTAGCCATAACAAGAGAACCTTTACTGAGCTTCCATTGCCCTCTATGAAATCTACTATCATAGTCTTCATCATCTAACCTTCCAACTGAAATTAAATTCAGCCTCAAGCCAACCACATGCCTCACATCCTTCAGCACTAACTTGCAACCAAGGTTGGCCTTTAAATGGATATCACCCATGCCAATGATGTCTGCTGTGCCATAGTTACCCATCTTGACAACACCAAAATTTCCAGACTTGTATGTAGCAAAAAACTTCCTCCGTGGTGTAGCATGATAAGAAGCACCTGTATCAATCACCCACTCAAGATCCTGACACACAAGAAAAAATATCATCAGAATGAGACAAAATCAAATAATCACCACCCTGCACTATAATTGTAGTATTATCCTTTGGCTCCACTTCTTTTCCCCTTTTCTTACTCTTCTTAGGTTGCTTACATTGGTTCTTGTAATGTCCTTTCTCACCACAGTTATAGCAAACAATATCTTTTCTTGATCTTGACTTGCTCCTACCCATGCGTGAACTGCTTCTAGACTTTAACCTTCCTCTGTTCTCTGAGATAAGTGCTTGTGAATCATTCTGAGATGTTGCTGAACTCTTTCTTCTCAACTCCTCATTCAACAAACTGCTTGTTACTTAACTCATGGTGACAACACCATCTAGCACAGAATTACTAAGGGAAACCACTAGTGTCTCCCAACTTTCTGGTAATGAACTGAGAAGTAACAATGCCTGCAACTCATCATCAAGAGACATTTTCATAGAGGATAACTGGTTAGTAATACTCTGCATTTCATTCAAATGCTCAGCAATAGAAGCACCCTCTCTATATTTTAGGTTCACAAGTTTTCTGATAAAAAAAGCTTTGTTGCCAGCTGTTTTTCTTTCATAGAGATTTTTCAACTTTTTCCAAAGAGAATATGCAGAAATTTCAGTAGAAACATGGTGAAAAACACTATCATCAAGCCATTGTCGAATAAACCCAATTGTTTTTCGATCTAACCTCTTCCACTCATCATCTGTCATAGTTGTAGGTTTTGCACTATCACCCTACAAAAGTCCATACAAATCTTTGCAATACAAGAGATCTTTCATTCTTGGTTACCATATCATCCAATTGTTTCCATTTAAACTAATCATGCGAGAAACATTACTGGCCTCCATGTTCAAATACAAAATTAAATCACCAAAACCCTGCTCTGATACCAATTGATGGGGATATAAAGCGGAATAACCTTTGTATATGAACAAGTACTAGAACACCATAATACGCAGCGGAATTAAATGGAATCACAATCAAACAGAACACCAAGATATACGTGGAAAACCCCTCCAATGTGAAGGGTAAAAACCACAGGGCAAACTAGAGATAATCCACTATGAGAATAATGAATATACAAATCTCAATCTCTTGCCCTAAACCTAGCAACAATCACAAGAGAATAACTGGGATCCCCAAGTAATCACAACAATAGTCTACTGTAGATTTGATCTAACCTAAGATGAGAACACTGCTAGATGATTCAGAACAGTCTCTCTGCGTTGTCCTTGTCTTCTTCACTTTCTTTCTCTTGTTTTTCTACCTTTTTCTTCTCCTCTTTGCTGCTGCAAGGATGTCCACAGTTTTTCTCCCAAAAACGTAGCCACCTGTATCACAAAACTCAGCCCCCACACCCCCTAATATGAAATTAGGGTTAGGTTAAGTGGGGGGTGGGTTGTGGGCTGATAAAGCCCACCATAGGCTGAACATGGGTCGTCAGCCCAACATTCTTATGCCTCTATGTAAGAGCAATAAATCATCACCATAAAGAGCAATAAGTCATCACAAATATATTTTTTATTTTTTATTTTTTAATTTTCTCCTAAGCCAATTAATCGATATGTTATTATCAAATTAAACCTCTTTCAGGGATCTCCAAGGTTGGGTTAGAAAGCCTTTTATAGACTAACTTGTTACCCTTGGTGATATTAGGACAATAATCCTTTTATTTATACTTTTATAAAAGCTATCATGATATATTATATAGTCATATCAATTTTATATAATGCATGTATGGATAATGCGAATACTCATCCATAAATAACTGACGCAAATCGTCAAATATCAATCAATAAGCAAGTCAGAATATAAATAATTACACGTATTAAATAAATTCATAAATATAAATATGATATTGGTTTACTGAAATTTAAAATGCCCCCACATTTATAAAACAATTTAGCATATAAAAAATGTAACATACTGCATGATATATTTTATTAATATGCATAACATTATTTGATTTATGCATATACATAAGGTAAAGGTAAAGGTAAATGAAAACGCTTAAGCGTTTGGAATTATGTGGGGAGGGAGATTTCTTTGGACTTTCTAATTGCATCAACCACTTATAAATTATGAACTAACGTACGTCATTATGCAGATGTTGTGCAATATTCCCCTTAGTTACTCATTGTTTCTTCTCTTTTGATAGATTTTACCACCATCACCACGTAAAACAGGTAGAATTTTGAGGCAATGAAAGAATGACCAATTACACATAGACTCTTAAATCATCAGCACTCATCATGACACTGTGATCAATTGCTTAATGTGTTAACTTTCTTGATTTACTTGGCCTTTGGTGCTTGCATGCCAGTAATAAGACAGTATGTAATGAATGTTTTTTCCTTTTAAAAATAGATCTGTTGTCTTAGAGAGTCCATGAGAAATCAATTAGTTGTGATGACATATGTGCAAAACATACTTAAAAAAACATATATGGTAGAAGATTAATTTTTTATGTCATAACTCTTACCTGTCTTGTTTTTGGAATCAATTGGTTTTGCTCTTAAAATAATTTAACCATTTTGATCAACATTAAAGAGAATATTGTAATATGTTATTCTTGAAATAAAAAAATATCTCCAAGAGACAACCTGTCTTGAAGCATTAGATACTGTAATGTTTGTTCTACAATTTATATAATATGACTTTAGTTAAACTCCATTTACAATATACCTTATGTAAATGTTGTGCACTTTATCAACATCTGTCATAGGAACAAGTTAGTGAAGACAACAAGGTAGAACGATTTCTATGAAACCTACATCAAACAATGGCTAATCTTGACAGGACACAGCATTAATATTTGCCAAAGCCACCGCATGTAAGCAAGGTGAAATTAACACACAACATAATGAACTAATTATTTTAAGAGCAAAACTAATTGATTTCAAAAAAACAAGAGAGGTAAGAGTTATGGCATAAAATTTTGATATTCTGCCATATATGTTTTTAAGTATGGTTTTGCACATATGTCATCACAACTAATTGATTTCTCCTGGCATCATATGTTTAAAGGAAAAGCATTACATAGTGCCTTATTACTGCCATGCAAGCACCACCAAAGGCTAAGCAAATTGACAAAACGAACACATTAAGCAATTGATAGAGTCTTATGTTCTTTATTGGGAGATTGATACAGTCTTAGGAGCACAAAGGTGAGCAGCAAAATCAAAGAACATAGTACAAAAAGAAACAAGCAGAAGAATATTTTTCGTCTCTAATCGAGTGACCGATCTTCTCATTATATAGAAGAGAAGAATCTGATCATAATCATCATATAACAGCTATGTGTAATTATAGCCAATAAACACATCAAATAAATATAATAATAATAATAATGGACGCCATTAAACAATAAAAAGAAAAGAAATAAAAGATAATATTTTTTTGAGATTTTTATTTTCTAAAATATAAAATATCTAACATCTTCTTCCTCCTCTCGCAGCTCCTGTCCTTGTATGCATAACTGGACTATTATGGATTGAAAGAGGCCGAACCTGTAGTAATCCAATCATGGACTATTATGGATTCGATATCCAAAATTAAAGACCTAACTCGGTTGCTTACACACCATTGTGTTACTCTATGCTCAGTTTGTAGTTGAGTTGAAGGCAAAAAAAAATCACCCTGGGGTACAATAGGTGTAAAGAATGTATGAACTTCTTAGAGCATAATTGCACTAAGAACATTGACTTGGAGTAAATCAAACTCACGTATTTCCTCTCTCTCTTATTACATTAAAGAAGTGAGCATTAATTCCAAAATGCTTTGTACAATCATGAAAAGTTAGAATAGAAGCCCCACATGAACTGATTTGATTCCCAAACAAAAGGGATGAGCAAAGAACATGGGAAATAATTATCGTGTTTGGGCTAATTAATCGTGTCATTGTTAACTTCATACATGAAGATAGATGCAGAACTATTTCTTCATCGCAGGTGATGAGTTGCTACGTAGTAATTGCATGCACTATTTTCTCGATCCAAGCAGACGTAAACAGCTTCTTGCGGTGTCACACATCGAAAATAAAATAAAAGGGGAAAGAAAGAAAAAGAAAAGAATCTTCTGCTATATGTTTCTGTTTCGTTATCATGATCGAACTCTCCCATGATGTCACCCCACTAAATAAAAGTTGTATGATGGTTCGCCATGATGATCTGTTGTTCTTAATCTTTGCTTTGATGAGGAATAAAGGGAGGGGGAAAAGGTGGCGAGGCCACTACATTTTGATGACGATCAATAACTCACTTGCAAAACAGTAGTATGTGACCAGATATGCCAAGAATATGCCCCTCTCTCTCTCTCTCTCTCTCTCTCTCTCTCTCACACACACACACACACTCTTAAAAGAACAAAACAATCTTTGATGATTGATTCCTTCCTTGTATTTTTTTTTCCTCTCTCTCTCTCTCTCTCTCTCTCTTTCTCTTTCTCTTTCTCTTTCTCTTTCTCTTTTGGTGTGTCTAACACTAGATATTTTTGCCCTACAGTAGATTTCTATGATCCGGAATAAAAAGATTGTTCAAGTGCAAGAGCTGATACCAGGAAGTCTTTCTTATTCCTGTCCAACCACAGTGAAAACATGATGTGTCCAAAAACCACGGTATGATCTTCACGTAGCTTAAGTTTTTAGATGGTAACAATGATCGATAATTCGTGTTCTTCTTATTACTTTAGTTCTTGATTTTGATGCTCGTACAAGGATACTTCCATCGATTACATTTGAAAATCTACCTTTTGGGCTCTCTTCTAATTTGATATTTCGAGCACCAATGATTTTGATTCAGAGGGGAAAGAATAGGAAAGAATTGAGTTTCAATTGGGGCAGACACTAATCCTATGTTATTTAAAAATTAAATATTACGTAAACTTATGTTTCATATATTTAACTCAAAAAAGATTAAATATAAATTTAAGTTGTTTGATTTGGAAAGGGTGAACAATAAGAGCAAATCGAATCAAAAAGCGAACCGAATAAGCCTTGGTCACCGGTTGAACCCTCAAACCACATGTTTGACGGAAAAATATTTTAAAATACATTAAAAAATTTAGAATTATATATAATTAAAATCTAAAATTTTAAAAAATTTTAAAATATATAGTAAGTGACAAAAATGATAACATTAACCAACATTATAAACATAACTATTGATACTAATTACTCTAAACCATGTTAGTTTTAATTTGTTTCTCACATCAACCCTAATTTCATTATCGACATAAATATCCTCTAAAATATATAATAAAAAAATTAAGTTAAGGAAATTCGACTGATCTTTTGTTCTTTTATAAAATTAGATCGATTTTATATCATTCCATTGGTTCATGCGGGTTATCCAAAAATGATTAATCACTTTATCCTAGTTTTTCAACCTATGAATCCAATAATTAAATTGGACCAATTAATGGTTTGGTTCCTAATTTTTTAAATTACAGAAAATAACATCTATATATTTAGAGCTAAAACTGATGCTCTCTCCCTAAACCTAACCTCGTGAAGGGATATACTTAACTTCCTTATTCCCAATTGTAATGTGTGTGTATATATATATATATATATATATATATATATATATATATATATATATTCTTCATAACAATTCGTTAGATTGGGATTGGATCCAACAGAAGCCATCCATATTGTATCCAAGGCAAGCCATGATTGATATATTATTGGCAATAGGCTTTGAGTTATTTAAATATAAATATAATAAATAAAATAAAATTCCAAAGAAACTGGAGCCAATTTAAAGTTGTTAATTAGTTATTATTATTATTATTATTATTATTATTATTATTATTATTATCCATTCCCAAAGACAACTGCCATCTTTGTCATCACAAAGAGTTGTAGGCGCCCATCCGTTTCCGTGCCGGATCCCTTATCACCAACCGTTTCCCTGGTTTCGCCAATAGAAGGAAGGCTTCTACACCATCAGTGACGCCAACATCAGTTCCTTTCCTAGCAGGTATCCCCCGCCGGCCGCAGCGGACGGCAGAGGCAAACGCCGGAGCCACCAGCACAGCACCAAGCGGCGGATCTCCGCCAGCCTCCGCCGGAGCGCAGCGGACTCGGACCGAAGACGCTCGTTGTCGCGGCGGAAAACGAGGACCGAGCGGTTCACAGGCCCGAGCCGGCCGGCAACGGCTCGGTTCTGCGCCCTGAGTCGGTCCGCCTCGGACCGGAGACCCTCGAGTTGGCGCCTCCTCCGTATACGGGACCGTCTGGCGGACTCCCGGTTCGAGATGATGCGGAGGCGTCGCCGTTCCTCCTCGACCGAGACCGCCAGCCGGCGGGTCTCCGCGACGCGAACCGGTGGGGTTTTGTTCCCACGGGTGAGCGCCGGCTCGGGCTCGTCGAGGAGAACGAGGTCGAGATCAAGGAGGACCGGCTCGTGGTCCGACATGGTGGCGAACCGGCGGGGAAAAATAGACCGTGCGGTTCGGCCGTCTGCGAGGAGGTGCGGGGGGGCGTGGGGGGAAGAGGCAATGGGGGGAACAGTATTTATACCTGTGACGGCGGAGTCAGCCAACGGGAAGAAGATTCATACGTGGCAATGTGCTCATGGCCAGTTTTAGTTGGAGCTGGATGGGCCCGGTCTCGTTAACAAGGCACCATGGATCCAATGTTTGCCATTCGAAAAGGGAGACAGGCATCGAATCCATCTCTTCCGTTCATGGGTGGGTCTTGACGGTGGAGATGAAATTGTTCATTGTTTGTGCTATATGTAAAACACCGGATCCGACGCTGCTATGACGTGATCCTGGGCCGTATTAGCTTAATCGCGAAGCAACAAAGCAGGGTTGGGTCGGATTCATGTCAGTTTATAGTTGGCAGAATTAGACGAATCGGGCCGACTAGGAAGGCTTGCCAAGGAATACAGAATAAGGGCTCTAATTATAATTTACCCCTCCTTTTGATGAATAAATTGCATTTTTGTGAACAAATAATCTAGAACTGACTTTTATTTAAATTATGAGAATTCATTGAACCTACAACTACACTATGTTTAAAAGAAGAAAATTATGTTTGGTTGGTCCTTACATTCTTTTCATTCCTATGTAACCAGGGGGGAAAGAAGCCCCCCCCGTCTCACTTTCTTTATCTTCCCACTAATTAATTGTTCTATCCTATCCTTATGCAACAAAGAAATCCATAGACCTCCCAATGGTGGTCATTATGTCATGAAGAGATGGAGCACAATTCCAAGCATCTTTATTGGCACTAAGGTTAGGGTTAATTGGAAGCTAGAAAGTGGGGAGACACCATGTGAATCCAAAAAGCTAGTTCTACCTTAAGCCTCTAAAGATGCTCCACAGGTGAATGCATCATAAATACAAGGGACTGACTATATCTCAAAAGACAGCTGTATGTTAATTCTATGTATCCTAGAAAGTTCTAGGTTTACCATATCTTTTAACAATTATCAAAATTATGAAGATTTCAGAATAATCAGTATAAATGTTCTGAAAGTAATGACTTCAATAAACTGTACCAAACAAAGACAGAACATATGTATGGCAGACACGACTTAACTCACCTG
The DNA here is from genome assembly GCA_004837865.1 of Musa balbisiana. NCBI lineage: Eukaryota > Viridiplantae > Streptophyta > Magnoliopsida > Zingiberales > Musaceae > Musa > Musa balbisiana. Next base: position 30,960,139 of record CM017193.1, on the reverse strand, counting down.
TTGAATGTTACCTCTGCAACCTTTTAAGACCAACTCATTTTTTCCAAATTAGACTATTGTTAGCCAGAAAGAAAGAACATATATTGAAGTACCGGGTGATCAGAGGTAGTTAGGGCATGAGCCTAGTACTAGATATGTATATATTTGTATGGCATGTAGAATCTGTCTGGAACTTTTCTATGTTTTCCTATTTGACTAAAAGAAGACATCTAAATCAGACACCCACAAATTTTTTTTTTTTTCATGTCAAAATAATAAAAAGAAAGAAAGTACGGAGTTTACCAAGGAATCCTTGCGGCTTTTCTTGGTGGGCATATTTACAAAATCTGCGTGAGCTGCCTTTGATCCCAATTGTCCCATTGAGCACATTCGCTCGAGTGTCTGTTCAAATTAAATAAAGTTGTTAAAACAACAAATCAATAAGATTATGATGAACAACAATTGACTAGCTGGGTGCACAATTGATGTGGCTGTCATGAGAGCAGCATATTCCTCTTGGTCATAGTTCCCAGTAGCCTGTCCATTTGCATCAATTCTCCCTCTTTGATAACACAGTATCATGACTCCAGAAACTGGTCTGGAGATTTCTACATGTCCACCGGGGGACTAACCTGGAAGAATCAACAAGTAGAATAACATGAATACTAAAACATGACTTAACAAGATAACAAGTGTATGTTTCTCAGGATTGTCCCAGCATCCCTATAAATGAGTTGGGGTGAAAATTTTCAAACATCAGAATATAGCATCTTAAAGCGATGTCATTATGAGCAAGACACATACTAGCTATTAATCCCAAACTCATTTGCATAACTACTACAACTAATAACATAAAAATTCAAGCTTCCAAGTGCAGTTGCACCAAGTTTGACTGTATCTGATCAACAAATATGTCTAGTAAATACTTGTCAGCAGAATCAATCTTTGGACCAAAATGGGAACAGGAACAGAAGTCTACAAAATAATGGTACATAACACAAAAATTCATTTAATTGTTCAACTCAATGATTTAAGATCTGACATTTGGAAAGCATTTAATCTGGGCATTCAGAAAACTATGATGCAAAATATTCTATGGCATCAATATTAAGCATACTGAAGAAAAGAGTAAAAACAACAATGCATCAAAGAGAGTAAAAAAATTACAATTTTCAACAGTCTCATCCCAACAGCCTTCTCTATTGATGCCAAAACAAAAAAGAAAATTAGCATGAAGTGTAGCAAGCATGCACCATGAATGAGAAAACCATATGAGGATAATCAGAAAACTCATTATTATTTTGACTTCATAATATTCTCATCCAGCATTAGAGGTTTAAGCTCTCCATGCATTCCTTTTCCATTTCATAATATCTACTACCTACTCATGTTCACATACAATTCGATCATTGCATGGTATGATGGTATAACCTTCAAACCAAACCAGGCTAAAAACCTAATATGATCATTTTATTCATCAATATCAACAAGAAGGTTTTTGTAGTGTTCTGGATACAGGATGAACTTACCTTGAACAACAAATCATGTGCAATGTATTCCCAAGGCAATGAGATGGACATCAGGCAGCACTTCAGGGGTAGAAGTTCACCATCAGATTGCTTGTTGGGAGATGTAGCAGCATAAGCATGCTTTGCCAACACAGAAGCAGCAGAAGCAGCTCTGTGGACAATAGTTCCTAGGCCGATCCCGGAGCCTTTCCTAGATAAATGAACTGCTGAAGAAAGAGCTGCATTCTGGTGGCTTTGATCTATAATACAGCAAAGCTAATGTTTTAAAAAACATCTGTCATCACAGTAGAACCACCTTAAATAAGGTCTCTTAGAAGTGGATTAAAACTTCAAACTTTCATCTTTCAAGTGACACATTTTGAAACTATGTTTTCATGCCAATCTTTTTTAATTAGATATTAACTAGATATTTAATTTCTCCTTTTTTTTTTCCCCAAATAACCTTGGAACATGAAAAATTCATAAAAAAATTTCAGAAAGAAAATGTCATGGACCTGCTATTCCAGAAACTGCCACTTCAACCTCCCCACGTCCACCAGGGCCCCGCATGTAAATCTTGTCAGTTTTTGTATGACCATGGCCCATTGACAGAAGGCTCCCAAATCTAGACTTTCCAGCTTCAAAAGTAAAAAAAAAAATCATGATGAGAAACTTTTAGCTAGGTAAATATAACTAATCAATTGAGGCATCATACTCAAAACAAGAGGTCGCACAAAAGCAGATCTGTTCAAAGTTTTATGATCAGATTTATCATTTTATTTTCAACTGCTCATGCTTACCATCAATCAGGTGCAAATACTTTTTCCCACTCTAAAACAAGAGAATTGTAGGATAACCAGTGTAACTAAAATAACTTGATAACAGCACGAAGGATTTTACATAATAAAGATATTATGATAAGCAAATAAAAAGATCCAGTATTAACATGTGCGCAGACTTGCAGGAATCCAACTTAGTTTTATCATCATACAAGGTCATCTAAAGGAGATTTTATATAGAGAAAATTATGAGTGATCATGACCTAATAACTAATCCTTCAACTGATATACGCAAAACACAGAGTAATCTTAGTTTCTGTAGCACATCAACCAATGAAGAGAAATAACTCGCAACAATTATTTACAAAGTCAAAGATCTCCAAAAGATACTGGACCCTGATTACATCGAATATAAATTTGGTAACACTTTAATTCTAGGATCCGAAGACAAATCTAAGGCAATGCATCAGTACCAGTAGGTACTAATGCACTAAATTTCTCAATAATTAGAATGCAGTGACTTCTTTGTCAGCAATATAATTCTAATTGCAGTATATGAGGCATATGTCAGTAGACATCTTTGTTGCCTTGCTTGAGGACTATGCAGCCTCCATATGCAGCTAACCAGCATAGGCCTGCCTATATACCCAGTAGCTACGTAAATAAGTTGAATGTGCTAGAGACAGTCTTGTAAATTGCTCCTGTGATCTTGCTAAACTACTGTGATGACTTCGCATGCATCCTGCCGATGTTGACTGTGCAGTCACATAGGTCGAACAGATAGCAGCATATGCAAAATATGATGTTATTTTCTTGTGTCTCTCTCCTTCTCGTTATACCAAAAATAGAATGTGCAAAATCAGATTATTCCTTTTACTCTGAAACCTGCTTACTTACTTTACTGATCAAGAATTGACTCAGATAAGTTAGCCATGTGCCAAAAAAGACCCTCTAATATACTGCTGCTAGCAAAAAAATAATGTTCTTTAAATTTTACAATTTGAACATAACAAAATATCCTACTACCAAAATGTCAATACTACCTCCAAGTTCTTAAATTACAAATAGGTCCCCATCCCTCCACCTTTTTCTTTTACACTAACTTGTGAATGCTATTCACCTTAACATTTCCCAGTTGTCATGGCTGTTCCTCTTTTTCTTCTTTGCACCGACTCTAAAACTCCACTAAGCAGCCTATTTCCTTCCATTCAGACACCAAAAGTCATAGGCAAGGCGATTGCAAGGACTTAAATCTCAGTCCAATTCTGGTTTTCATAAGCAATTGGACTGAGAGCACACAAATAGCACTGTTGACCTGTATCACTTACTAGAAAAAGATAACAAAAGAATAAATACCGCAGGCGCTAGGCCACACCTATATGGTTTGGCACTGATCAGGATCAATAAAAGACAAGTGTGTATTGATCATTGCAACCACCAGAAAAAATAATAAAAGAATAAATACCGCAAGCACTAGGCCACACCTATATGGTCAGGCAGTGATCATTTATCAGATCAATAAATACGACTCTGTATTAATCATTGCAATTGAATTCTGATTACTTAGATAACTGTTTGGACTTTGGAATACATGAAACCGCTTCCACCTTAATTATGAGGCAGTGTGAAAAACAGTGTTCACATTGCAAAGGTGTTCATATTAATGCACATTTTGAGTTGCAATCAACATTTTTGCAAGAAAGTCAGACTGACAGAATGGCTAATTGGAACTTTTGGGTGCAAATTTGGAGTTGAAGTAGGCTCACTGATGGTGGATTCAAAAGTAGGTAGGGAGTCTAAGAGGAGAGGAGTATCTAGGGATTTGAAAGTTATCGAAGAGGAGTTGAGTTAGGCAATTTGAACATAGGGGTATTTTGGTCATTTGATCTGTAGGTCTTTTAACACAATTTTCAAGTTAGCTGATATTTTGGAAGGAACACTTGTAATTCTGTTAAAATATACATCTTAATCAAGTAAATTACAGAAAGGTGTTTCTCGTAACACAACAATAATAGAGGATTTAAAATGTAATTATCTGACAAAGGATATTACCAGAAAGTTTATTTTGATAAGACCAGGCACCTTTTGTGATATCATAATCTTAAAAGGGCTCAAGATACTTTTCCCTAAAACAAATACTTGGAAGGCCATTCAATTTATCTTGAAGGAAAAAATTTCCACACCTTCGTCTATCCATAAACAAGAAACTACGAAATACTCACCATCATATGCTTCTCTAACCATCTGATAGCTGACGAATCCTGAGAAGAGAGTAAGCTGCAGTCATAAATAATGCTATTGTCAAAAGTTCACCCATATATTCTTTAAAAACTGCAGGACGAAGGGCAATCAGCATATCAGCTATAATTCATTCAGAAGAAGGAATAGATAACATGACAAAAAAAAATCTCCATAAAACATCTGTAAACCACAAACTTATAAGGAATTTTCTCCTTCATAAACTACAACAACTGTGAAGTTCTTTATTTCATAATTTGCCATGACAGTAATATATTATTGGATAAACTGAAAATATAATTATAATCATGACCATTAAGTTCATCTTTGTAAATTTATTTTCAATGACAAAAAACTAACCTAAACAATTAGAGGTCAACTCTCAAATTTTACGGTTTGAAATATTTGCAGAACACTCATTAAAATTCCTTTTACATGGCTCCTCTTATCATTTAAGTGGCTCTGATATTTTGTGGGGGAAAAGTGCTTGTCAATCTTACTATTTTAATGATACAAATCTTACAATTTAGTGCTTGACTAGATCCATTTGCTGGTCACATGCAATTATAGTCTCTTTACTGATACTTATCCAGTCTTGATGCCTAAATATGAATGAATAACTTGTCCATCAAATTCCATTAACAATTAATGGTAGTTTATGGCTATTTATTAATAGACACCCCGACCAAAAAATACCCCAATGAGAAGAAACCACACAATTGATGTACATATCTAAATGTTTTCTTTAATCAAGCCAATTCATGCCTGTTCATGGGAAGGGTAAATAAAAATAAGAAAGCGTACATCTATTTGATCATTTTAGCATTAATATAGAAAGCGTACATCTATTTGATCATTTTAGCATTAATATATAAAATAAGAAAATGCAAATCTTGGTTTTAGTAATCTAACTGGTAGACTACTGGTACACCAGGTGATAATTTGAACCATAAAAATCTAACTGGTAAGATTTTAATGATTGTTGTACAGATATTGAAAAACATAGACTTTGAATGTTGGTCTCTGGTAGTTCAGCACAGTTTCTTGTCATTGATACTGTTGTGGAAATATTATATAAAAAACTTCACAGAAATTATAGTAGTTTATGAAGCAGAAAAATCCTTGCAAGTTTGTGGTTCACTTTTCTTGTGAATATCTCATGAAGATCTCAACAATTATAACTAAAGATGTTCCTATTGTTTTAATATTGTAGTAGTAGTTTCCCGGGTGATACTATCACCCATAAAAAATAACAAAAAAGTAATACCAACTGGTATAGGACCATATGACTCGATACTAATTCTTAGACAAACTAATAATATTAGTCAATATGTAGCATACAAATCCGTATTTAAAATCAATGCAATGAGAAGCACTATGTAGTTTGTAATGTATATTGCAAAGTTGTGCCACAATTCCTATCGCTTTCTGATTCTATATGCGACTTGACAACATTAAAAAAGAATCCATGCAATGAGGAGTGCTTTGTAATGTATATTGCTAATATTGTGTCCACAAGCCAGATCTTGTGTTGGCTCCATAAGATGCTATAACAACATTAAAACCATTCTACTTTTTCCAACCACATGATAGATCAAAGGATCAAAATCTTTATTTTAAATATTTACAGATTCAAATATGCAGTAAATAAACTTATATAACTGACAGAAAGAATCTTTAATGCTAACTTACTTCAGTTCACGACTAAATAGAAATTTTGAGTGCATCATATGGGGCATGCTCTATTTTGCATCAAAAGAATAAAACAGTGTCCCACCATGCTGAATAATATCATGCCAGTGTTGGTAGTATGCTTATGGACAAACCTAATATAACACAGGCACCTTTATGTCATGTGGTCATGCAAAATATTAGCGCCTTGCTGCCATGGTATGACATGGTCAGCATGCTTCACTCAGAGCATGAAATTCACAAATCAAATTTAAATGAATATCAACAGCAACAATAATGATCACATGCAGCCACGAAACACTACATATGGAATGAGGGATACTATATTGCAACAGAATTAGACTACTAAACAAATAAACCTTAGATGGCTTGGCTTCCTCCACATCCTTGTGTACATTTACAGGCCTACTAGAGTTGCACTCTGGGAGATCCTCATCTGTTGGAAAAGCTGGTCCACCATGTGCATTGAGAAGTACACAGTAGCAATGATTTCTTTCGGACAAAACCTAAGCAAATCGAATCCAAATCTTTTTCTAAGATCTTTCAAGTAGAGAAAAGGAATGAATAAGCAAAGACAACTGAATCCAAAAACACGATAATGATATCTTTAGAAATCCCAATGACAAAGAAGGATAAAGAAATCAGCATCAACAAGCATGGCATACCAACTAGTGGTAAAGTAATGAATAATATACAATCATATTAACCAGACAAGATTGAGGCACTTGTGATTGGCACCAAGGGACTCCTTACTGCCTGGATCAGTATGGTATGGACGATATTTATCAGTCCAGCAGCCGGTCGAGACTTGGACGAGCCTTTACCATGCTATTGAAGACTGGTGTAAGGGATTACCACCCAGTACAAGCACGATAACATGGGTCTACACCAGAGTGGAGACGATAAGCCTTCTCAGTTTGGACCAATCGAAAGAGACCCATTGCAGGTTTAAAGCTGCCTCCCTTTCCTTTACTCACAAATCTCTTTCAACTCTCTTCAAAAATTATTAAAGAACATTAAGGGAGGGCTCCTTGCTCAAGAAGATTGAATTCAAAAACCCAATCTGATTTCTCCTCAAATCAAGGTAAACCAGAACCCAATCTCTAAGCTTATCTCAAGCAATTAGTTAGGGTTCATGGGTACTCTTCCATCCTTAGCCTAGATCATTTTTATTTAAATCTAATCTAGGGCTTGATTTAAAGGCCTAGATTCTTGTAAATCAGAATGAATCTAGCATTGATCCCTGAGGATCTTGCCTAGATCTGTGCTTATCTACCCAGATCCACGTAAATCTATGGCACTGACCACTAACACACTATTGCATCAGTGTCACATTATTTACCAGTATTAGATCTCAGAGTAGCAGTTCTATTCATCGGTCTTATAGATGCACTATATTAATCTCCATTTTCACCATATTGAGGACCCCGATTCACCTATCACTTACTGTGGAAAGAGCAAATATATGTTCAGTTTTATATCTAACTCACTAAACTTCTTTCTGTGTATATGTATTCATTAAGATACTACTTTCAATCCTTATATATCTATGTGTGTATATATATATATATATATATATATATATATATGTTTCTATTTTGTATTTTATTGTAATCTAAATTAAAATCACTTGATCACTATCGTAATTGATTGTATTTGTCAAGAATATATGATAAAAGAAATAAATTACCGAGTTTTTATTTTTAAAATTTTGGACCTTTTTCCTGTAACCGCGATACGTACTAACAAACCATGTTTGTGTACACCAATATGTACTAGACCTATACCAATCCAAGTCTTTTTTCTTTTGGTACCATTGTACAAACCATCATATCATGTGTTGGTATGCTGATGCATACAAGACCTGTAACTGTTAGGGCCTGGACCAGGACCACAAAGTCAATTCCATTGTTGGCACAAACTTTTTCTAGGATGTATAAGAATGAAATTAAATGAAACCTCCTAAAGCCTGACCTTTTATTCTCATGTGAAAGCAGTGATTTAAAAAGCGCTAGGCGCCAAGGTCCAAAAACGCCCGAGGCGCTAGGCGCTCGCCCGAGCGCTCGCCCGAGCGGAGCGAGGCGCTAAAATATAAAAATATATAATATAATTAATAAAAATATAAAAATATATAATATAATTAATAAAAAATATAAAAAAATATAAAATATAATTAATAAAAATATAAAAATATATTATTAATCTATTAACATTATTGAAAATTAATCATTTCAAAATTCAAATAAACTTAATATTAACAGTATAAGCCTGTTGACGGAGAAACGAGGAAGCAGCGGCGAGCGGCAGCGGTAGCGGGAAAGGAAGCGGCGAGCAGCGAGCAGCGGGAGGCGCAAGCAGCGGGAGGCGCGAGCAGCGATAGCGATGAGCAGCGGTAGCGAGAGCAGGAGCGACGAGCAGCGAGAGGCGCGAGCGGCGACAGAGGCAGCGTTTGTGAGCAGCGACAGCGGCGAGTGGCGACAACGGCAGCGTTTGCGAGCAGCGACAGCGGCGAGCAGCGAGAACGGGAGCGGCAACGGCAGCGGGTTAGGGTTGGGTAAGGGTTATATCGGTTTAGTTGGTTCGATTGAACCAACTAACAACCGAACCAGGACCAAACCAGACCTAAAATCCTGGTTCGGTCGCCTTGGTTTACCCAGGCGCTCGCTCGAAGCGCCCAGCGCCTGGGCTCGGGCGAGCGCCCAGGCGACGCCTGTTTGAAGCATGCCGCCTGGGAGATTAGCGAGGCGCTCGGGCCTCGCCTCGCCTCGCCCGAGCGCCTAGGCGAGCGCCCGAGCGCCTTTTGCAATCACTATGTGAAAGCAACATGACTCACCAATCTAAAATATATTATGGACATTTTTATTTCCAACATTTTTTACCAATAAAATTCTCCTAAAAATAATTAATAATACCAACAAAAATAAGCCATAATTTCCCAAATATTTGGGGATTTATTGGTGATAAATATACAATGAAGTTCACAAAATGAATGACATCAGTGGTCAAAAGGAAAACCTAGCTTTTTATTAACTTAAATGAATTGACCTCAATGATTGAACAAATACAATAAATTTGAAATGATAACCAATGTAGCCTTCATAATCTAGTTGAACAAGAATTAAATGTGACAAAATTCAGTCGAGAAAATGATAAGCTTCTAGAACTACACATCACCACCATCTTTTTCACAAGGGAACCTATATAAGGACATGGAACTAGTGCTGAAAATTGAATTCATCAGAGCATGACAATGAGCTTAGAATTAAAATAACTGAAATTTTCTCGAAAACAAATTAAGACATATTACCACAGCATCAAAAGTGTCATCAAAATCATCAACTGAAAAACAGATATTTGGGTATGCAGGTAAAGTTTCTGCAGCCTGAAAAAAGATAGATGGATATTAGAAGAAGAAAAGATAGGGACTGAACCTGACAATTATAGGACTAACCTTTTTATGGTCCAACTGAAAATCAACACGGCTTGGCGATGCATAAACAGTCTTTACAACCTGATCCAGTAATTGTATGATTAAGGGGAAAACAAAATATTCAACAAGCAATGGATAACACTCACTTTCAATAAATAAGAAACGATGACAAAAGAAACTCAAAATTGGTATTTGACCCTAGGATGATTGGCCAAGATATGCAAATCATGGTTGAAACTTGAAAGAATGGCTATAATTATAGGCCTTTCTATGTTAATATAAATTCTAGTCATTTCCTGAAAAGTTAATGATGTGTTGGATTATCACATACATATGCCTACTGGTTTCATTTTTGCATATATAGCCCTCTTTAATCTTATTAGCACATAGACACACAAAGCGTAATAAACTTAAAAGGATGCAAAGGAAGACACAACTTATTTAACATGATCAACAATAAATGCCCAAGCACCAAAATGAACATTCCTAACCTCTGACATTTGTCCTATGAAAAAGTGGTCATATAAAGGGTGACTAATTAATGTGTGTAAACGAAAATTTATAAAGTGTGTTTAGTTTAGAAAATTTGGTGATGTTCCATAACATGATAGACCAGTTGGCCTCAACACAAATTTATTTAATCTGAACTGTTGTAAGCTTAGGCAATTGAAGCTCAGAATGATTTTAAAGATGCAGAACCATTTTCAACTTCCAATCAGATAACAAGCCATGTCAAGCCAAACATAAAAAAATCAGAAACAAGGGAATAGAAATAATAAAATTATGAAAAAAAATAAAATAATAGAAATTATAATTCGTTAACAAATTGACTTTAGAATTACGTTCTAGTTAGACTAGATGGAAGTAAAGAGATTGAAATTTGTGACCAAATACATTTTCCCAAATAAATAATGGTAAGTATTTACAACACATGTAAAATAGTGAATTTCCAGTGCCAAAATAAGTTAAGGATTTGTTTAAAAAATGAAAATCTGCACTAGTCTAACACTTCCACTCTTTGAGAGTATCCACAAGTGTGGTTTTGTGACATTTCCTTTTCATGAATATATCAACAAAATATGAAAAAGCATGCAATCTTTCTTTCAGAAGACAAAGAATTTATTTGAATAAATCAAGTATTAATTAATTTGAATAAAAGTTAATCCCAAGATGTTAATCAACTATTGTGCAGGAAAAAAAATCAAGTTAAACATATGAGCACATGTGATAGAGAGAGAGTTCATTGGTAGAAATACCTTATATATTGGTGAAAGTGATATGTCCTGCCCACTTTGACGTTTCTCCAGATCTTGTTTACTGACAGTGAATTACCAAATAAAAGCAAAAGACAAGAATCTTCATGAATCTAATATGGTAGAGAAAATAGAATGATTAACATCTAAAAATCCAACTTCAGTTCTTCAGATGTAGTATTAGAATGCATTATTGTCTAATCATTTTCTTGGATCAATTCCACAACAATTTTTATAGGTTTCCAAGTAAATTCAGTTCTTTAGGATCAGTAAGCATCAGGGTAACTCTGTAAACTGTAAAGTCTTCTCTTTTTACCCTAACTGGGCAATCTCATTCACTACACAACTTGAATCAAAAGATTTGGAGATCAACTTACGACCATCATTTTGCATAAGGGTGAAAACATTACATAGCCAATCCAGGTAACTCATATATTCAAAAAAACACATTAGAAACCTAAAAGATTGTCCGTATTCTGTTCTTAATTAGGTTGGACACACAAAACAATAGACAAGAGTATTCTGTATCAGGCATGAGCAGTTACAGAATCCCACAAAAAATCAACATCAAGAGGACATCAAGCTTTTCTCCGAGTGAAAGACTGTACTTATCCCTAACAACAAGCTACAACTAATAATCCTTAACAACAAGCTACAACAGACTTTAAGACAAAAGATCAGAGTGAAAGCATACATGTGCTAGGGACACATGAGAGAAGAAAAATGCATATTAAACAAATTAGAGTCTGCATTCACTAAGTGACACTAGAAAATCGAAAAGGCTAATTCATTATTGATTTGATTTCTTATAAAGCAGGTAGAAAGGCTAATAAATCGATGAATATAAGTTCAGACAGTAAACAAATGGGATCATTTACCAATAACAATAAGTTTCTAGTGCCACAAGAAAAATACAATAAGTTTCAAAAGTGAGTCAAAAGAAAGGTACCTGCAAATTGCAACTGTGACAGTATATGATGTGTGGGCAATCAAATTTAAGTAAAAGGAACGTCTCCAATCCACACATGCAGAATCTTCACCAACTACTTTCTCCAACTGCAGGACATTAAGAACAAGAAATTTATGTGGATATATTTCATAGTAAAACATACTAACAGTGTTCCTGTCAGTTCAATATTCACTCTATTTTTAAAGACATGCCATGTTGAAACTCAAAAGTGCATCCATTAATCTGCATATGTCATATGGACTGCCTTTGAGATTTAGAACATTAAATAAAACCATTTACCAAAAAAAGTTAAAACCTAACCAACTATAATTCCAATTTAAGTCAAAAGAAATTAAAGCAATGGAAAGATGATGAACTTGTGAAGTTGTTCTTACACAAAGTTCCTCAAGTTCCTTATGCAATCTGCAGAATCAAAATCATGTTTGACAACATAGTAACTACAATGTGGAAAACGGTGATATTCTAATTTTCAAACGCAAAAGCACATATTACATGAAACTGAAGAAATATGCATGCACCTGAGCATTTCCAGGTCACAAAAGGACCTCAAAATAAGAGAATCATATACTAAGATTTACTAGTAATGTAAATGAGTGCTATATAAAGTTGTATTTTTGAATGATTAAGTTCAACTGAAAATCTTAGGTTTGGTTATTAAATCATCCATCAAAATGAACTACAGGGAACTATGAAAGTTTACAGAACTTCACAGCTACGGCAAGCACAATATATAAGAAAATTGAACTACATGTTAGTTACCGTGGCGGCCCATCTACGGACAAAGAAAGGAGAACCATCTTCCACATCATCACTAAATCCATGTCCATGTAAATTCTGGAAGTAAAGACAAAAAGAACGGTTGGGCACAATAATGGAGAAGGGACATGGAGAAAACATTACATACACTCGAATCATCTCAGGTAATTGAACATTACCATCTTTCTAACAAAAAACACAAGGTCATCCTCTTCACGTCCCTTTGATACCCTCCCACGTATAAAATACAGATCCAGGACCTCATGCCAGAACTCGTTGTCCATTACAACATCTGAAGCATCCTGTTCATCATGTACCGAATCACCCAGTAGGTTTGAATGTTTCTTCACCATACTCAACAATTCACACCTAGCAACAATATCATTATTTGCAAATATAAATGTGTATAGTTTGATGAAAAGGGTAAATAGACTCCATTCAAAAGCTCAGTTGAGATTGCCAATGATTATAATTGCCAACAAAAACTAGAGGTTCAATCAACAAAAGTATATATGCAATGAACTTTATAGGGGTTCCTATCAACAAAACTTAAATTTTGAGAAATCATGACAAAAAGACCATTTGGTAACAAGTTATAGAATCTTTGCGTTGCTTGAGGCAAAGAATAACGACCTTAATCTGGCACTCCAACACATAAATGAGTCCAGAAGATCAAAAATGCAGTACGAACACAAATATGCAAATTTTGCTAACTTAAATTCAACCACTAGCAATATCTGGTAAGAACTTCCGAGGACAAGTGGTTCCAAGACGCCAATTTGCACAGGCCATCAAGAGATAGCTCCATCGAAACCCTACTTCCAAGCGCATAAAACAGCATAACAGACCTCAAAAAGTCCCGAATTGAGCGAAAGGGGCGGGTACCTGGAAGGGGTCTCGCCATCGGAGAAACCACTTGAGATCGAGATCGGCTTCTCGCCGGCCATCGCTACAGCATCCCCCTCCCTGGTCGCCCGGGAAGGGAGGACGACAATCCAACACCGACTCTTAATTTCTAGGGTTCCGAACACGAGCGCCGGTCGGAGAGCCGCTTCGGCTCGTCGTGCAACGGCCACGCGCTGCTATCGACGACGCGCAGATCCAAGACTGGATCCAAACCTCGTCGGTCACCTTAAACCATTCTTCCTTTTTTCAATTATTTATATATTGGATAAATTCCAAAAATAAAATCATTTTTTGGACTTCTCTCAAAATGCCCTCTTTTCATGTTGCTCAAAGGAGTGTTCCTAATCTTTGAAATGCACCCTTACAAAATAATTAGAAAAATCTCTTATTATAAAATTTGAATAGATTTATAATATATTTAGAACCTCCATCAAAATATTATAAATCTATTTAAAAATATTATAATCGAGATAAAGTCATTCAAAACTTAAAGTAAATCAAATCATATATAGAAAATATAATTGTAAATAAGTATCATTATGAGTTTAGGAATAAGAACAATCATATAAATAGATTTATATTATTTTTAAAAATATTATAAGTATATTAAACATATTATATTATAATTAATCAATTCCTCATATGAATCGATCCAATCAATTCATCATATGACAAGCAGGTACGACGGGTGAGCAATGGACGAGCAGGATCAATAGTAAGTGCGACAAGTGACAGGCGAACATGTTAAAAAGAGGAGGGAAGGAGAAAATCGATAAGGAAAAGAAGATTATATAAAATTAATAATTTAAAAAAATAATAAAATTATGTTTTTATCCTTTCCTTTCGTGCCCTTTTTGCACGTGACAACACATGCAATTTTTTTCGTTAATAAAGTTAACGACGTAAGGAAAATTGAGATTAAATATTTCACTTTTGTAAGTATAGATATCTTAATATTACTTTTTAAAGTATAGAGACCACAATGCTAATCATATAAATTAAGAAATTGAATCAATCCTCATATGAATCGATCCAATCAATCATCATATGACAAGCAGGTACGACGGGTGAGCAATGGACGAGCAGGATCAATAGTAAGTGCGACAAGTGACAGGCGAACATGTTAAAAAGAGGAGGGAAGGAGAACATCGATAAGGAAAGAAGATTATATAAATTAATAATTTAAAAAATAATACAAATTATGTTTTTTATCCTTTCCTTTCGTGCCCTTTTTGCACGTGACAACACATGCAATTTTTTTCGTTAATAAAGTTAACGACGTAAGGAAAATTGAGATTCAAATGCTAATCATAGTTAACTACAAGAGATAATATATAATTTTCTCTTTCTTTTTTTTGCATTATGTAAGTATCTTGTTAACGATAGGTGTAATATTATTCATTTTTGAATTGTTAGTAATCATCAATGATTTTCTTGATTATTTTAATATAAGAATTTATTTAGTAATTTTTTATATATCCTAAAATTTTGAATGTGATTTATAAAGGTTTTATGTTAAGTTAGTGAAAAAAAAAAAAGGAGTGTGTCACCTCATGCTTGCTCATGTTGGCACGTAGTGGCATTTTGATTGATGCTTGTCACCATGTAATATTATGTGTTATCTAAATATTTATAATTAAAAATTAAAAGTAAGAAACTTTACCTAATTAGAGCCTTTCCACCCTCTATCTTACAAGAAGAGAAGAGAAGCATTGGAGGAGGAGAAGAAGAAAATTGTTTTAACTTTTGCTCGAGGAATTTGTATTTAATTCAAGATCTTCGGAATTAGCTCTAAAGCAAGTGTTCTATTTAATCTTATAGTATGCTTGAGCTGACTCCTTCTTATTATGAGTAATTGATAGAGCTTTGCCCCCTTAATTGAATTGTAGACTTATAATTATGAAATTATGAGTGACTTTCTTTAAACAACTTTAATTTACATAAAACTAATTTTATTAGAAATTAGGCTCATATGTCTTTCTAAAACACCTCGAATAAATTTGAGTACAATTGTCAATATGGAAGTCTATTACATCTTGCCTTACAGATTCTGTCAGAATAAATTGCTCTCATATTTACATAATTCTTGCTTCGACCTTTGGGCAGTTTCATTTTAACTAAAATATTCCCTCAAATGGGACTCATGTTGCTACTTTAAACTCTTTTATCTCTTACTCATTAATTTCTATTATAATTGAATAAGTTGCGCATATGTTTCAATTAGCTTTGATATTACTTCATATATAAATATGTATATTTTTGTTGTCTCATATGTACTTTTTTTAAAAAATCAGAATGTCTTTATATTTATCAAATACTTTGATATCTTTTTTCGAAATGGAAAGTGAATATGTTATACTTGTGGAGCCATGACAAGCTCTAGACTTATGTTATGTTCATCTAGAAATAGTTAAAATTATATTATTTTATGATTCCACTATATTATCAATGTTCATTTGATATGATTGGAATATGATTTCATCTAAAATCCTCTATCAAATGAGTCTCATATTACTGCTATAAAATCTCTTTTATTTCTTAGTCATTGATTCTTGTTATAATCAAATAAGTTGTGCAAATGTTCATGTTAGGTTTGATATTGCTTCATACATGAACATGTATATTTTTGTTCTTTTACATATGTTTTTGATAATTTTTTTAATTAGAAAATCTTTATTTACTTTAATATTTATGAGATACTTTGGTCTCTTTGCCAGAAATGAGAAGAAAATTATGTTATAATATAAAGCCTCTAATGCTCTTATCGACTCTAATGACTTCATCTAGACATGGATAAATAGAGCTCCCAAACGTGAAAGACTAATATCAATTGTCATAAAAAAGTTGGTAGATAATGTTATGTTATGATCCTACTTCGTTTTCTATTTTTCTTTGATATGATTCTAAAAAACATGCTTATATGTTGTTCTTTGCTCGTATGCTCTTTTAATATTAAAAAAATAAATAAAATATTAAGCTCATGAATTTTGATCTTGATTTACTAAAATGTTGCTTTTTGCTCATTTGCTATTAATGAATCAAATGAAATGATAAATATGACCCTTGACCTCATGCCTTGTATTTTGATTTTAATTTGCTTATATATTACTCTTTCACTTTTGTTAAGTATAAATCATATGAAATGTTAAATATGACTATTGAAATCATGATTTACATCTTAATTCTTATGTTATATAATTTATCATCTCTTTTGTTATGGTAATAATAGTCACTTACTAAGCTTTATAGCTCATCTTATTACTAAATAAAATTTTCAAGTTAACTTGTCACTTAGACTCATGTTAGGTTGGGCCAAGGAAATAAAATATTAGAATATTGTCACTTATTTTATGTTTTTTTTGTGTTATTATAAAAGGGCATTGGTTGTGTGGTTGTCCAAAAATCTAAGTTGGTATTTGTTATTGTGAATGTCAAAAGATATCACGTGATTTGAAAGTTTAAATATGTTAAATACGATATTTCATGCTTTGATGTCAATAAATGATTGGCTTATGGAGGTGATGTTTCATTGATCTTATGGTAAATGATACACTGGAGCTATCAAGTAATATATATAAGTTTTATTGTGTGTGATGAGAACTGAATGCTTTTGTTGTCCTTAATTCTATGTTATGGATTATATGATTTGATTGTATATAGTTGAAATTTTCAAATCAAAGATAGATTCACACCTTAATAAGTCTTTATCTTATTTTGGGATGTGATAATAGAACTATACATACAATCGATCCAAACATTATGGTGTTAAAGTACATAGTGATTATAGGGAAATCTAGGGACTACCTCAGAAGAATAAAAAATAAAAATATCAAATTTTTTAAAGGTGCTCATCATCATTCAAAGATCGGTGCATAAAAACCCGTGAAACTTAATTGTATATCCATGAATCCCTACAGATCTGTAGGAGAGGATGAATGAGATCAAACGTCCTCCTCTCTAGCGGTGATCCACACAGCAAGACTTCGATGACACTTCTTCAATCGCTACCCAAATCTCCACACCTGCTATCTGAGGAGAAAAAGGGGAGAGGAGAATATGAGGTGGCAACCAAGAAAACCTCTAGCCTATGAGCCTTTGGTTCTCTCATATTTATAGAGGTCCCTTGTTAACTTAACTCTAATGGATCCTGTCATATTAGATACTAGATTTTCATCCAACTACCCAGGTCTTTTAGATTAGTAGATATATATATATCTAATAATCTATCATTGGCTCTTATTGGATCTCATTCATATGATCCAAAAATTTATGTGTTTATTGGATATCAAATAAGATAGGGGCTTCGGCAGATATCTCATATCTAAACTTCTATTCGTCGCAATGCCTATCATATATGTATGACCCTCTAGGCCCAATATCAAGCTGGCCGTGAGTCATACTTATTAGAATTCCTTCTGGCTCAATAAATTATTATCTTCATAACAATTCACTCGACTCATCCACTACAGACATATTGGGTCATTACACCGTAGCCCCAAAATGATACAAGGTAATCTAATCCATTGAACATGTCTATCCTCAGTTAATGTATATCTATAGTTTCTCATTTATCTAATACCCCAGAGATAGTATATCGGGCATAATATTGTTAGGCTTATACAGTTTCTACTCGAGTCTCACTTTAAACGGATTCTCGCGGAGATCTCTTTCTCTCTCAATTCGAATGACCTTGATTAGGGATTTGTTTGAGCAAGAACACATAAAATATTTCTCTCATGACACTGAGAGTAGATGATCCTCTATCGACACTCAATAGTTCTTGTAAAGTTGGTTACAACTCCCGATGATTGGTTATGCTAGATTAGAAACTTCTAAGTCTATAAGTCCAGTATCAAAGAGTGGAGTACTCATACAGGACATCCTTGATATCTCAAGTCTAAGGAATAGATACACTATTAGGATGACGGAATCGTTGTCTGACAATAACATATCATCAACCATCCAGCATTCCGTGAACGAATCAATCAATGAACTCATTCTCCAATGAGCACCTATACTGTATCCATACTATCCCCACATGAGCAACTATGAGACCAATTGCCTCCATCATATAGACAGGTATACAACACACTAGTCTATTTAATTATCTCGATGTCCCTCTTTAAGTAACATATGAGGAGGATTATTTAGAGTTTGTGTTTGATGAATCGGTCTCATTATCATGATCTCATCGTGATTCGATTTTCACTACACAAATCCATGAATATCACTATATATATATATATATAACAAGCAATATAAAGTGATAAAATACCAAATAATATAACAAGTAAAAAAAAAATATATTATGTCATACGTGCTATCACTCATGTGATTGGCTTGCAGGTACATATGAGTAACTGTGATAATTAGTTCAAATAATGTGATTAATATGTAAATTATATAAGTTAAAACAATTAGTACAAAAGCATAAAATATCTTTCTTCTTTCTATAAAGAAGAGTTGTGCTGGACTAAACTTATGATACTTTATTTATTTATATATCAGAAGTAGAATAATTAATTATAAAGATTAGGAGTATCTAACTACTTATGATGAGTATTAATTAAATTTAAACTTTTTAGTGGATTGGGATTTGGATTTAATTAGGGATTTAGAGGATTACAATTTGCTCCTATAAATACACATTGGGTCTCAAGATTTTAGTGAGAAAGAAAAGCATAAAATTTTGGATGCTCATTAGGGTTTTTCTCAAATGGATTTAGAGAGGATTGAGAGAAGAGTTCTTTCGATTTTATTTGAGAGAATATATGCGAGAAATTATGTTTGAGTGAGAATAACTTAAGAGTCTTATAATTGATCTCATATATTAAAATTTTTGATTTTTCCTCTATTGATATAAGCACGAGTTATCGAATAATGTTACATCAGCTTTATGGTATGTTATTTTGATTGTTAATCTTTAGAAATTTTTTTGATTTTCAAAATCTTTTGATTTTTTCCCTCCCCAACAAAGTGGTATTAGAGTCAAAACGATCGAAGATAAAAAATTTAACAAGAATGTCATTAATTGTTTTGTTAGTTTTATTATAAAGAAATTTATTGAAAAAATAATTTCACACTATAATAAAGGAGGGTAAAGAATTTTCTTGTTCAATAATGTCTAACATTGAAGGATCGAGGAAACAAATTAGAAAAGATAAACAATTAAGATTGAGAGGAGATTAAGGCAAAGTGTATAAGTACTATTCATCCTTGCATCTCTAATAATATTATAAATAATGTTATTACTGTTGACTCCACCACAGTTATTTTGGATAAGTTAAAAAAGCTTTATCTTACTAAAATCTTAACAAATAAGTTATATAGTGAAAGTTATATAGGTTGAGAACGAAGGAAGATAAAGATTTTGTAAAGCCTCTGAACATATTTAAGAAAATATTAGATCAACTAAAGAAAGTTGATGTGAAGATTAATGAAGAAGATAGGATTTTGTTACTTTTTATATCACTTGTTGACTAATGAAGAAGATAGGATGTGAAGATTAATGAAGAAGATGGAAATGATACAAAACAAGTTAAAGAAGCTTTAGTATCTTGAAAAAAGCATAAATATGAAAATATAAATGATGAGACATTAGTTATTCATGGTTGAGGTTAACAATGATGATTTTTTAATAGTGGTGGATCTTCGGATGATGTTCAATGCTGTAGATGCAAAGAATAGAGACATAGATAAAATTATCTAGGGAAAAAGAAATAAAAAAAAGATTAATAAGTGCTCTCTTGTGATGGATAATGATTGAGATGTCATTACAATCTTCGAATGTAAAGATACATATTT
The DNA here is from genome assembly GCA_004837865.1 of Musa balbisiana. Classification (NCBI taxonomy): domain Eukaryota; kingdom Viridiplantae; phylum Streptophyta; class Magnoliopsida; order Zingiberales; family Musaceae; genus Musa; species Musa balbisiana. The sequence goes on along the minus strand of CM017193.1, from coordinate 30,939,824 downwards.
AAAAAATAGTTTGCTTTTAGTTTGCTTTTGTTACTCATATTTGGATTTAGACTATTATTTTGATTCCTTGAATGACAAGTTAACTAAGTTGAGTATGGGTGATAATTCAACAATGTAGGTCATGGGTGTTTGGAAAGTGAAAATTAAAATGTTTAATTGAGTGCTACATACTTTAAAGAATGTGACTTATATTCCAAAGATGTGAAAGAATCTAATTTCGTTGAGTCTTTTAGATTCGTAAGATTATGACGATGAAGGTAAAATTTTAAAAATTACTTCAAGCTGTAATTAAATGTAATAAAGACCTCAAAAAGTTAGAAATAGGTTATACATGCATAAAATGATATGTATCTATAGTAGCAAGCTTCATTCATGATGCAAAAAATAAAGGATGACATTCCTAGTCTTCAGGATGCATATAATTGTGAGGAAAAAAATCTTATTGGTGATAAGATGATGAGATGAAGATCTCTAGTTGGAATCAAATAATACCATTAATTTAATTACAATCACACATGAAGTATTCATGAGCTTATTGGAATCAGATGTTGGGCCATGAACTGATTTAGTTTGTATAGCTATGGTAAATTCTTAAAATCAATAGTTTAATTTTTATTAGAGGCACTTAGTCAAAAAATACAGTAAAGATTGTTACGATTGATAAATATTTTAAAAAATTTTAACTACTTAGGCGGATTCCTAATTAAATTTAAAATCCTTACTTAGAATTTAGATTTAATTAAATATTCAAGTAGGAAAAATCCTTGGATGATTAGATTTATTTTTATAAACACACCTTTAATTCTCAATGTTTTGGAGAGAGAGAGAGAGCCAAGACAGTTTGGATTCTCTTGAGGATTTCCCAGATCTAGAGAGGGTGAAAAGAAGAATTTTTCGGATAATATGTGAAAGAGTATACAAGGGGAGTGGTACTTTAGTAGAGATAACCTAGGGATCTTGTAATTGATATGATATATTAAAAAAAAAATTTCCTATAGATGTTGACGAAAATTTTCGAATCGCATTACATTTTTCATAACCTTTCTTTTATGTTCTCTTAATTGTTAATCTCTAGATTTTTTTTTATTTTGAAGTTTTTAATTCTCAATCTTATCAATAAAAACTAGATGATAGTAGTGAATGAAAGGATGAATATGCCTTTCACTCAAGTTACTTTGGATTTTGTATTGAAATTTGTTAAATCAAATTCTGATGATTTGATAAGGATTCAGATCATATTGAGTATTGCTTATAAGTACCGTCCCAAGAAAATTAAGGGTCATGCAGGCGTCTGAATCAAGACCTACAAAGAGAAAATATTAATACCCAAAGTTATTTATGTCTTGAATGTGCTTTCACTGAGTATATGACTGCTTTTTCTATGCTAAGTTCTTTTTGCACTTTCGGATATGATAATTTACGCTGTTGAGGACAGTGGGTAGAAGCATTGGGATATGATAATTTCTCTATATATTAGTTGTTTGTAACTATTTTATCTAGGAAGTATCATCTCTCTTTGAAGCATTTTGGTATTGCACTATATACTCTTCTTTGATTCCTGTTAATTTGGTAAAATGGGTTGCTACATGTAATATATCATAGTAATGCACTTTTGTGTGTTTGTTGATATTCTCTAATTGTTAAAGCATCATATCTAAATAGGATACATGTGATATACTACTTGGAATATATGTTTGTGATAATTTATGATACATGGTTATTGTGCTAAAACTTTATGGCTCTTTAACCTCTAAAATATGGGGTTAAAAAAATAATGCCCTAGAATAATTTTTCAAATTATTGAGATTTCAGCATATATATTTTACTATTTTATATTATTGTCTGATCGATGAGAAAGATGATGCACATTTATGATGAGAAACTAAATCTTTTTAATATATTTATGCATATAAATTTTTAGCCTATTTGTTATATCATGTTGATTTATTATTGCATGCTTAATTGATTCAATAAGAATAATGTCCTAATGTTATCGAGAGAGATTTTCGGATGACTAAAACCTAGCCTATATATGATGAGAAATCCTTCGAGACGTTCAATATAATAATAACAAGTTGATTTATTAATCAATAAGAATAGTAATATATAATAATAATCATACTATAAAACTATCACTCCAATTACGGTGGTTAGTGCTCATATTTAGAGAAATAAAAAGAGTATTACTTTGAAATAAATCTAAAATAATATTTTTATTAGATATAGTTCTACACACATCCTCGATAGAGACGGTCGTACATGAAATAATTTGTAAACAATCACGAGTATATATTTAGATAATATTTAAAATTTCTTATGAATAAAAAAGATACTCACACTATTAAAGTATAAATCCTGTGAGTTAGTTGAAATTTGGGTCTTCAATACTTACTTCACTAAATAAGGTTAAGTCTTTAAAAAAATATTTTATTAACCGCATAAGACATACACTAACATTTCTTTTGATTGATTTATATATCTAGTATGATTGTTTTATTTGTTTAAAGGAAAATTTTATATTTTGTGGGGGGATTAGAAGGGAAATATATTAAAATTTCCTTGATGCTCTTACCTTACCAAGTCAGTAAGTGGATGTGTCCCATGCACGTGACTCGCGTGCACACGCATGTCTCAATTATTTTCTTTGGTCGGAGGAAGGAAGACGTAAGTTCTTCTTCATGCTTCAACGAGAGGGCGGAACTCTATTTTCATCTTGCTTACCTTCTTCCTTTATCTCTTTTGTATTTCTTTATAATTTTTTATGTTGGTGTTGGAGTGTCTTTAGGAGTCTTCACGATTGTGCTGGAAGAAGGATCCACTCCCAATTGTCTCTTCGGATTACTTTCTCGATCAAACCTGCAAGAAAGCTAAAAAGTAGGTTTTCTATTTTTTTCTCATTTTCAAAAGACAGATTTCTTAATCAGAATAATTTTAGTTAATTTTGTTCTAATGTATCACATGAACGATTGAACAAAGACCCACAAGACAAAGCTCCTTCGATATTTCTAGGAGCCTTTTTATAGTATAATCAATGACTATTGAGCTTAGCGTCATAATTAAATATTGCAAATGATTTACATACCCCCATCCAATCATAAATAATGATTAAGGTATTAGCCAAATAAATCAAATAGATTAAGGTATTAGCCAAGTGGTGGTAAGATATCAATCAAGTAATAATACTACAATGACATGATGATGACTCGGAGCTGCTGATGAATCCACCACCTCTAGATAAAACGTTGATAGTTTTTCCGATGCCACCATCTCCATATTAAAATTTAATCATAATAGGATTTGACACGCTAACTAGTCATCATATATTCAAGCCATAAATAATTATAATAGTACAGTACATATATGCTTAGATGTAATTTAATAATATTAACTTACATATTTTATGATGCATTAGTCGTCGGTTAGTAGAAGTGGTGTAGTTGGTTTTGTCGAGTACATAGGCTATTAAAAGTTGACTAAATGCGGTCAATGCAGTGGCATAATTAATTTCAACAAGTTTGCATGAACAGATGACTCTACTTTTGGACTGAAACCCTACATCAAAAGAATGTGATTAGTCTCCTGCTCTTGTTTTCAGACGTGCGAAAATCCATTTTGATAGAAGAATCCTCGTTCACTGTGATGTTTCTGTGAACCCTGTTTGGGGCCGGATAGATGAACCGCAACGAAAGAGGAATCATCTATTCAGAAGCCTGTCCAAGCCAAGACACTCGTGCTGCCACGGCTAAGATGAGCTGGGTGTTAGCGATCACGCTACAAAAGGATTAACATCAGCACCAACTTTTGATCGGATCTAACCCGATTACGAACCCACAGTTTGGCCTGCAAAATTTAGAACCGATTTCAACCGGTTCTAGTTTTTCTGTTAAGCAACTACCAGTTTTGATTCAAGAATTGATCGTTCTAATTTCAATTCTAGTTTTGGTTCAAGAACGGACGATATAAGAAGTTCTGATTCCATTTCTAATTACGATTCAGAATTATCTTTTAATTATTATTATTATTATTATTTATTTTTAAAAAATATTTCTCTTATTAATTGGTTGAAACACAGTTTGTCCTGCTAAACTTAGAACCAGAATCGATTATAATTATAATTTTTTAATTAATATTTAATATTGTATAAAATATTCCCCGAATGATCATTTGACCCAAATAGAAATCAAGTTGACCATTGATAGCTAGTGGACATGTGACTGGTTTTTTTATCGTCTCAGTTGGAAATGAAATCGGAACCGTCAGTTTAAGTTTCGAGTTCTAGAAATCAAAGTCGAACTAAAAGCATGAGAAGGAGAGACGTCAGCACGAGTCTCCCGCGTACTAAATGCTTTTGAACTACGCGGTCTCTTTTATGACGATTTGGCATGCGTAACATAACGTGGCGGCCACACAACTCAATTTTAGGTGGATTCACTCTGTGCCACATCAGAAACAGGCCATCGTAAGGATGAGAAAGGGTCAGATTTCAATTGTTGTTAGGAAATAACAAGTTATGGTTAATCATATTCGAAATTGGAAGTGGGTGCTCATCAATTAGGATCGTAGGCACTTTGAGACACCAACTTTAATTATGTGACTGGATTGGATCATCTCGAATTGACTTTATCGATCCAAGTTGATTAGACGTTTCTCTACGTGATCGGTGACGACTCATCCGTTAATGTGCTACATGATAATTGATTGTTTAATATTCTCGTTTACATCAACATGAGTTATGGTCTCGAAAATTTCATGTTGTGTGTCAAACAATGATAAAGAAATTATAATAAAATTGAACAAAATATCTTATCAAATATTAAATGAAGATTATAATAAAGGGTTGGGTTAGAAGAAATATGAAGACATGAATCATTGTTCTAAATCTTTCCTGTAGGTTAGAATGGAATATCATCTTCGTAAGATATAACTAGGGTGTCATAATCAAACGAGCATGATAGTGGAGATGATGGACAATTATCTGCACAAACAAAATCATAGAAAGTAAAAAAGGGATAAACTAGATAGAATATAACGAAAAGAAACAGAGAAAAGAATGTTGTAGAATAGTCTTCATCCTTTTGTGTTTCTCGATCTACTAAGATCAGACTGTAAATAAGGGAAGATTTTCATTGGAAATAATAACTTTCATATGGGAAAGTCATACAAGAATATTACAAGGGTCTTTTGAATTTGAAGGTCATGCTCTTCTCATTCTTTCTTAGGAACCAATCAAAACGTTTAAGAATATTTTGAATTTGAGGGCATATGTTTTCATATATATTTTTTTACATTACATTTTTTATCTTTAAAATTGAGGTCTCAATGAGTTCCTGATGATTTTTCACTCAGTATTTGATGGTAACAAATTAATATCTTCTGCTCTTATTTTTCCAAGGAAAATGCGTATATATTGATAATAAGTATCCATTGGGTGCCACCTTCTTTTATTCTTACCTTCTATACCATATGCTTATATACATCACTTTCTCAACGAGACGTGAGTTTGTATTAGGAATCCAAGACGTAGTAGTAGTAGTAGTAGTAGTACTGCAGCAGTAGCAGATGAGAATGGCACCATATGAGGAGAGCTATGCATGCTTCTCAAGGAAAAGGGTCCCGAGCTGCCGCAGTCTCCGGAGTCCAAGCCGGGAATACTCTGTGCTCCCATGGCGATGTAGCTACAGCATTCCAATCGATAGGCACCGCAATCCCCGCCTTAATCGCTGGGTCGCCGTTGTTGTGGTCCCCGAGGTTGTCACCTAGTTCTGGCGGAGGAGGCCCCGAGTTAAGCGGCAGAGCTGGCGTCATAATGCCCCTCTTCGCCTGTGGGGCGTGGAGCAGCGGCGGCGCCGCACCGGTGAGCATCTGGACCAACTGGCGGAAGCCGCTGCGGTGCACGTGGTAGACCGCTGGTGAAGGACGCGCGGGGCGCCGCCACGGCTTCGATAAGGGCATGCGGATGATGCGGAGTGGCGGCGGTGCCTTGCCGTGCTCGTTTGTGGCTGCTGCTGAGGTGTGCCGCCCCATGGAGTGTGTGGAATAAAGGAAGAAGTCCGCGCTGGAGAGCGATGAGAAGGGGACGCTCAGAACATATAGTGAGCGCATGGCGGTGGCGCTTCCTCTTGCATGGCCTCGCACGGACGTGACGCGGCGGCGCAAGGGAAGCTTCTGTCACGTTCTGGAACCTCTGGAGGACGACGACGTAATGCCTCTCGCAAACGCGGCGAATTCGCCGGACCGCCTCAATATTGGGGCTCTTGGTGCGCGGCCCGCATCGGACCCACTGACCGAGCGGGTTGACAGAGAACCAGAGCACGAGGCGGAGTCCGAGTCGCACGCCGCGTTGGCCTCCGAAGTAGGACGAACACATGAAGTGGGCGAAGACGATGTTTTTGGGTTGACTTCATGGTGGAGAAGCCTATTGCGTCTTCTCCTTCTCCTTCGGAGGGCGAACACATGAAGTGGAGGAAGATGATGCTTTTGGCGTTGACTTCATGGTGGAGAAGCCTATTGAGTCTTCTTCTCCTCCTCCTCTTCAAGAACTCACCCCAACCTTTAGAACAAGCAAGCAGAAGTCACTCTTCCTTCTTCCTCACGACCGAGGATCAGTAACCTCTTCGAACGATGCTTTTAGCTTCCCATGTCAACACTTCCTCCGGCCTCACCTTCCTCGATCTTCCATCTCCTTTCCGCCCGTAAAACTCGCCCATGGTGACCACCTCGATGAAGTGGGCGAGTATAGCTTCTTCATCAACGATCAATAGGGAACTGCTCGAAGCTCGCAAAGCTACACTAAGGGATGTGTTCTCGGACACAAGACAACTATCCTTCCACAATGATAGGCATCAGCAAAGGATCACATTACGACACCTGCTCCTAAAGAATCGAACCTTACCCTAATCTTCTTCATATAACCATCTATATAGAAGAAAATAGATTGGTGATGAGCAAACCTACATGTAAATTTGACATTGTCCCTCCATCAAAACAAAAACAATGTCCCGGGCCTCAAATTCTATCTTTGTCACCTACGAATAATGTACAAAAGCTTATGTGATTAAATTTAAAACAAACTATGCAGGGTCATCAGATGTCTAATAGGCATATTATACAATGTTTAAATGAAAGAAATAAAATTAGAAATATAAATATAAATTCTTGAATCAAAATACTGAAAATAATAATTATTCTTTGGTAGGCATATTATATTCAGTTGATCATTTTAGGTTTTTGGAAAATTTGAGAAGTTCAAGCTTTTTGAAAAGAGGTTATGCTTTCAATGTGCTCCGAAGATGACTGATATCAGTAGAGGTGAAGCCCTGTATCAGCTCAGTCCTTTAATCTTTACATAGTTGCAAGGGATCATGGAGGAGAATAGGGGAAAGTCCAATAACATATTAGATTTAGGGTGGACTTATCAAGCCCCGACGAGTGTTCTTTTTTCTTGTACTGTTGACGATGCCAATGATTAGTGTACTCTGTTAAGCCATTTTATTCTCATCAGTGATGGTGTCATCAGCGACTTGATCACTTGGGATTTGGCAAGCAATTACCTCACGACAAAGTCGGCTTTCATTTGCCCACCTCTCAAGAAAAAAGTATCCTCTCTAGAGACAATTTGGTCAAACCAAATGGCCATTGTTCTTTACATGTTATTTCTGCTGAGTCAATGGGAGACTTAATGATGCTTGTTTAGTGATTAAAAAAAATTAATTTCTTATTCTATCTTTTAATAAGATAACTTTTGTTGCTACTGATCCTTTCAAGATTCATTTCTGTTTTCTCTAATTGGATCTTTCTGGGATGGTTTAAACATAATGCGGATGACTTTTTTTTTCTTTTAAATTTCAAGGTTAGAAGATGGTATAATGTTTTGGTCAAAACACTATAAGAGCTCTTGATCCCATTTGAGTTATAATGTTCTTAAATACCTATTTGAATCTTATTAATAGTTTCTAATATATTCTGATTTTATCAGGCTCACTTACAATATTTTCCAATAGCATTATAATTTTTTTTAGGTGTTGAAGATATTATAAAGCTATTGAAAAATATTTTCCAATAGAATTATATATATTTTTTGTTAAGGTGCTGAAGATATTATAAAGCTATTGAAAAATAGTATAAATGACATAATATTGTATCTCTTTCATTATTATTATTCAATAACCTTTACCAAAATTTTAGACTTAGAGTTGGTTTTATCATTTATAATAGGGATAATTACATATTACCTCCTACGGTTAATTATGGTTAGCATCTTGATTGTTATACATTAAAAAATAGTATTGGGATCCCTATATTTACGAAGGTGAAACATTTCACCCCAATTCTTTTTATCTTGTCACTACAAAAAAAACATAAAAAAATGATAAAAATATAATTTTATTATTTTTAAAGTATTAAATTTATATCCACTTCTCACCTTAATCGATTTCTCTTCCTCTCCTCTTTTTGACCTACTTCTAGTTGCTCGCCCACCATACCTGCTCGATCGTTGTCACTCCTGCACTGCTCGAGCCGATTGCACTAGACCCGCTCAACTATCGTCGCTCCTGCACTCCTCGACCGTCGCCTCTCCTGCACCACTCGTCATCGTCATACTGGACTCGTTCGACCGTTGCATCGGACCCACTCGCTCATTGCATCTTGCTCGCCAACCGCCCCATCATCCCCGCCCTGGTCGACGATGATCTCGTCATCGTAAGAAAAGCTTGCTGTTTGTGCATCTCCCCTTATGTCGTGGTGCTCCTGCTATTCACCAAGGTCAATAAGTTATTGAATCTTGTTGGGTACAATACTTGTGAGAATAAATAATTTGAGTACAATGGCCCCAACCGTAGGTCTGGTATATCCATGAAGAGGTATAAAGATAAAAATCCTATTATTGAGTTATCGAATGATAAAACCTTCAGTAAGTATTTAATTTTTTATTTATTTTGATTCACTATGTTGAATACATATTTGTTAAATCATAATGTGTTATATTCTTAAATTAATTTTTTTTTAAAATATTATAATAAAATATAAAATTTGCTGAATATCCTAAAACTATTGTCAAAGTACTGATAGATAATACAATTATGTCAGAATATGTCAAGAACTCTTTGATCACTCTTGTAAAGATATGCGGACCAGCATTGCTTGGAAAATGCTACAAGTTGAATCAAATCTATAAGAGACAAGTAGCACACAGACTGTGGATAGGAGCACAGCCTACTGAGTTAAACCCGATGAGTTACTTACGAATTCTATAGGTTAGAATCAAAGCCTGACGTGTATAGTACAACAAAGCCCAAAAGAAAAAGTTATGCAACAATTGCAAACCAACAATAAGAATGAAACCTACTGAGTTACTCATGAATTCTCAAAAGTTGAAAATAGTATGGGAAAGTTAAAAATAATGTCAAAGAATCATGCCCCATATACACTGATTGGTGATTCGTGGATGTGCTACCATGTCAAAGATTAGCGATTGTGCGCCATAAGGGTTATATAACTACCAAATTGTTAAAGCATATACAAAATTCTATGATCACTAGTAACATTTCTCTTTTATTTACAATATTCTAAGGCTGGTTGTACAGGAAAAGAAATGACATCTATAGTTTAACGGTCGCTATATACAGAATAAAGAGCGTAATTCATCTATGTAGGTAAACAATTTTATGCCATCCAATGAATAAAGTCAACTGAGTGAACATGCAAGGAGAAGCAAAAGCAAACAGATGAACCAGTGATGGTGGAAACCCAATCATGAACCCAGATGACCTCATCACCTGCTTGCAAGTCTCCAATATCGCTGTCCTCACACACAATGAAAAAGCTACCCAACTCTCCATTATCGATCAGCTGCACCTTTGTCGTCCTCCACTCCGCCCCCTTGCCAAACTCTAGAAGATTCATAATCAATCCACCAACCTCCTCCGGCACTATAGCGAATGCATCCAATTGTGCGATGGGTGAGCAGGTGTGGTGGTCGAGCAGTGCAGGAGTGGCGACAGTCGAGCGGGTCCGGAGTGGTGCAAGAGCGGTGGTGGTCGAGCAATGCAGGAGTAGTGGTTGAGCGGTGTAGGTGCAACGGCAACGAGCAGTGCAAGTGCGATGGTGATCGAGCGATGCAAGTACGACGACGACGATCATTGCAAGTGCAACGCCAATGAGTGATGCAAGTGTGACGGCGGTCGAGTGGTGCAGGAGTGACGACAATCGAGCAGGTGCGATTGACAAGCGACAAGTAAGGAGGCCAAAAAGAGGAGAGGAAGAGAAATCAGTTACGACGAGAAGTAGATATAAATTTAATAATTAAAAAATAAAAAATTACGGTTAAGGCAAGAAGGGGTTAAATATTTCACTTTCAGATCGGGATGCTACCCATAGTTAATTATATAGGGGATAATATATAATTACCCTCTTTATAATATCTCAAATACTAGATCAGTTTTGATACCAAATATTATGACTTGAACTTGATAAATAAATAATATAATTAATTTATCAATTTCGTTTAACTCGAAACACTAGTTAAAATATTTAAATTTTAAATTAATAATATAATATTCATCAAACTTTTATAAGATAATGTTAATCTTGTCTATTTTCAATGTGGGATTAATCATATATTGCACGATACATCTACTTCAACCAACAAATATGATAAAAATAAACTAATAAGATCGTTATCACAAATCACAAAAGAATATATTCTCTAAATTATAAATAATTAAAACATATTTTTCTAATGACAAGAGATTAAAGATCCTGCATTACAAATAAGGATCCTTTCAACCATAATATAGATTCTCTCTTCTATTTCTGATACTCATACATCATATTGAGAATTTCATTTCCTCTATATGTAGGTTTATTTGAACGTAAGATAAATTATATCGAAAACCTCTTAATGATAATATTTTCTTACACGAGGGGAGTACATAGATTCATCTAAACCTTAATATCATCATCGATAGTCTCATCTCGAAATTTGTATTGTTGATTGATTCATATTATACTTAAAGATTTAAAGGCGGATCAAATCAAGTTGTCTCTATAATTCAGATTGATGATCAGCTTTGGAACTAACAATAATAAAACACTCATAACATCTATTTCCACAAACTCCACACTCAAAATAGGGACAAAAGGTCTCAGCTTGCTTTATTTCCACAAACTCCACGTTCAAAATATTTTGTCCGATCTTACTTTATTTTCACAAACTCTGCATTCAAAATAGAGATAGGAGGTTCCAACTTGCTTTATTTTCATAAACTCCACACTCAAAACAGGGACAAAGGTCCCAGCTAGAAGCGATAGAGATATGAATTTTGTTCTAACTTCAATTTTAAAGGTCCCAACCAGGAGCTCAAAGTAATCAAGTTAGCATAAGATGTTATTTTCAGAAAGATTGATCATAATTTCACCTCATGCCTCATGGTACAACGTATATGTTTCTTTTGTTAACAATCGAGGCACGTGTCGAGAGATTACCCATGGAAATAATATCAACGTCGAGCTTCTTAATAAATGTTTGAGCAATAATTGCCAAAACCTAGAGGGAAAGGTCGGGTAAGGGTCTATACACTCACCCATTAGGATGTTGAAGCCTTAGGATTTATCGTTCAAGTTATAATCACACTCTATGAAATATCTTCTATTGTGCTTATAGATTCTAGTTTTTCATATTCTTTTTTATTATCTTATTTTGCTATAGGACTACATAAAAATTCTAAGACAATGATAATGCATTAATGGTAACAACACTAGTTAGAAACTCTCTGATAGATGGTCAGATATTTAAAAATTATATTGTTATTATTGAAAGTTATAATTTGCTAGTAGACCTTATTCTACTAAAGTTTCGCAACTTCCATACCATATTGGGTATGGATTGACTTTCAGCATACCATGCAAATGTTGATTGTTTTCGTAAGACTATTACTTTCTCATCTCTAGACCAATCACCTTTTTAATTTATTGGGATTCAAGAAAAGTTCTCTCATATTATTTCAGCTTTGATTGCTATCCAATTATTACTAAGAGGATATTAGAGGTACTTGGTCTTCATTTCTAAAGAAGAATCAAAGAAGCTATTATTAAAAGACATCCCTATTATACAAGATTTTTCATATATTTTTCTTGAAGATGTGCTTGGACTATCACTTGCCAAGCAAATTGAATTTGTAATTAATCTTTTACTAAGCATTGCACTTGTTTCTAAATCTTCTTATTAAATGATACCAATTGAGTTGGAGGAGTTAAAGAAATATATTCAGAAGCTTTTAGTCAAGGGCTTCATTCGACCCAGTGCATCACCTTAGAGTACCTCTGTTCTATTTGTGAAGAAACATGATAGATCTATACAGTTATGTATCGATTATAAGCAGCTCAACTAAGTGACCATCAAGAATAAGTATTATTTTTCCTCAATAGATGACATATTCGATCAACATTAAGGTAGTCAAATATACTCGAAAATTGATTTAAGATTTGGATATCATCAACTAAAGATAAATGGAAAGAGATATAACAAAAACTACTTTTAAAACAATATATGATCAATATAAATTTTTAGTAATACCATTTAGACTCACAAATATACCAGCTTTCTTCATGGATCTCATGAACAATGTTTCACCTTTATCTTGATAAATTTGTAATAGCATTCATTTATGACATTTTGATCTACTACAAAAGTAGGGTGAAACATGAATACCATTTCAAAATAGTTTTGAAAATCCTAAGACGAGAAATTATATGCGAAATTGAGTAGATATAATTTCAATTTAATGAAGTTATGTTTCTCTATTATGTAATTTCTAGTGCTAGTATATTTGTTAGCCCCTAAAATATTAAAGTTGTGATGAACCGGAAGCATCCACTTAATATTTTGAAGATTATAAGCTTTTAGGGTTTGGTTGGATATTATAGAATATTTGTAAAAACTTTTCAAAAATAATAGCAACCTTGACCAAGTTGATACAAAAAATGTGAAATTTATTTAGGTCGACAAATGTTAATAAAGTTTTCAAGAACAAATGTTAATAATTTTTCAAGATCTTGGTGATTCCTTCTAGACAAGAAGATTTTGTAGTGTACAGTGATGCCTCATTTTAATGACTTAGTTGTGTTCTAATACAAAATAAGAGGATGATTACTTATGCATCTAGATAATTAAAACTTTCTGAGAAAAATTATCCTACTCATGACTTAGAGCTAATAATTATCATTTTTTGACTAAAAAATTAGAGACATTATCTCTATGGATATACTTTTGAAATCTTCACCGATCATAAGAGTCCCAAGTATATCTTCCCTCAGAAGGATTTGAATATAAGATATAGAAGATGAGTAGACTTTTTAAAGGATTATAATCTTAATATCAATTACCATTGCTGATACCTTAAATAGAAAATCTTCAAGTTTTATAGTTTATATGAATATTCAAAGAAGTTCTATGATGACAAACTTAGTAAATATGAAGCTTGAATTTTTATTTGAGACAAATAAAATTTTTTTTGGCACGTTTGATGGTATAATTATTTTTGATAAAAAGGATTAAAAATAGTTAAAATGAAGATAAATATCTTTAGATGATAGCTAAGGAGGTAGCTCAGGAATCTGATCAAAAATTTTCCAAGTCGAGGATGGTTCTATTAGGTTTCATAATTGACTTTGTGATCTCAAAAGTCATCCAGTAAAGATATAACTGGTGGAGGCCAATAAATTAAGATTTAATATCCATTCTAAGACTATTAAGATGTATCAAAGTTTGCATCAAAGATCTTGGTGGTATAGTATGAAGAGAGGTATAGCTGTTTGATTTGCCAACAGGTGACGGTAGAACATAAAGTGCTCGTAGGAAGATTGTAAAAGATTCAAATTCCTGAATATAAGTGAGAGTAGGTCACCATGGATTTTATAATGAGATTACCTAAGACTGAAAGGATAAGCTGGAATTTGGATAGTAGTGTACAGAGTCACTAATTCTGCTCAATTTTTTCTTGTTAACAAAATGTATCCTCTAGATAGATTAGCAAGTTTATATATTAAAGAGATTATTCGATATCACAAGGTATCAGATTGAAGATATACCTTTAAGTTTTGAGAAAGTCTACAAAATGCCTTGAGCACACACTAAAAGTTTAGTATAGCTTTTCACTCCCAAATGGACTATCAATATGAGAGAATAATACAAACTCTGAAAGACCTCTTAAGAGCCTGTGCCTTGGACTTTGGTGCAAGTCGGGATATGCATTTGCACATAATTGAGTTTGCTTATAAAAATAACTATCATTCTAATATATAGATGACCCCATTAGAAGCTCTTTACGAGAAAAAGTGTATATCTCCTATGTACCTGGATGAAGTGAGAGAATAAAAGCTTTTGAGACCTTAATTGATTTAAAAAGATGTTGATAATATTTAAACTATATATCAAAGATTGTTAACAGCTCAACATTGTTAGAAAAGTTATGCAGATTGAAAGCAAAGAGATCTAGAGTTTAAAGTTGATGATCATATCTTCTTGAAGGTATCGTCAACTAAGGGAGTCATGAAATTTGACTAAAGGAGGAAGCTAGCCCCTAGATTCAATGGAGCATTTAAGATCTTATAAAAGATTGGACTTGTGATATACAGATTGGCATTGCCTTAAGCTTTAGCTAGCATCTATGATGTATTCCACATCTTTATGCTCTAGAGGTATACTAAGGATCCATCCCATACTATATCCTCCCAACCTCTACAACTAATAGACGATGCCATCTTTGTAGAGCAACCAATCCAAATCTTGGAAAAGAAAAAGTATATTTTGAAGAATAAAGTTATACTTTTGGTAAAGATCCATTGATAACAACACCATTCAGATTAAGAGGTAACTTGGAAAAGAGAAAAAGATGTAAGAGAGCAGTATCTTTATTTTATTAAGGTAAGTTAAATTTAGGACCAAGTTCCCTTTAGAAGAGGAGAAATATAAACAAATCCAAAATTTAGACATAATTTATTATTTTCTTTCTAGCTAATGAAATTTAGAAAATAACAATTCAACATTTCAAGTAAGGTGATATCATTTTTATCAATAAATTAAATACAAATAATGATTAAATAAAGTTAAAAATAAAAATCTTACCTTATTTGGAGGGCTCATCTCCTCCTATTCAATGGGAGGGATTCCTCTCCTTTGTTTCTAACCAAGTAAGTTAAGCAACAAGAGGAACGAGGAGTTGCATCCCATTAAAGAGAGATAAGTTTCCCTACCTTCCTTAAAATATATATATTTTTTATTCCTTTAAATATTTGAACTTTTAATTTTGAATTAAAACATGTTATAATTATTCATGTTATATGTCATTCTAAAATATTCTTTTATTTATTTAAATATCTAAAATTTTATTCTTAAATTAAAATATGTTATAATTATTCATGTCATAGGAAGTTTCTAAATTTTTTTTATCTCTTTAAAGGTTTAGAATTTTACTTTGGGATTAAAATATATTATAATTATTCATGCCAAAGTTTCTAAATTTTTTTATCTTGAATGTATGATATTTCATTTTTACTAGATTTATATAATACTTTATTAAAAATACTATTTTCTCCTTTGTGTAATTTTATTATTTTAATCTATTATTATTTATTATATTTTAATGACTTAATACTAATGAATAAATATTTTGATTATATTTGCATGATGTCATAATTAAGAATTGAGGGAATTGATTAGAATTTATATTGAAATTAGCTATCAGGCTAGGCCCAACCCACATAATAGGTCACAGCCCACAGATTAGCCCCAACCATTAGGCTAAACCCAACCCGTAGGTCAGGCCATAATCCATAGGCTAGCTCAACTCAGTCTAACATGGGTAGTTATGTATATTGCACATGATCAATCCATGGGCTATGAGTTGACTCAAACTAGTATGATGTATGCATATATAGTGCCCAAACTTACCCTAGTGTTATGCAATCTAGCCCATTGCCTTTGCTTTAATTGATTTGAATTCAAATATTGATTAAACTAATCATATTTGATTAGTTTAGATCAATTCAAGATAATTCCAAATTGGCTTGACTTATTCAAATATGTTTAACTTGAATTGAATCCAATATAGTCCGAATTATAGTATAGTTTTAAAATAGTTAAATCAGGATTAGAGACTAGTTCAATTATGCTCTAATTAAATCAAGTTTAATTTGATTGATTGTGTTAGGGTTTAAGTCAATTCAGTATTAATTGATATGATTTGATATTAATAATATTTGATAGATAAATTAAGATGTTTCAATATATTATTTCATCTTAATATAGACATGAACAGTATAAGATGATTTTATTTTTCCATCAAAGATAGGTAGGACGATTCTCTTCAAGGATTAAAAGGTTGTTAGACGTCGTAACTAAACAATTTCTCCATTAATTATTGAGAAGAATGTGTCTCAATTTTAACGTGTGAGGGACACCACTCTATTTATTGTTGGGAGTGCGACATAGGTCTATTTTCATCTATTGTTGGGAGAATACAAACTCATCTCGTAAGATAAAACATCTCCAACTACTATTAGAGGAGTGCTCCGTATTTGATATATGCTTGTAGGATGATTGACTTTCATATATGTGTTTATTTTATAGTTAACTTAGAGTTCCTACCTATCGAAATTTTTATGTTTTATTTTTTTATTTCAAAACAACCTCTTAGTAGCATTAAACTATATTCCAGTGGAGAGCAGATCTTCCTCTACTACCGTTAGATAAATCCAATAGACCTTATGTTTGAGTGGACAATACTATCTATCTCAAAAGGTCTATATCTACTTTTGATTTATATTTTATGAATAAATAAATTATAATAAATATATATAATTTATGTATATTAATAAAATGATATTTATTTACATGAGGAAAGATTATGTAATCCTATAAGAAGAAAATTCACCCTGTGACATGCCAAGTCATGACTTAGATGATGAACGTTACTACCAATCACCTGCATAATTAAAAGCCACTCCAACTAAAACATAACAGTTCATGTAATTGATAGAAATAAAGATAGTTGAATGCATTATTCAAGTTTAACACTTACAATAATTTTTCTAAGAGTTTCCAAACTTGGAAGCTTTTATTAAAAATGACAGAATGTAACGATATATGTTACCAACCAATGACAATAAATTGTAGAAACACAAATATTTGTTATCCCTCAACAAGGAAACAATTCATGCAGGCACAGAGTTGACATCCAACACTCGTCTTATTATTTCTGTTACTGCAAATTCTTGGGTGAGAATGCCAGCATGAGTAGCATTTGGGATTTTGATGACTTTGAGCTCTTGTTCTGGAGCATCAGACCACTCTGATTCAAGTGCCAATAAGCTAGCCAGATTCACCAACCCATCCCCATCACCAGAAACCACCTCAGGAGGCTCATCAAACTTTCCTTCACCATTGTAGAGAAATGTTTCAGGAGTGTCCACCCCAACCCCTATAATGCAAGTCACTGGAACTCCCGGCGCCGCCATCTCCTCTAGCAACGGCAATATACGAGATACATAAGGTTTTACGCCCTCTTGGAACCCAATTGCTTGCAGGAATTCTGCCATGTTGGTTGCTGAGTAGTTCCTGTCTCTTGTAACGACGAGTGGTCTGTCTCCAAATGTTTTAGGGGAAGGCAGAAGCCAAAGGTTGCTTTCTGTTCTCCTGAATTGTTCTCTTATTATTAAGGGGTCCACCGAAGGCATCCCTATTGTGTCTCCACTGGTGAACGTGAACATTTCCGCAACGATGCCTCCCCACGGTGCGGACACTGCTATGAAGTGCTTGATGAACTTTCGGCGCCACCATGAAGGATTGCGATTAAGGAGATGAAGGGTGAGCAATCCACCATAGCTGTGTGTTAAAATGATCACAGGTTTGTCTCCGTTCATCTTGCTGGCCTGCTCGACTAGCTCTCTAAGATGTTGAAGGTATTGAGTAGCCACCTTTGATGGATGACCTTCGCCGGCGAGGCTGTATCGGAAATCGTAAGGTGCTCCGAAAAGGTTGAGGTTGTCTTGGTACCCAATTTCTTCCAAGGACTTCACCAGGGTATCCATGCAAATAGAAGAATCCCTGGAAACTTGTCATAGTTAAAAGACTTGGCTTATCATGCAAAATTATGATCCTAAAGTAGATCAGACAACTCATTCAGAATGCATCTGCAATTACAGAATATATTTGGATGATTTGCAACCAGTGCTTCATTTCTTGGTCAGGAAGGACACAGTTAATTTGGTCAACCTTGTGCCAGGCTAGGATAATTTGGGTTGAGGCCAAAAAGTTTGAAAGAGTAACAGATGCAAAAAATCTAATAGAAATTGTCAATTTTATTGATTATTATGGTCATTTTCTTACTTGAATCAAAGGAAAAGTATAGCAACATGTTTTCAGATCCCAAATGTAAAATAGAAACGGTGCAAAAAGAAGATGAAGAAGAAAAGAAATAAAACAGAGGACTACATGATCCTGTAGATCAATCAGTGGCCCAAACCTTGAAAGAAAGAAGGATGAAGGAGGGAGGGCTTTTGCTTACTTGCGGTCGGGATCGAGGAATCGTAACCCCTCGGTGGAGCCGAAGAAGGGGACGCGGGTGTCGACGCCGGGCACGTTGCGGAAGTCGTCGGCGTCGGGGTCGTAGAAAAGGCTCAGCTGGTGGGCGAAGCATCGCTGGGCGGCGGAATCCAGGAGGAGGGAGCGGTCCATCCAGATCCTGAACCAGCCAGCGGCTTGCGGAGCTTGAAGGGCGGGCAGGGGCGGGCGGTAATCCTCCGTCAGCCGGGCGTCGAGCTGGTTTCCGCTAAGGCCGGGGACCAAAATGAGGGGGTGGAGCTCATGACCGGCCGCCATGAGGAGGAGACTGTGAGTGTCGGTGAAGCACGGGAGGAGTGTTCCGTAGCTCCGCTGCTCTTATTGTCGCCGAATCATCTTTTTCTTGCTTTTTTTTTTCTTGTAAATCCGTTTAACAGTGAATATATTAAAAAAAAGGAAAATATCAGATTTGCCTAACATAATTCTGAATATATCCTTAATTTGACCATCAAGCATCCACCTCAATCAATCAATCTCTCTCTCTCTCTCTCTCTCTCTCTCTCGCTCTCTCTCGCTCTTTCTTTCTTTTCTTATCCTCTATTGTTTTTTTAATTATGATTTTTTTGATGACGAATCTTGCAACCGTTCTCCATTTAACAAAAAAAAAAGAAAAAGTAAGCACTTAAATATTATTTTTTAAAAAGAAAAGTGCTGATATGCTTAGTAATTACAATAATGCTCGGTGGGGTGACCCCATCTGATAAGATAAAAAGGAAGAGAGATTTTTCAAATTATTGATGACATTCGTAAAATGGGTATACATGTCAATAATAGTTTTACTTGACTTCATACGAAATAATTTAAAATTATGCATCAAAAGATTAATTTTAGAATCTTTAACTCTCCTTGTGCCTTCATGTGTAATTTCAAGAGTGTGCCAAATCTCATATGCAGTTTCATAAATAAAATCCTGATTAAATTCGTTTTTGTTTAAGACACAAAATAAAAAATTCATCGCTTTAGCATTTAAAGAAAAAGTCTTCTTCTCTAAATCATTTCATTTGTTCATTGGTTTAGAAGATTTTTTAAAACCATTTTCAATGATATTCCATAAATCAAAGTTCATAGAAAGCAAGAAAATTCTCATTCTAGTTTTCCAATATATATAGTCTGTCCCATTGAACATATGAGAATGAGTGATAGAAAGACCTTCTTAAAAGCTGAAAAAAGCCATCTCTCTTGGGTGTCAATCCAACGGAGAGAAACGTGACTCTAATACCAACTGTTAGGATCATGAATCAGTACTAAGAGGGGGGGGGGGGGGTTTGAATTAGTGCTTCAATAAAAAACTAAATAATTTGAAAACTTTCATTTGAAAAACTATGTCGTAAATGTTGAAGATGTGCTTGACTTAGAATAAGTGCAATAAGCAATTAAAATAATATTAATAATAATGAAAAGTAAAAAAATAATGTAAATCCAGTTTTATAGTGGTTCGATCGTCGTGACCTACATCAGCTCTCGATTCCTCCTCCGTTAAGGCCACAGACATCCACTAACGATCTTCCTTCAATGAGCGAAGACCAACTACCCTTTTACAACTCTTTTTATCCTTTTCACATGTTTAGGAGATCACCTTTACAACAACTCACCCCTCTCTTAAACCTCACCCAACACTTAAAGCTTCATAGGATTTTTTACAATATTAGCATTTTCTTTCTTTTTTGCTCTCAGTTCTTGTGTAAACCAAGCAAGGATGAGTGGGGTTTTTATATGCCTCAAATGACTTCAAAATTGGAGCCAAAAAATTGAATCCTTAGGATTTTGGGATACTAGCGATACCTCCGTCAGTACTTTCTAACACTAGATGGTACCACCGCCTAGTCTAGCGGTACCATCGCCCAATCTGGTAGTATCACTGCTTTACACAGTCTTAAAGATCGTGTCTGGATAGTACCATCGCAAAACCCTGCTACATGACACTGAATAGGCCAAACAATAGGCTCAATTCAGTCCTAATTCGGGCCCAATTGGCTCCTAATTGAGTTGGAATTATTTCACCCTAATACCGACTCAATTAGACCTAAATTAACTCAATCTAGATAAATTATATAAAGCATGAATCATATGTTGTCCGACATGTTATTGGTTCTTTCGGCGCTTCGTTTGATCCTTCAGTACATCGTCCTCTCCTTCAGCGTATTGCCCAATCGGCATGTTGACTCCCACAACTTCCAATCTCCTTAGCACAATATCCGATCCTTCGGCCCAATGCCCGAATTCATGGTACGAAGTCCTTTTGCAGGCACATTGACCGATCCTCCGGCCTGATGTCCAATCTCCCAACATGTTCAACTTTGGCCCAACATTCGATTCCTCCTACTTCAATCAATTTGCCTCTCCTTGATCAAAGCTAGTCCTGCATCACTCAAAACGCAGATTAGATCACAAACTCATCAATTGATTTCATCATCAAAATCTAAGATTCAATAGTACATCCGTAGTCGATGAGTCAAGTGAATTATTATGAATATAATAATTCATTAAGCCAAAAGGAGTTCTAATATGTATGACTTACGACCAGCTTGATATTGGGCCTAGAGGGTCACATACATATAGTAGGTGTTGCGACGAGTAGAAGTTCGAATATGAGATATTCGTCGAAGCCCCTATCTTGTTGGATATCCAATAAGCCCTTGAAATATTATATCCTATGGATAAGATCCAATAAGTGCTAATAAGAAATTATTAGATAGAAATTCACTAATTTAAGAGGCTTGTGTAGTTGGATGGAGATCCAATACCCAATATGGTAGGATCCATTAGGGTTAAGTTGACAAGGGGCCTCTATAAATAGGAGAGAACCAAACACCCATATGCCAGAGAGTTTTTGTTGACACCTCTTATTCTCCTATCCCCTTCTCTTCCTCAGATAACAGGTGTGGAGTTTTGGGTAGTAATTTGAGGAGCGTCGTTGCAACCTTGCTGTGTGGATCACCACTAAAGAGGAGGAAGCTTGACCTCCTTCATCCTCTCCTACAGATATGTAGGGATTTAGAGATATACGATCTCCCTAGGTAAAACATAATCTTTCATATACGCAGTTTTCAGTTTTGTGGATTTTACACACCCATCTTCGCACGATGATGAACATATCATTAGGAAGTTTTGAGATTTTTATTTTCTGTTCTTGCACTACGCAAGTGATGTCGACCCTAGATTTTTCGATAGTGATATCAAAGCTAGTGTTTCGTGCGAAAGATTGATTTTGAACTACGTGTGTTGTATTTTTTTAAAAAAACTTTTAATATCAAAATTATTGATGCAAAAGTGAAAAAAAAAGTAACAGCAACTATTGCTGCCTAGGAAGTTGATCAAAGAGCATGGTTGATGCTCTTAGCCTGACCAAAATTAGCATGGCGAGAACAGCAAGTGCTGCTCTTGGCCATGGCTGAACACTATCGCAAGGGCGGTCCCTACGGGCACAGTGCTTATGGGTGAGCCGCTTGCAGGCAGGGGCGACCACCCTTGCGTGAGGCGGTGACTTGTGTGCAAGGTGGCAACCGCTTGAAAGGCAACATCGCGGGCTCTGCAATTGTGGGTAGAACAACCTGCAGGGGCAGCGTCCGTGTCGGGGGGGGGGGTGTATTGCTGCTAGGAAGTTGATCAAGAGCATGGTTGATGCTCTTAGCCTGACCAAAATTAGCATGGCCGAGAACAGCAAGTGCTGCTCTTGGCCATGGCTGAACACTATCGCAAGGGCGGTCCCTACGGGCACAGTGCTTATGGGTGAGCCGCTTGCAGGCAGGGGCGACCACCCTTGCGTGAGGCGGTGACTTGTGTGCAAGGTGGCAACCGCTTGAAAGGCAACATCGCGGGCTCTGCAATTGTGGGTAGAACAACCTGCAGGGGCAGCGTCCGTGTCGGGGGGGGTGGTGGGGGGTGGGGGGGCGGTGTGGGGGGAGGTAACGGTGGTGCT
Organism: Musa balbisiana; assembly: GCA_004837865.1. Classification (NCBI taxonomy): domain Eukaryota; kingdom Viridiplantae; phylum Streptophyta; class Magnoliopsida; order Zingiberales; family Musaceae; genus Musa; species Musa balbisiana. The sequence continues at coordinate 30,917,286 of CM017193.1, read as the reverse complement.
TGCAGGAGTTCTTGCCCACTGGGGTAGCGCCACACTACGCAGGTGATGTCGACCCTAGATTTTTCGACAGTGGTATCAAAGCTAGTTTTTCGTGCGAAAGATTGATTTTGAACTATGTGTGTTGTATTTTTTTTTTAAAGGCTTTTAATATCAAAATTATTGATGCAAAAGTGAAAAAAAAAGTGGCAGCAACTATTGCTGCATAGGAAGTTGATCAAAGAGCATGTTTGATGCTCTTAGCCTGACCAAAACCAGCATGGCAGAGAACAGCAAGTGCTGCTCTTGGCCATGGCTGAACATTATCGCAAGAGCGGCCCCTACGGGCACAATGCTTATGGGTGAGCCGCCTGCAAGCAGGGGTGACCACCCTTGCGCGAGGCGGTGACTTGTGCGCAAGGTGGCAACCGCTTGAAAGGCGACGCCTATGGGCAGGGGGGGGGCAGGCAATGGCAGTGCTTGCAGGAGTTCTCGCACATTGGGGTAGCGCCACCCTCAGGGGCGATCGCCGCCTGCAGTGGTGACCCCAGGGGTGCCCACCCACGGGTTGAGGCGATGACCTCGCCCCCCGCAATGGCTGCTACCGGTGGGGTGGTAGGGATCACCGCAACATAGCAAGGGAGAAGAGAAGGGGTTAACGTTTTTTGGCCAAATGATAGTTTTACCCTCAAAATTTCAAAAATTTTAAATTCTATCCTTTTTGTCTAAATTACCAAAATACCCCTCATAATTTAGAAACTTTCCTACATATCTCGAATTTTAAAAATATTAATTAATTAATTATTATTATCTAGTAGTCCTACATGATGATGATGTGTACATGTGATGTATAATGTGAACATATGATCATGGACCGTGTGATGTATGTACATGTGATGTGATTATTATTATTATTGAGGCCTACGAGTCTCTATTTTTCTCATTTATTGGCGGGCCTACGTTCCTATGATTAAGTTGTAATCACACGAGGATGCGTAATGAGAGAGTGGAAGCTGTAGCGGGACCCATGAGACGAACGATCGTGACGCATGGAGATGCATCGAGATGTCGATAGAACCAACAAGGACGAGATGGACAATCACAGGGCATAGAGATACACCATTGCACACATAGATCTTGATATGAGTGATTAGGCCCATTGGCTAGGGCCTGATCACATTATGTTGTGGTCCATAATCATCTAGTGTGATTGCTCATATGATGTGTGATTGCTTGTACACCTACTAGATATATATATATATATATATATATATATATATATATAGTTGCATACAATGTAGATATATATTAAATATGTATGTGTGTGAAATGTCATATTAGGAGATAAAATCAAAATCCTCTCTCTCAATAATATTAAGTCAATAAATGTGAGGAAATTAGATTGGCCCACGTGGTCTTCCATCGTTATAGGTAGGGACCGATTCTCGACATAGGTTGAGTTGGTCGAGTCCCTCGAGGCTCACCTATATTATGATTCACTATCTTGCCTATGACATAGAGATGTCACCAGTGACCTGAGGACATGATATGCTTGGTCGAGTCCCTCGATGGTATATCATCGAATCAAACTCATCTTGTAATGATGGTGTTGACTTAACCGAACACCATGGTTGGTCAAGTCCCTCAAAACCATAGTGGTTTGGAGGCCAAACAGGATGGGAATCATAAGGAGTTGTGATCGACAAGAGTTGCCTACCTTTTAGGCTTAGTGTGATTGGTCAAGTCCGGTTACACTAAGACGTTGATTGGATCTCAATCCCACTAGAAGTCTATCAGAGATTTCTGTTTCACGTGCTAAGGGTGTCGTGTGATTTGCCAAAAAAATAGTGGAAGTAGATTAAGATAGAAGTCCATATCTTATTTGTTTATTTTCTTGTAAAATCTACATGTTATTTATTTTTACTACATCTTTATTTTTAGAAAATATTGCTTTCAAATCCCTTATGTGGCATACTTGATGTCAACCGCTTCATTGGTTTGAATTATACGAATTGGCTTCGCAACTTGAGAATTATTCTCATGGCAGAAAAAATTGCATATGTCTCTGTTAGGAACGAGTCGGCACTAAGAGGGGGGGGTGAATTAGTGTAGTGGTAAAAACGTCAATTCTAAAATCTTTTGTTCCGATTAAACCCATTTCAGAAAGATATTAACTTTGAAAGCAGACGGAAGGGTGTATAGCAAAAGTAATAAGGAAGTAAAGCAGTTTGCAATAAAGATAAACAGCAAAACAGAAATGCAAACCGTTTTATAGTAGTTCGGTCGTCGTGACCTACATCCACTCCACTGATTCCTCTTCCGTCGAGGCCATCGGCATCCACTAACAATCTTCCTTCAATGGGCAAATATCAACTACCCTTACAACTTAATTCTCCTTTTGACAGGTTCAGGAGAGAACCTTTACAACCCCTTTTTACAAAGCTTCCCTCACACTCCCTTAGAATGGTCTCTAAACTTTAGGAGAAGGGAATCTACACTTTACAAGGGTTTTCAACTTTAGAAACACAGAGTTTTTGATCACCTTTCTTGCTACTCTATGTAGAAATAGCTGGGGTATTTATAGACCCCAAATGGCTTCAAAACTTGGAGCCAAAATTTAAATCCTTGAGATTTCGGGGTACAGGCGGTACCACCGCCTGCATTGGGTGGTACCACCACCTGCAGCCTGACACTGGGTGGTACCACTACCTACAGACTGACATTGGGCGGTACCATTGCCGAATCTAGCGGTACTATCGATTGGGAGACTGTGTTTGGGCGGTACCATCGCCTAGTCTAGCAATACCACCGCGTGACATAGTCTTGAAGACTGTGTTTAGGCGGTACCACCACCAAGTCTGGGCGGTACCATCGTTAGACCCTGTTACAGGACCATGAATGAGCCTAACAATAGGCCAAATTCAGTCTTGATTCAGGCCCAATTGGCTCCTAATTGAGTTGGCATTGTTTTACCCCCAATACCGACTCAATTATACCTAAACTAACTCGATTTAGATAAATTATTACAAGCATGAATCCTATGTTGTCCGGCATATCATTGGTTCATTCGATGCTTTGTCCGATCCTTCGGCATATTGCCAAATCGGCATGATATCTTCCCGTAACATCCGATCTCCTTAGCGCAATGTCCGATCTTCTTAGCCCGATGCCCGATCCCATGGCCTGAGACCTTTTGCTGATATGTTGACCGATCCTCCGGCTCGATGTCTAATCTTTTAACATGTTCCACTCCGGCCCAACATGATTCTTTCTACTTTTAATTCTCTCCCTAATCGAAGCTTCCTATATCACTCAAAACGCAGATAAAATCATAAACACTATCAATTGGTTTCATCATCAAAATCCGAGATTCAATAATCTTTTTTTTTTTTTATGATGACAACCAATTAATGACAGAGTTAACCTTAACTCTCCCTATCAATATGCCATATTGACAGAACCTTGAATTCAAGTCAAAGCAATATTTCATCATGAATATTTGTAACATGTGATAATAAAATCATGCATAATTAAATTTTCAATACATCATTCTATACATGATTATTATCATAACTTTTCCTCCTTTGTCATCAACAAAAAGGAGATATGCAACTAGCAATATTTTTTAAATATGTAAGCTAGTAAGATAGCAAGTTTTGAATATGCAAACTAGTAATTTTTAGAGATGTGCAAGTTTAGCATATTTGCTTTTCTTCAGATAGCAATTTTTTGGTTCTCTTTATATTACAAGCTAGCAATTCTAGTAAGTTTTACATCATGCAAGCTAGCAATTTTTATAATATGCAAGTTAACAAGTTTGCTTTTCTTTGCGATGTCCAAGATAGCATATTTTTGCATCTTCTTGAAATATGCAAGCTAGTAAACTTAGTGATGTTCAAGATAGCAAGTTCTTTCTTCTCTTTTGAGAAGTGTAAGCTAGCAATTTTGCTTCCTATCAAGTTTTTTCTCCTTGGAATTTGTAAGCTAACAAATTTAGCATGCAAGCTAGCAAATTTTACACATATGAAAGTTGGCAAAGTTTTTGCATCTTTTGAGATGAGCAAGCTAGCAAGTTTTGCTCTCTTTTTGCATATGTCATCATACAAGCTAGCATATTTTATCTCCCCCTTTGTCATTGTCAAAAAGAAGGGAAGAATACAATTTGTAATTCTTTTTTCCCTTTACAATAATTTTTAAAGCATGACAAAGATAAATAACAAATTTACATCAATATTCCAATCATCAAAACTGAAAGATCTAAGTCATGATTTTTGACATATCTCTTCTTTTGTATATAGAAGGAATGAAACGATCTTGATTCAAAAAGAAGATTCAAGTCTAAAAATCGAGAAATCAAGATCATGATCCGAAAAATGTATAAAAATAATTTATGCATTTGAGATATCTAACATGTCTAAGTTTTTCATTCAAGCTAGCAAATTTGGTTCTCGTGAGATGCTAGCTATTTTCTTTCCCCCTTTTGTCATTGTAAATAAGAAAAAAGAAGAAAAGAACATAATGGTGTAAATGTTCATGTCATCACAAAAATACAAAGGTGTCATATGAAAATCATGATATGAAAGATATTAATATCAAATCATGAATGCCACAAGACATGATTTATTTCAACAAATCTTTTCTTTTATAAATAGCAAAAAGAAATATAGGAGATCAAATGATATAATATCTTGATTCATGCATAAGAAATTTTAAGTTATAAACCTCGAAAAATCAAGATAAAACTCATTCAAATTCAAATCATCAAATCAATATCATTTTTAAGAGATTCATAAAAAAAAATAGATTCATTAATGACTCCTTTTTGAAAAATCGATAAAGTAGAGAATTTTTTTTACTAGCTTGATATTACGCTAAGGATATTAGAGTTGCGGAGTCGCTAAAAGAAACTAGTCTTACGGACTTGTTTAGCTTAAGTATGCCTTAGATTTCATAGTTAGCACGTAATTGGGATTGGAATTGGGCCAACCCAATTAAGGGTCAGTTGGGCCCATGTAAGGATTGTGTTGGGCCCAATAAAAAGCCCAAATAGTGACCCAAGAGGTAACACTGTCATGGCATAGTCTCCGAGACTATGTTAGGCGGTGGTACCCACCTAGACACAGTCTCCGAGAGGCTGTAGGTGATGGTACCGCCCAACATAGCCTCCCAAGCGATGGTACCACACAGGAAATAAAGTCAACTATGTCTTGAACTGTGATCGTTTAGTATATACTTTAGTATATCGTTTAGTATATCGTTTAGTTTATGCTTTAATGGTCATATATAAATATCTTGATTATTCATGAAAAATTATAAATATGACTTGGATCCTTAGTCGAAAGAGTTATATCTTAGCACTAGTTATCATATGAATAGGTTAGGAGTGAAACTCCTTACAAATATATTTACACTATTGTGCTCACAAGTATGCTCTTGATAGATCATTTGACTTGTTATTATCATATTAAGCCTCCTTAAATAGGTCTCCTAATCAAGAAGTTAGATTTTCATCACTGGAAGACTCATTAAAAACTGATGCCTATCCCTTTTGATGATAATGGCATAATAATCCTATATATGTCTTTATTAAGACAATTAATATTACTATGACTAGTTATATAATGTAAAATTAATGCTAGAATTAGTGATTTATATTAATGCTCAAAAATACATAAACAAGGTCATTACATATGAAGTTAAAAGAAGCCACCCACTTTTCTAGAAAATTTAGCCAAGGAAATAACATTTTGTAACAATATATAGAAGCTCTCACATACTTGTGTTAGATAACATGGATTACTCAAATACATTGTGCATCACAAATATAAATTGGGAATATACCTAGTAAATCTAAAACATTCAGAACATAAATTATTGTTTATTTTATTATATAAAAAATTAAAGCATATAAATCCAATCAAAGATTGTAGTTGCTTAGATATTCTAAGAGGAAACATTCCTTGATTAAGTGATACCCACTATGTGGTAATTGTACTTATGAACAAACTATTTTATTCATATAATGGAACATGAACATATTTCCAAAATATTACATCAAACATCCTATTTAGAACTTTGTCCGTGACACAGCACAAGCGGTGGTACCGCCCGAACCCAAGAAACCCAGGATGAGATGTTGTTAGGCTCCAAGTTTGAATCAATTTGAAGCCTATAAATACCCCTCTCATCCCTGGTTAAATTACACAAACACAAAGAGTTTTAAAGTGGGAAAATGCTGTAGAAATCACTTGAGAAATCTCTCCTCTAGCTTAAACTTAGAATTCTATTTAAAGAGGAGTGTGAGTGCTTATAAGGGTTATCTCCTAAACCCAGTAAAAGGAGAAGAGGGGTGTAAAAGGTGGTTGGTCTTCACCTATTGAAAGAAGACCGATAATAGATGCCAGTGGCCTCGACGAAAGAGGAATCAGCGAAGTGGATGTAGGTCACGACGATCGAACCACTCTAAAATATTGTTTGCTTTTCATTTGTGCAATTTACATTACTACGAACCACTTTACCTCCTTACTTGCTTATTACACTTTTACAAACATACTTTCAGGTTAAGCATCTTTACGAATCGGTTTTAATCGAAACGAAACGATTTGAAGATGTGATTTTACCACTGCACTAATTCACCCCTCTTCTTAATGTCGGACCCTTTCCTAACACTACTGAGAGCAGATTATCCACTTCATTTCCCAATAGAATGTCAATCGAAATCAGAAGTGATGTAAATCTATTTGAAAGTGATAACTAAGTGAAAGAAGAGTCAATGAGCAAATTTTGTGGAGGAATGACCCAAAACTTCAAAAAGTTTATGAGGCGATGCTCGTTAAAGCTCAACAAGCATCCACCCAGTTCAAGCAGCATGAGGCATTTGAGAGACTAGTGCAAAGTAAGGATGGTTTTTTCCTTCATCTAAATGATCCATAGGAACCAACAAAGATCAACACAACTCAGCCAATCCCACACTAGAGTCAGAGTCATTGGCGAGTTGAAGCAGCATGGCGGATTAAAAGTTCGACTACTCAATAACAACAATAGAGAACAATTGGGAGCCAACAGGCGCATTGCAGTTAGAGCAAAAAATTGAAGACTTAGCAAAGGCGAGGAGTTGTAGTGTCGGCAAAGGCTTCAACGAGGACGTCGAAGGAATGAGTGGGGGAGAATGTCACGGACAAACTTCTAAACAGGATGTTTGATGTAATGCTTATGTATATCCGTGTCTTTCGGTATGTTCATGCTTTGCATAGCGTATAGAGGGATGATCGAATGCTTAACAGCCCCATTTTAGTGGGTTTGGTAGCCGTTTTAGGCTTGTAAATAAATGTTGTGTCATGTAGATACGTATGAGAGATATTTAGTCTGTAATGGACCATTTGGACCTTTTTTTGTGTAACCGTTCAAAGCTTGTAAAGTCTGTTTGTAATTTGCATTGGCTATGAAGTGTTTTCTGAGATGTTTACTTATGAATCTTGAGTGAGGTGATTTCTCTAACCCGTTTTCTCTTTTGTAGGTCCTAAGGAACTATGGGAGGTTTCGAGGAGGCTGACCTTTGCGGACGGACACGCAAGGGTGCCGCACGACTTAAGCAAAACTAATTAAGTTCGTGATAGGAAGGCGCTTAACCTCCTTCATCCTCTCCTACAGATCTACAGGATTCATAGATATACAATCTCCTTAGGTAAAACACAACTATCTCACACGTGGATTTAAGTTTTACGAGTTTTTACGCACCAATCTTCATACGATAATGAACACATTTTTGGAAAATTTGGTGTTTTTATTTTCTGTTCTTCCGCTACGTATGTAATGTCGCTCCTAGATTTCCCTATAGTGGTATCAGAGCCAAGTTGTTCGTACGAGAGATTAGTTTTAAACTACGTGTATTGTGTTTTAGAAAAACTTTTGAAGTCAAAATTATTGACGAAAAGGCGAGAGAGGGCAGTAATTATTGCTGCGCTCGTAGGTTGGCCAATGGCTGCTTTAGGCCTAACCACCTATATGTAGGTGGCCGACGGTAGTAGCCGACCACACGGCGGCCGCAACGCAATAGGAAAGAGGGGATTATGGCTTTTTATAAAAATGATAGATTTGCTCCTTGAAATTTCAAAAATTATAACTTTTATCTTTTTCTATCTAAATTACCAAAATACCCTTCATAATTTAAAAAATTCTTTACATGTCCCCAATTTCAGAAAATATTAGTTAACTAAAATTTTAATTAATTAATTATTATTATTATTATCTAGTAATCCTACATTATGATTATGTGTATGTATGATGTGGACGGATGATCATAGACCGGGTGATGTATATGTACATATGATGTGATTATTATTATTGAGACCTGTAACTGTAGTCATAATGTCCCCACACAGCAACTATGAGACAGTTATCTTCATTATATGGACGGGTATACAGCACCTAGGTTATCTGATATCTCGATGTCCTCTCGAATAACTTATGACCAAAATTATTAGGGTCTGTGTTTAAATATGAATCGATCTCATTATTGATTTCATCATGATCAGATTCTCATTACACAATCATAAATATCACTAGTATATATATATATATATATATATATATATATATATATATATATATATATATATATATATATATATATATATATATATATATATATATATATATATATATATATATATATATATATATATATATATATATATATATATATATATATATATATATATATATATATATATATATATATATATATATATATATATATATATATATATATATATATATATATATATATATATATATATATATATATATATATATATATATATATATATATATATATATATATATATATATATATATATATATATATATATATATATATATATATATATATATATATATATATATATATATATATATATATATATATATATATATATATATATATATATATATATATATATATATATATATATATATATATATATATATATATATATATATATATATATATATATATATATATATATATATATATATATATATATATATATATATATATATATATATATATATATATATATATATATATATATATATATATATATATATATATATATATATATATATATATATATATATATATATATATATATATATATATATATATATATATATATATATATATATATATATATATATATATATATATATATATATATATATATATATATATATATATATATATATATATATATATATATATATATATATATATAAAAGATGGTCATCACCTTCCAACATGCATCAATCAATCATGTGACTTATTGGCGCGTCGTTGCTCACCACGTTCCGCTAGGTGGTCACCACCTTCAAACATGCATCAATCATGTGACTTATTGGCGCGTCGTTGCTCACCACGTTCCGCTAGGTGGTCACCACCTTCAAACATGCATCAATCATGTGACTTATTGGCGCGTCGTTGCTCACCACGTTCCGCTAGGTGGTCACCACCTTCAAACATGCATCAATCATGTGACTTACCGGCGCGTCGCCGCTCACCACCTTCCGCCAGTTGGTCCAGATGCTCACCAGCGCGTCGCCTCTGCCGCTCCACGGCCCACAGCCGAAGAGGGGTGTTATGACGCCAGCTCTGCCGCTCAACTCGGGGCCGCCTCCGCCAGAACTAGTGACAACTCGGGGCCGCCTCCGCCAGAACTAGTGACAACCTCGGGGGCCACAACAACCGCGACTCAGCGATTAAGGCGGGGATTGCGGTGCCTATCGATTGGCATTCTGTAGCAACATCGCCATGGGAGCACACAGTATTCCCGGCTTGGACTCCGGAGACTGCGGCAGCTCGGAACCCTTTTCCGTCAGAGGCATGCACAGCTCTCCTCATATGGTGCCATTCTCATCTGCTACCGCTGCAGTGCTACTACTACGTCTTGGATTCCTAATACAAGCTCACGTCTCGTTGAGCAAGTGAGGTATATAAGCATATGGTATAGAAGGTAAGAATAAAAGAAGGTGGCACCCGGTGGATACTTATATCAATATATACACATTTTCCTTGGAAAATAAGAGCAGAAGATATGTAATTTGTTCTGCTTCACTATCACATACTGAGTGAAAAATCATGAGCTCTTTGAGACCTTATTTTAAAGATAAAAATGTAATATAAGAAAATGGAAACGTACGCCCTCAAATTCAAAATATTCTTAAAGTGAAATTAATATAAATTGATGAGGGTGATTTATTTTCCACACCAGATTTAGGTCATCCGTCTACGTGTAAATGGATGGAGCTTATATATATATATATATATATATATATAATATATATATATATATATATATATATATATATATCTATATATATATATATAAAAGATGGTCATCACCTTCAAACATGCATCAATCAATCATGTGACTTACCGGCGCGTCGCCGCTCACCACCTTCCGCTAGGTGGTCACCACCTTCAAACATGCATCAATCATGTGACTTACCGGCGCGTCGCCGCTCACCACCTTCCGCTAGGTGGTCACCACCTTCAAACATGCATCAATCATCACTGTGACTTACCGGCGCGTCGCCGCTCACCACCTTCCGCCAGTTGGTCCAGATGCTCACCAGCGGCGTCGCCTCTGCCGCTCCACGGCCCACAGCCGAAGAGGGGTGTTATGACGCCAGCTCTGCCGCTCAACTCGGGGCCGCCTCCGCCAGAACTAGTGACAACCTCGGGCGGCCCACAACAACCGCGACTCAGCGATTAAGGCGGGGATTGCGGTGCCTATCGATTGGCATTCTGTAGCAACATCGCCATGGGAGCACACAGTATTCCCGGCTTGGACTCCGGAGACTGCGGCAGCTCGGAACCCTTTTCCGTCAGAGGCATGCACAGCTCTCCTCATATGGTGCCATTCTCATCTGCTACCGCTGCAGTGCTACTACTACGTCTTGGATTCCTAATACAAGCTCACGTCTCGTGAGCAAGTGAGGTTATATAAGCATATGGTATAGAAGGTAAGAATAAAAGAAGGTGGCACCCGGTGGATACTTATATCAATATATACACATTTTCCTTGGAAAATAAGAGCAGAAGATATGTAATTTGTTCTGCTTCACTATCACATACTGAGTGAAAAATCATGAGCTCTTTGAGACCTTATTTTTAAAGATAAAAATGTAATATAAGAAAATGGAAACGTACGCCCTCAAATTCAAATATTCTTAAAGTGAAATTAATATAAATTGATGAGGGTGATTTATTTTCCACACCAGATTTAGGTCATCCGTCTACGTGTAAATGGATGGAGCTTATATATATATATATATATACTATATATATATATATATATATATATATATATAGTATATATATACTTCAAAAGACTAATACAGGTAGTTCTAGAAATATCAGAGCTTAAGAGAGTTGTGATGATAAAATATTATTGTAATAAGTATGTGTCCTATTAGATCTGATAAACTTTGCCAGTTAATTAGTAATCTTATTATCTTCACGATAAACATTTGACAGTGACAGCGTCAAAAGAGTTAAAGTAGATCCACCAAAACCTGGGAGTTAGTTTTCATAGTTATGCATTAAATTCCCTTATTGTTTGGCAACCTTTAAGTCCTTCCAAAACTATAGCAGCTTCACAGTATAGGATGCTCCTATTCTCTATATACCTGCAACTAGCCAAAACGCAAAATTTATCAGAAACTAGAACATCCATCGAGTTATATGGCTGCTTGCAATTTGTTGGGACCAATCACCACCTTTTTTCAAGTCTCAGATCACAACCGACAACATAAGTCATATAGCCACTTGCTAGTGGTTGTACAAAAGGGTTTGGAAGAAAGGATTGACGCTCAAGAATGCTTCTGGGAGGTTGATCAGAGCCCTTGCAGCCTGCGTCTAATAAACTGGGTAGGATAGCTAGTGGCAAGGAGGAAGAAGGGGCGAATGGATCTCGGGAAGGAGAGGACATCGAAGACTAATGCTCAGTCCAATATTTTTTTGATTTAGCGAATTCGTAAGATTATTTAAAATAACAAACCCTATCATTTTTTTAAAATATTACATTCTAGACCTTATCATTTTTTAATTAAATTATTTTTTGATTAAATGTGCTTTAGTTTCCCAAATAATTAGGATATCAAGAGGAGTTGTTGTTAAAATTTGTTCTTATTAATGTATTACTAAGGGCTAGAAATTAAAAAATCATTAATTTTCTCAAATATTTGTATTATATTGACATCTCCCAACATGCAACTGTTATATCTGATCCTATGATATACCAGAGCTATGATTCATTCTTATTATGAGTAATTAATAGTGTTTTTCTCATTCTAATAGCATCAACCTCAATTGAGTTATAAACTTATAATTATGAAATTATGATAATCCTAACCTATCTACCTTATTTTAACTATAATATTCTGTACAAAACTCTGATTTGATCAAAATCTTCTTAAATCTTTCTTTTAAAAATTGATGAAATTAAGTTATTTTATGATCCCATTATATCATCAATGTTCCTTTGATATAGGTGGAATTTGTTTTCCTCTAAAATCCTCTCTTAAATGAGTCTCATATTCCTACTATAAAACTCCTTTTATCTCTTCGTCACCGATTCTTGTTATAATCAAATAAGTTATGCAAATATTCATGTTTGGTTTGATATTGCTTCATACATGTATATGTATATTTTTTATTCTTTCATATGTGCTTTCGCTATAATTTTTACTTTTCATTAGAATGTCCTTGCTATACTTGGTGTAAGTAGATACTTTGGCTCCTTTGCTAGAAATAAATATGTTATGATTTCCTCTAAAATCCTCTCTTAAATGAGTCTCATATTCCTACTATAAAACTCCTTTTATCTCTTCGTCACCGATTCTTGTTATAATCAAATAAGTTATGCAAATATTCATGTTTGGTTTGATATTGCTTCATACATGTATATGTATATTTTTTATTCTTTCATATGTGCTTTCGCTATAATTTTTTACTTTTCATTAGAATGTCCTTGCTATACTTTGGTGTAAGTAGAATACTTTGGCTCCTTTGCTAGAAATAAAAAGAGAATTATGTTATGATCTTACTTCACCTTCTATTTTTCTTTGATATAGGTGGAATTTGTTTTCCTCTAAAATCCTCTCTTAAATGAGTCTCATATTCCTACTATAAAACTCCTTTTATCTCTTCGTCACCGATTCTTGTTATAATCAAATAAGTTATGCAAATATTCATGTTTGGTTTGATATTGCTTCATACATGTATATGTATATTTTTTATTCTTTCATATGTGCTTTCGCTATAATTTTTACTTTCATTAGAATGTCCTTGCTATACTTTGGTGTAAGTAGAATACTTTGGCTCCTTTGCTAGAAATAAAAAGAGAATTATGTTATGATATGGAGCCTATGATGCTCTTGTCAAACTCCAATAACTTTATCTAGATGTGGGTAGACAAAGCTCCTAAACGTGGAAGACTAATGTTAATAACCATCTAGAAATTGGTTGATAATGTTATGTTATGATCTTACTTCACCTTCTATTTTTCTTTGATATAGTTCTAAAAGACATAAGATATACTTATATGTTGTTATATACTTCTTTGATATTAATAAATTAAATAAAATATCAAATATGACTCTTGAGCTCAAGAATTTTAATCTTGATTTACTAATATATTGTTTTTTTGCTTCTTTGTTATCAATGAATCAAATGAAATGATAACTATTATCCTTGACCTCATGCCTTACCTTTTGATCTCGATTTGCTTATATGTTACTCTTTGCTCCTCTATTAAGTATGAATCGTATGAAATGCTAATATGACTCTTAAAATCATATTGTGCATCTTAATCCTTATGCCATATGATTTATTGTCTATTTTTCCATTGTTATGATAATTGCTTACTAAGTTTTTATAGCTCACCTTATTACTATATAAGATTTTCATGTTAGCTTATCACTCACACTCATGTTAGGTTAGGTTAGGACAATGGAATGTTAGAAGATTGTAACTTGTTTTGTAGTTTCTTTTTGTGTTATTATAAAGGGGCATTTTGGTTGAGGTTATTCAAAAATCTAAGCTGGTGTTTGTTGCTATAAATGTTAAAAGACATCACAAGTTTTGAAAGTCTAGATATATTAAATCTAATGTTTCATGCTTTGATGAGAACTTGTGGTAAATGATTAGCTTATGGATGTGATGTTTCATTCATCTTGTGAATTTATAAGCGATTGTCAATAATCTTTGAGTTGACTCTAGTTTTATGGAGTTATTAAGTGATATGTACATGTTTTATAGTTAGTGATGAGAATAGAATGACTTTGGTGTCCTTAATTCTATGTTAGATATCCTGGGATTTGATTATGTATAATTAAAATTTTCTAATGTAAGATAGATTTACACCTCAATAATTTTTTTATCTATGAATATTATTTTTGGGGGTGTAACAATAGGGCTATACATACAATGGATCCAAACATAATTGTGTTAAAATACATAGTGATAATTAGTTCAAATAAGGTGATTAATATATAAATTATATATGTTAAAATAATTAATATAAAAGCATAATATATATTTCTTTATATATTGGAAGTGAAATAATTATGATGGTATATAAAATTATCAGGATTAGTAAGTATTTTAGAAGTACCTAATTACTTATGAGTATTAATTAAATTTTATTTTTTTGGTGGATTAGGATTTGAATTTAATTACGGATTCAAGTAGGAAAAGTCCTTAGAGGACTACAATTTGCTCTTATAAATATATATTGAGTATCGAGCTTTTGGTGAGATGGACAAATATGACATATTAAGATGAACAGATATGACAAATATGGTCTAGAGAGGATTGAGAGAAGAGGTCTTTATACTTTATTTGAGAGAATATACAAAAGGAATTGTGGTTAAATAAGAATATTAAAAAATTGATCTTGTATATTAAAAAAATTAATTTTTTCCTTCGTGGATATTTGTTATCGAATCACATTAGATCAATTTTTTGGTATGTTCTCTTGATTATTAATCTCTAGGTATTCTTTTAGTTTTTGAGTTTTTTTTTCTCCCTCCCTAAAAAAGGTGTGATATCAAAGTCCAAAAGATCAGATATTAGAAATTCAACAAGGATGTCATTAGTTATTTTATTAGCTTTACTATAGAGAAATTTGATAAAATAAACAGTTTCATCTTATAATAGAGGATGGTGAAAAATCTTCTTGTTCAACAAGGAGCATATTGAAGGAATGAGCAAACATACCAGAAAAGATAAATGATAAAGATTAGGTGGAACCTGAGGTAAAGTGTGTAAGTACTATTTATCATTATAATGGTAATGATATTATAAATAATATTATTGTTGATGATTTCACCATGGTTATTTGGGATAAGTTAGAAAAACTATATCTAGTTAAAAGCTTAACTAACAAGTTATATATATAGCATAAGTTATATAGGTTGAGAATAAAAGAAGATGGAGATTTTGTAGAGTGTATGAACATATTCAAGGAAATATTAGATCCAACTAGAGAAAATTGATAGGAAGATTAATGAAGAAAATAAGGCTTTATTGCTTTTTACATCACTTGTCAACTCTTATGACAATTTTGTGGAGGTAATATTATGTGAAAAGATTATAGTAACTCTAAAAAAAGTTAAAGAAGCTTTAGTATCTTATGTTACTAGAAAAAAGTATAAATTTGAAAATATAGATGGTGAGACATTGACTATTCAAGGTGAAGATCTACAAGGATGATTTTTCTAATAGAGGTGAATCTCAAAATAATAGGTTGAGATCAAGAGTTAAGTCTTTAGATGATATTCAATGCTATAGATGTAATATATTAGATAAAATTGTTTAGAGAGAAAGAAGAGATCGATAATTGGTCTATTGTGATAGATGGTGACAGAGATATTCTCACAATCTCCAATAGTAACTATATATCTTTCAAAAGAGTTTGTTTATAAATTTTGCTTGTGTTACTCATATTTGCAGTTAGAAGGATTATTTTGGTTCATCGAAAAACAAGTTAACTTGAAAGTTGAGTCTAAGTGATGATTTAGTGATGTAGATCATGGGTGTTGATAAAGTAAAGATTAAAATGTTTGATGGGATAGTGCATATTTTGAAGGATGTGGCTTATGTTCCAAGGATATAAAAGAATCTAATTTCATGAGTCTTTTAGATTCCTAGCACTATGGCTATAAGGAAAAAAGTGGAATTCCAAAAATTACATTGGGTTGTGCAGTTTTGATGAAAGAAATATTATATAGAAGGTTGTCTGGATGAAGTATAATAAAGACCTTAAAAGGCTAAAAATAAGTTGCATATATAGAGAATAATAGGTACCTATATTGACGAGTTTCATTAATGATGCAAAAATAAAGGGTGATATTCATAATTTTTAGGATGTAGAAAGTTGTGAGGAAAAAAATCCTACTGCTGATAAGATGATGAGATGAAGATCTCTCTCTGAAATTAAATAGTGCTATTAATTCGATTCCGACCACACATGATGCATTCAAGAGCTTATTAAAATCAGATATTAGACCATGAATTGTTTCAGTTTGTATTACTGTGGTAAATTAATTAAGCCAATAGTTTAATTTCTATAAGAATCACAAAGTAGAAAAATGCTCACTAAGATAAAGATTATTAGGATTGGTAAATATTTTAAAAGATTTTACCTACTAAAAGGATTCCTAATTAATTTAAACTCCTTAGTAAATTAGGATTTAGATTTAATTAAGTATTCAAAAAATCTTTTGATGATTAAGATTTGTTCTTACAAACACACCTTAAGTCTTAATATTTTGGTGAGAGGGAGAGACCTGAGATAGTTTGGATATTTTGATGAGAGAGAGAGACGAGATAGTTTGGATTTTCATGATAATTTCTCTTAGTAAATCTAGAGAGGATTGAGAGAAGAGTTTTTCAATCTTTATGTGAAAGGATGTATAGGGGAAGTCATGTTTTAGTGGGGTTAACTCGAGGATCTTATAATTGATCTTATATATTAAAAATTTTAATTTTTTTTCTCCGATAATGTAGATGAAAGTTTTTGAATCGTATTATATTTTTCACTAGCTTTATTTTTTATTCTTTTAATTGTTAAACTCTAGACTTTTTTTTAAAAAAAATTTAAGTTTTTCAATTCTCTATCTCATCAATCAATAAAAACTAGATGATAGTAGTGAATGAGTTGGATGAATGTACCTGCCACTTAAGTTTCTTTAGATTTTATATTAAAATTTGTTAAATCAAATTCTGATGGTTTGATAAGGATTCAGATCATATCGAGTTTTGCTTATAAGTACAGATAAGGATTACATGAACGTCTGAATTAAGACCTAGAAAGGAGAAAATATTAATACCCAAAGTTATTTATGTTTTGAATGTGCCTTCACTGAGTATATGGCTGTTTTTTCTATGCTAAGGTCTTTTTGCCCTTTCGAGGGTGGAAGAGATTTATGCCGTTGAGTACAGTGGATAGAGGCATTGGAATATGTTTAGAATCTTTTTTTTTTTGTTTTTTATACAGTAGTCAAAAGATGGAAGGATGCAATATGCTATTCACATTTTTTTGGTCTACTATGTAAATTTCTAAATGGCTGATTGACTTGACAATATATGTGGAAGATGATTTCGATAATGTTTTAGATTTCTTCAGGGTTACTTGAACTTTACTGATTTTTGTCAAATAGGTTGAATTGAGAAAATTTTCCATGTCAAACAAAGCAATGCATATCTTGAAGATAAGATCTAGAATTTTCCTATTTATGTGACATCAGTGGAACATGTCCAAAATATAAAATATCTGGAAGTAAGAATATCTGGGTGCACACTCTACTAGGTGTCTCCATCCTGATGTTGTTGTAAGATCATTATATTTTATGTCCATGACCTTCTAGCAGGTGAATTATAGATTTTCATTTTTAATAGTTTTGAAAGGATTTATTCAAAATATTTTTTCTCCTTTGTAATGTTTGTGTCAATCATCCCACTTCCCTCCTGTTTCTAGCCACACCTATTTGCTAGTTCTCATTGCTTTTTGCTGGAGAATGTTCCCAGGAGCTTATCTTGACATAATCACCAGTTGCTGTCAAGTTGTTTTTGTCTCGTTTATATGTCACTATTTAAAATGAGAGTTGAAATTCCTCAGAAACAATAATATTTGAAGAGGAAGAATACAAAAAGGGTTCTTTAATATAGCTTATTCTTTTCTACCATATTATAGAGTATTATGGTTCTCTTTTTGGATTAAGTGAAGGAAGGAACAACTATTTTTTCAAATATCCCGTTACAATATAGATCATTAATGTTTTCTTTTATAAAACTATTATAATAATATTAAAAAAAACTTAAAATCTTGAAATTTTGTTCATGAAAGCATACAAATGGCATTTGGCCATGCATCTGTGAATGACATATAAGTAAGTAGTGCCAAAGGATTAAAATCCTTTTTTTGTTCTATATAATATAGATGAATTATTTATATATGGTTGCATTGTTAACTCATATAATATTTGAAGTTTTGGAGTCAAAAGTTAAATAAAATAATTTTTTTAGTTTTGTTATATTTTGTAGGAGATTATAAGGGAAAAACATTAAAATTTTCTTAATACCCCCTCACCTTGCTATGTCAGAAGTGGAGGTTTGCTGTGACTCGCACGCACACTATCTCCATGCCTGACTCAATTATTTTCTCATCGTTGTGCTGCGCACGAGCGATGTGACATTCTTTGGTCGGAGGAAGGAAGATATAAATTCTTCTTCACGCTTCAACGAGAGGGTGGAACTCATCTTCCATTTTTTTTTTCATCTTTATTCTTTCTTTTATATCTTTTCTTTTCATAATCTTTTCTATTAGTGTCAGAGTATCTTTAGGATTCTCTACGATCATGTTTTAAAAAAGATTTGCTTTTAGTTGTATCTTGAGATAACTTTCTCGATTAGACCTGAAGGAGGGTTGAAAATATGTTTTACGATGACCTATCTATCTCACCTTTAGGTTTTCTAAGTTTTCTTTCTTATTTCCAATGGAGAGGTTTCTTAATCAGAATTATTTTATTTACTTTTGTTCTAACATGTCATGTGATCGATTGTTGAGTCTAAATGATTTTATTATAAAATTACGTTAGGGCATACTCCACGAAGCTCTTCTGATGCTTAAGTTCAGAAGAAATTCAATTAAGTGTTGAATGTACATATTATAATTTATATTTTTTGAGAGAGATGAAGGTATATCTAGGAGTTCTTTTATAATATAATAAATGATAATTGAGTCTAAGATTATGATTTAATATTGTGAATGGTTTACATGCTTCGTCTAGTCACGAATAATGGTATGGAATCATACTTCAAGGTTTGGAATGGTAAAGTAATAGTTGAGCCGAGTCAACTTCCTTTAGTGCTATATTATCTATGTCATGGGTTAAGTATCTTACGACGTACGTATTGATCAAATAGATTAAGATATCGATGGAGTAATACTGATATATCGATCAAGTGACAATGACATGACTCGGAAATGATGAGTCTACCACCTCTAGATGAAAAGTGGATCAAACCCTACATCAAAAGAATGTGATTAGTCTCCTTCTTTTGTTTTCAGACATGCAAAGATCCATTTTGATGCAAGAATCCTCATTCATTGTTTATGCAAGTGATTACACTTTGATTTTTCTTGTGAACCCTTTTTGGGGCCGGATGGATGGACCACGATGAAAGAGAAATCTATTTAGAAGCCTGTCCACGCCGAGACACTTGTGCTGCCACGGCTAAGATGAGTTGGGCGTCGATGATCACGCTACAAAAGGATTACATCGGTACAAACCAAGTGCCCGCTTTTCATCGGATCTAACCCAATTAGGAATCGACAGTTTATCCTGCAAAACTTATAGCAAATTCCAATTTTAGTTTTGGTTCAACAACCAACTATATAAATTCTGATTCCAATTCTAATTATGATTCATAATTATCTTTTTAATTTTTAATTTTTTTATATTATTTCTCTTATTAAGTGGTGTAGAGAGATAGAAATCTAATGGACATGTGATTGTCTTTTTGCTCCTCTCAGTTGGAAATGAAATCGGAACCACTAGTTTTAAGTTTCAAGTTCAAGGAAACAAAGTCGAACTGTAACACCAACGAATTCCACGTGAAAAGCATGAGAAGGAGAGACGTCAACACGAGTCTCCCACGTGCTAAATACTTTAAGCACGCGGTCTCTTTTATGACGATTTGGCATGCGCAACATAACGTGGCGGCCACAATATCTACTTTCTATCTCAAATTGTTGGATGTTAGGATGGTTTGGCACATCGTTCCCAAGGATCTGATAAAATGTTTCACAACTATTAAAGAGCTGTTCACTACTTTAGATAAGTGTTTCAGGGAATACTTCCGTTATAAATTCTTGCTACTTAGTTTTACACTTTCCCTTCTTCATCTTGTTGGTGCAGTAAGGTTTTCTCCATTCCCATGTTTGTATACGCTTAATTCCCGATGGTGTCATGAGATAGTTTTTCAATCAATGTCTGCATAAAAGGAAGTCTAAGATTGTTAGTACAATGATAAATTATAATAAAATTAATCAAAACATCTTATCAAATATTGAATAAAAAATATTAGAAGAAACACAGAGGCATAATTTGTTGTCCTAAGACGAACAACCGAGGTTTCGTATGCTTTTATAATGATGATGAAAAGAGCTACATGCCTTATAAAAGTATAGAACGCAAAAAGGTATAAGATCAAAAGAATATTAAGAAAAGAAAGAGAGAAAAAATGTTGCAAAAAGTTTTTTTATCCTTTTGTGTTTCTACTTCTATTAAGTTAAGGTTATACGTAAGGGGAGATTTGCATAAAAAGTAATGACTTTCAAATGAGAATATCATGTGAGCTTTTACTACGCAAAATCCCTCCAATACCTTTCTTTTTATTAAAAATTACTCCTTAAAAGAATAAAAACTCTTGAAAGGTTTAACTTATTTTGATATTGTGGAGGTCAACAATTATTCGGGTGTGGACTTTTTACAATGAAAGGTTTGATATCTAGTTTAGATACTACAATGAATAGGGATATCTCACCCTTAAGGCCTACTGGATTCTTGAGCATAGTGGGATCCTCTTGATGTTATGTGGCGTGTGATAAGAAAACAATAGCCAGAAAATGATTAGCTTTCTGAGAATGAGCTTGGATCATTAAATATTGCTATTTGTATCAATTTTTTTATTATCACTTCTATTTGGCTTTTATCGCAAGCTTGTTATCAATTCCTCCAAAGTAAGCTTTATGTACCTTTGTAATAGAGTCTTTACTACAAAATGATGATTCTTCATCCATTAATCCTAAGGGCTAGTGGGAGATACGTCAACTCCTAGTAGTTATATGAGAGAAACCTGAGATTGGCTAGTTCAAGGTGAATTATGATGGTTTTTCAAACCATCTTGAGAATGGAGGCTCTGATTTCTGATAAACTTTGTGTTTTGGCTAGTTGCAGGTTTATAGAGAATAGGAGCATCCTATACTATGAAGCTGCTATAGTTTTGTAAGGACATAAAGTTTGCCAAACAATAAGGGAATTTAATGCATAACTATGAAAACTAACTCCCAGGTCTTGGTGGATCTTGTGAAAAAAACTTGTAGATAGTGAAGCATCTTGAACATCATTAATAGCATTTTGTATATACTTCACTCTTTTGAGACTTTCACGATTAAGTGTTTATCATGAAGATAATAAGATTGCTAACTGACTGACAGAGTTTGTCAGATCTAATAGGAAAATTACATATCGGAATAATATTTTATCATCACAACTCTCTTGTCTTTTAAGCTCTGATATTTCTACAACTACTTATAGTATTAGTCTTTTGAAGTAATATACTATTTTCTTTGAAGTTCATTGATGACTCTCGTAAGCTCCATCCATTTACACGTAGACGGATGAACTAAATCTGGTGTGCAAAAAAAATCACCCTCATCAATTGATATTTATTTCACTTTAAGAATATTTTGAATTTGAGGGCTCATGTTTCCATGTTTTTACATTACATAAAAATAAGGTCTCAATGAGGTCGTGATTTTTCACTCAGTATTTGATGGTGAAGCAGAACAAATTACATGTCTTCTGCTCATATTTTCCAAGGAAAATGTGTATTTATTGATAATAAGTATCCATTGGGTGCCACCTTCATTTATTCTTGCCTTCTATACCATATGCTTATATACCTCACTTTCTCAACGAGACGTGAGTTTGCATTAGGAATCCAAGACGTAGTAGTAGTAGTACTGCAGCAGTAGCAGATGAGAATGGCACCATATGAGGAGAGCTATGCATGCTTATCAAGGAAAAGGTTTCCGAGCTGCCGCAGTCTCCGGAGTCCAAGCAGGAGAAGCATTCCAAGCCGGGAATACTGTGTGCTCCCATGGCGATGTAGCTACAGCATTCCAATCGATAGGCACCGCAATCCCCGCCTTAATCGCTCGGTCGCCGTTGTTGTGGTCCCCGAGGTTGTCACCTTGTTCTGGCGGAGGAGGCCCCGAGTTAAGCGGCAGAGCTGGCGTCATAACGCCCCTCTTCGCCTGTGGGGCGTGGAGCAGCGGCGGTGACGCGCCGGTGAGCATCTGAACCAACTGGCGGAAGCCGCCGCTGTGAACGTGGTAGACCGCTGGCGAAGGGCGCGCGGGGCGTCGCCGCGGCTTCGATAAGGGCATGCGGATGATGCGGACCGCCGGCGGTGCCTTGCCGTGCTCGTTTGTTGCTGCTGCTGAGGTGTGCCGCCCCATGGAGTGTGTGGGATAAAGGAAGCTGTCGGCGGGGGGGAGCAATGGGGAGGGGATGCTCGGTACATATAGTGAGCGGATGGCGGTGGCGCTTCCTCCTGCAAGGCCTCGCACGGATGTGACGCGGCGGCGCAAGGGAAGCGTCCGTCACGTTCGAGAAGCTGCCGAGGATGACGGCGTAACGCCTCTCGCAAACGCTGCGTCTCGCCCGACCGCCTCGTGATTGGAGCTCGTGGTGCGGGGCCCGCACCGGACCCACTTACCGAGGGGGTTGGCAAGGAATCAGAGCCGGCGGCGGAGTCCGTGTCGCACGCCGCGTTGGCCTCCTAGGATGAACTCTTGAAGGAGAGGAATACGATGTTTTTCGCGTTGGAGGACGAACACATGAAGTGGAGGAAGACGATGCTTTTGGCGTTGACTTCATGGTGGAGAAGCCTATTGCGTCTTCTTCTCCTCCTCTCCAAGAACTCACCCCAACCTTTAGAACAAGCAAGCAGAAGTCACTCTTCCTTCTTGCCTCATTTTCTTTCTGACAATCGAGGATCAGTAACCTTTTGGAACGATACTTTTCAAAAGAGGATCAATCTGACAATGGTGCGTCTCATATAAGATTTATTCTTCCGAACAATAATGAAAGATATGCATCGTAATATATTATTAGATCTAATTTTATTTGATTTTAATCTTGATATAAAAGTTTTTTCAGAATCTAGATTTTATGCGAACAAATAGCACGATTATAGATTTTATACGAACAATTGGTATCAGAGTCTAGGTTCTTGAGATCAAATATATTAGATCTATTATTTTTATTTACGATCCTTAAATGATTCATATTTCATCGATCTATATTCTTATTTATTTTGTTTTATTGTTTGCTTATTGGCAATGTTAGATTTGTTGTAAATGTGATCTCCAATAATCGCGAGACAACAATAGTTGCTGGGCTGCGTGCACGTTGTAGCGGCTATGCTGGGCAACATATACACTACAGCACAGCATGCGGCGGCCGCGTGAGGGCAAGCATCCATGCGATGGTCGTGCGAGGGTAGGCAGTTGCCTAGGTGGCGACCACTCGTGTGCAAAAGCCGCGACTAAGGGGTAGCCGCGCCCAAGCGAGGGTAGGAGCCACGCACCGATGGTGGTCGCACGCGGCTAGGCCATGCCAACGAGGCGGCAACGCGCGGTAGGAACCACGTCAACTGCGCACGCGCAGGCAGCGGCGGCGGCGGCATAGGCAATAGTTGATCGTTTGACATATTTATAATTTTGCCCTCGATGCTAGAGTTTTGTCAAATTATAGCTTTACCCTTTATAAATTTCATAATTACAATTTATGTCTTGTCATCATATTTAAAATTTTACCTCTATGAAATTGAGAATTATAATTTATATCCTTAGTTATAAAATTAATAAATATGATTTATTATAATTGTGATTGAATTTTATCATGATTATATTTTTTATTATTTAATTGGATTTAATTTTTGATAAAAATATAAATTACGCTTTACTTTTATATTTTTTATGATTTATTGATTATATTTTAACATGTGGTAAGTAAAATCTAATTATTGTTCTTGGATATTCATTTGATTATTCACATGTATATATTTTTAAAATTATGAAATAATATTTATCTTTTCACATAAAGGTATGGTTTATATGTTATCATAATTATTATATGAGTTTTTTCTTTTGCTGATTAATGTTCAATAATTATTATGGTTGTTATTCTATTATTGAACTACTTCAACATGAATCAAGATAAATAAATTTAGTAAATGTTATTTGTAATTTATCTTCCTAAGTTTTATCTGACCAATAGCTACCAAAGTAGCTTGAGATGTTATTTGTTATTTGTAATTTATCTTCCAAAGTTTCTTGTTATTCATGGGATATTTTTTCGATTATATTTTATCTTTTTGTATTAGTTTGCAGCCACCAAAATGACCTAGACCAATAATCTATAAAATACATTATGGAATTGATCCTAAATGACATTAAATAAAATAATATTCATGATGACATACATAATTAGGAGATTTAGATAATCCCAAAGAAGAATCTATTTCAAATAGTTATGTGATAGGATAGGATGATACTATTTTGGATATCTTTGCAGTTTAGGACACTAGATATGTTGATATTTCACCCAAAGGTGAAATATAGATAATATTAATAGTTTATTATATTTTAAAAACTCAAAACATTAATGTTATATTATTATTGTGGTACTTCATTGTATTTTATAAATGTTTCTATATTTTTTGAAATAAATGGTTTGAGTATATGCAAATTGTATTGAGTAAGTGAGACCTTGATCAGATTAATTGAACATAACACAAACTTAATTATTGAAAGTTCTATAGAATAAATAATTGAGGTCACTGATCATGCAAGGTATGAAAGACTTAATTTTATGATACTAGGACTTTAGTACAGTTTACAATTAGCGCTTGAGAATATCCAAGGATCAATTTAAATTTTCTGATAAGTCATTAGTTGACACCTTAAAATGATAAAATTTGAAGAATTCAAGATTATATCATCAATATAAATGATAAAGCTGTAAGATCAAGACTCATAATATTTTAAGTAGTACTCAATGAGTATATAACACTAAAATAAGGATGAAGAGTAAGTAACCCAAGTTTATAATTACTATATAAAATTATAAAAGAATATATTCATAATAAAGTGTTACTTCTGTATCAAAGAAAGTTATATAAAAAATAAATAAATAATTATAAGATTTGATTTGAAATGAAAAAAGTATAAATATAATCTTTATATAGTTCAAATCAAATATTATAGAAATTATTTTTCTAATACTTGATGGATAAATTGATGCTTCAACCAATAATAGATATTCATTAAAATAAAAAAAATGAAGGGAGATAAAACCAAAAGAGAATGAGATATTCATCATTATAGGGAATCATCTTAAAGTAAAAGCGATATTAGTTTGTATTTATTGCCTACATCTAAAGATGATTCATTTGATAGATCTTGAGGATTCATGTTATGTTTTTATAAATCTAGAAATTTGGGTTCTTTACATAGAATTGTTAGAATATTATTTCTCTTTTGGTGGTTGTAAATTTACTGTAATTCAAAAAAAATTAACCTTTGAATTCTGTATAATAGTCTATACAGAATTAATATAAATCTTAAGTTTATAATGATCCTATAATTAAATATTAAAATGAAATATAGTTTTATAAACTCCTTCAGATTATGTTTATTACTCTATACTTTCATCTCATTAAAAAAAGATATTTTATCGCCATATAGAACTTTGTTTATTACTCTATACTTTCATCTCATTAAAAAAAGATATTTTATCGCCATATAGATAACCTGTTCAGATATGATTATATATATCTAATTTACGTAAAGTCTATGACCGTTCTCACTCTTGAAGTGTACATAAATGAAGTCAATAGACAATTAGATAAAAAAGTTAAGATCATCATATTTGACAAGGGTGATAAATTTTATGATATTTATGATGAATCCAATTATAATTCTAATTCTTTTTCTAGATTCTTGAAAAAATAAAGTATATGATTTATCAGATATGTTATAGCAGAATATGATTAATGAAAGATATAATCGTACCTTTATAAATATGGTTAGGAGCATGATAGATTATTCTTTTGTATCTGAATAATGTGAGAAGAAGTTCGAAGGACAACTATATATATATATATATATATATATATATATATATATATATATTGAATGATGTTCCTAGTAAGTAATTTATATAACTTCTTTTAAGCTATGAAATGATAGGAAACCTAATTTAAGATATTTATATATTTGAGATTGTCCCATCGAGATAATGATTTTCAACTCACAAGAAAAAAAATAGATTGAATAACTATTCTGAATATTTAATTATCTATTCAGAAAAGTTTAAAGGGGTACATATCTTATTGCTCTAATCATAATACGACGACAATTAAATCTGATAATGTAAGATTCCTATAAAATAGCGAATCAATGGGAGTGAAAATCTCGAAATTCAATTTTGATATAGAGGAGATACAAGTTAATACTCTTTTATTATTCGAGAGATTGTTGTTACTCAAATCATTAAATGATTTGTTAAAAGTGAACAACAAAATAACATTACTAAACTCTTATATTATATTGGTATCATTGTTAATGGTCTTGTAAAATAATCATAATTGACAACTTTGGGAATATCTCAAGGGGAAATGAATCATGTCATTTATGATTATTATCTGGCATATCTACAAGAATTATATTATGATATAGGAATCAGAATGGATCCCTGATTGTTTTCACATGAAAAGTAATGATTCTAAAAAAATAATATGATACAATAAAAGAAGAGTTAAAATTAATAACCAGAATGGTGTTTGATAAATTTATCGAATTGTCCAATAATTATAAAAGAGTTTATTATATAAATATAGCTCAAAGAACAATGTTGAAAGATACAATGGTCAGGCTTATAGTTAAAAGTTTTACTCATAAAGAATGTATCGATCGTAACTAGATATTTAGTTTTTAATGAACTCATTAAGAATCGTCATGATATTAGTGACTCATTATGGGTTCGAGTTATATCAATAATGATATAAAAATAATTTTTTTTAAATCTAGCTTTATATGAGTTACTTTAAATGATTTAAAAAAGTAAAAGAAATATAAAATTTGGTATGCAAATTCATGAATCCATTTATGACTTTAAACAAGCTTCAAGATAATGATATATAAAGGTTCTTGTTATCATTATTTTCATATTTAAAGAAAATACTATTGATCAGTATTTATATTAGTGGGAGCTAGTTTATTATATTGATTTTGTATATGAATAATATTTTGCCTTATCAATAATGATCTTGGTTTATTATACTAAATCAAGAAATTTGTCACTAAGAGTTTTAAGATGGTTGATATAAATGAGATATCTTATATTATTAACATTAAGTAATTTAAGAATAGACCTAAATGATTATGAAGGTTGTGGATATATCAACCAAGTCTTGAAAAGATTTAATAGTAAATGCTTTAAAATGACTTAAAATAACTTAAAAAGAATCAGATAAAGAAGATATTCTTTGTATATGCCCAGTTGAAAGTTTATACTTAAGCTTATGTTGGAAAGGATATTAGTTTTACAATTAAAATACTAGGTATATATTGGAGTTATGCAGAAGTAAAAATACTAAAGAACTACGAAAAATATAATAAGATATCTGGAAGGGACAAAGAATTATATGCTCAATGTATAAAATTATATCAGCTTGAAATGATAGTATTTTTCAGATGGTGATTGTATAAATTGCCTCGATAGGAAGTCCACCTTACGGTTAATTTCTATATCAATTAGAGTGATAATTTATTATTATTTATAATAGAAGTTGATTTTGTGGCGTGCTTTGAGGCCGTTGATCAAACTTTTTGATTGTGAAATTTTATCTCAGGATTTGGTGTAGTCAGACTCAATTGCTAGTCGTTGAAGATATTTTATGATATTACAATAGTTTTCTTCTCTAAGAATAACAAGTACTATTGCATCTCTATGTATTATGGTATAAAGTACTTGTTAGAGAAGAGGAGTCCAGAAACATCCAATATCAATTAATTACTTGAGTTCCACTATATTAATTACTGATTCATTCACTTAGGACTTACAGTCTAAAGTATTTTGAAAGAACATGTTTTTATGATTGGGTTTGTGAGCAACCCATAAAGGATATAGTGATGCATGTTTGAGTGGATACTATAATTGACATTCTTACTTAAGTACTTAAAGTTATTTGTTTCTACTATTTTGTTCACAATTATGTATGTACATGTTATGGTTGAATATGATAACAAGATTACATTGATAAGACAAATTATATGGGTCATTTTGGACTGTATTAGGAAAGACTAATATATTAGATATGGTACATAGAAGGAAGTATGACACTGATGATATACAACGCTATGACTCATATTATTAGTCAGACTTACTATAGTATTATTATATTTATTGGACTTATTAGCCTATTTTTAAAAATTCGCGCACGTGTATATAGTTTTCCTAAAATTTCATAATCCAATTGGATCAAATTATTTTTAAATAAATTTTATTTATTTATTTTTGACTTTAAGTCTTTTTTATCTTACCAATTATTGGGCCAACTGTGAGAATGCTAGATTATGTGGCCCTCTTTAATTAGGTAAACAGATATGATTGGATTGGTTATTGGCCAATAGAAAAGAAATTGATGTTAAAGTATGATTCCTTAGGAAATAATCTTCATAGGAGGAATTCTCTTAAGAATTTATCCTAGACCCTCTACTCTCGCCTATAAATAGATAGGACCTCTAGGGGCTAAAAAATAAAACATCTCATAAATGATTCAGTAGAGGGATTACAATCTCTCTCTCAACCCTTCTCCCTAACTATTAATCTAGGTATTCTTGTGAAAAGTTAGGAATAGAGGAGAATGATCTAGTTCTCATTGCAGATTGATATCTCAGATCTTGTGCGTTTATAGATGAGATAAGGTTTATTCTTATGAATAATAATGAAAGGTGTATCGTAATATATTATTAGATTTAATTTTATTTGATTTCAATCTTGACATAAATTTTTTTTCGTATTACAGATAGTATAATTATAGATTTTATGCTAACAACTATAGCTTCTTTCGTCAACGATCAGTAGGGACTGCTCGAGGCTCGCAAAGCTACACTGAGGGATGTATTCTCTGACACAAGACAACAATCCTTCCACAACGATAGGCATCAACAAAGGATCACATTACGACACATGCTCGTAAAAGAATCGAACCTTACCCTAATCTTTATATAACCATATATATGGAAGAAAATAGATTGGTGACGTGTAAACCTATATGTAAATTTGTCCTTGTCGCTCCATCAAAACATTAACAATGTCCGGAGCTGGAATTCTATCTTGTCACCTACGAATAATGTACAAAATTTTAGTGATCAAATTTAAAGAAAACTATGCAGGATCATCAGATGTCTAATAGGCATATTATATAATGTTTAAATGAAAGAAATAAAATTATAAACAAAAAATTATAAATACTTGAAGCATAATACAGAGAAATTTTAGTTGTTTATTATTATTATTATTATTATTATTATTATTATTATTTGTAGGATCCACCCTTCTAAACCTGTTTGAGACCTGCCTTGTCAGCCACATATCATATACGTTACACAACAAATAAAAAAACAAAAGTTCACTTCATTATTTTAGGTTTTTGGAAAATCTGAGAAGTTCGAGCAGAGTTCAGCTTTTTGAAAAGGGCTTATGCTTCCAATGTGCTCTGAAGATGACTGTCATCAGTAGTGGTGAAGCCCTTTATCAGCTCTGTCCTTCAATCTTTACATACTTGCATGGGATCATGGAGGAGAATGGAGGAAAATCCAATAAAATATTAGATTTAGGTTGGACTTATCAAGCTCTGATGAGCGTTGTTTTTTCTTGTACTGTTGCTGATGGCAATGATTAATTGTACTCTATGACGCCTTTTTATTCTTATAAGTGTCATCATAGACTTGATTACTTGGGATTTGGCAAGCAATTGCCTCACCACAAACACGGCTTTCATTTGCTTGCCTCTAAAGAATCATCGAGTTAATTTGGTCAAACCAAATTATCACGGTCTTAGTTGGAATTACCTAAGGCGTGAGCAATCTTTGCGGTAAAGACACGAACTTAGCTTGCATTGCCTAAGTCGTGAGGCAACCCTGCAGCAAAGACGTGGACTTAGCTTGCATTGCCTAAGTCGCGCTTCGCCCTTACGATTTGCGTCTGTAAAGATCAGCCCACTTGCAATCTCTCGCAGGTCCCGAAGGACCTGTAAAAGAGAAAGTTGATTAGTTCGAAGAACGAGCGACGAACAAGTCCCGACGTCTTGCAAAAAGGGGAAGCTTTACAAGCAATTCAGTGAGCACCTTACGTGCACAAGAGAAAAGAGGGAGAGGGGGAAAATAAGGGCTTTAGAAGGTTAAACGAACAGTTGCAAGCCCCATAAATCGCTACTAACCGAGTCCCGGGCGCGACAACAAGTCCTCGTCAAGGTAACGTGCGAACTTACAAAAGAGGTTCAACGCCCGGTTACTATACCGAAACCCCATCCAACCCTATGCCACTTGGGTGGTTCCAAGGGCTGAGATGGCTGCTGTTTTGGTGGAGCGGAAGTGGACTACAGAAAACGCTCGTGGCACACGAAAAACGGAGCTGTTTTGGGCTATTTTGCTCGGTTCGGTGAGCGGTCACTTTGTAGCGCTACAATTGTTCGAACTTACATTTTTACAAGCAAATGACTCGAAACCAAGACAAAGGGCGCGACAACAAGTCCTCGTCAAGGTACGTGCGAACTACAAAAGAGTGTTTCAACGCCCGGTACTATACCGAAACCCCATCCAACCCTATGCCACTTGGGTGGTTCCAAGGGGCTGAGATGTGCTGATGTTTTGGTGAGCGGAAGTGGACTACAGAAAACAGCCCGTGGCACACGAAAACGGAGCTGTTTTGGGCTATTTTGCTCGGTTCGGTGAGCGGTCACTTTGTAGCGCTACAATTTGTTCGAACTTACATTTTTACAAGCAAAATGACTCGAACCAAGACAAAATATGCTGCCAAGCAACTGTACATGTAGATGAGAGCAACAAACGGTTCGTTGAAAGGAGTTGTTGCGGGTGCGCGATGATTGTTCGTGACATTCTACTCTACTTAAACTGTCGACGCCCTCGTCGATGCTTGTTGATAGTTGATAATTGTTTCTTCATGTCATAAGGTGTCTTCAGGCTCCCAACTAGCTTCAGTTCGGGGAAGCTTTCGTTACTTCACCAAGTACTATGTCTGCTAAGTTCCATTGGGTAGCTTTATCTTACGATCCGCTAAAATGGTTTCAACTCGCTTCTCGTAAGAGACCCTCGTGGGGGGTAGCTGAGTTGGAATACTTTGGGAAGCATCCTGTGGATCCAAGTGATAGGATTTTAGGTTATTGGCATGAAGAACGTTGTGAATTTTGAACCACGCCGGCAGCTGCAACTTGTAGGAGACGTTGCCTACCCTAATGATAATTGGGAATGTCCCTTCATATTTGCGCACCAATCCTTTGTGGACTTTGTTCCTAAAGAATTGGAGTGATGCTAGTTGGAGCTTTACCAACACCAAGTCGCCGACCTTGAACTCTTGTGGTCGCCTTCCCAAGTCTGCCTACTTCTTCATCCTTTTTGTCACATTCTCCAAGTAAGCCCGTGCAATATCTGCATTTCGGTGCCACTCCTTTGCGAAGTGGTAGGCTGACGGACTACTCCTAGTATACCCGATTGCCATGGTGTGAGGAGTTGATGGTTATTGTCCTGTAATGATCTCAAAGGGGCTCTTGTTGGATAAAAAGCTCCACTGCAAATTGTAGGAGAATTGAGTAATATCCAACAACTTCACCCAATCTCGTTGGTTGGCACTCACATAGTGCCGAAGATATTGCTCCAGGAGTGAGTTTATCCTCTTAGTTTGGCCATCTGTCTAGGGGTGGAGGCTTATGGAGATGTATAACTTGGATCCCAACAATTTGAATAGCTCGGTCCAGAATCGTCTCAGGAACCGAGCATCTCGATCACTGATGATATTGTGCGGGACTCCCTAATACTTCACCACATCCTTCATCATCAGCTTGGCCGCCTCCTCTGCAAAATAGTGTAGGGGAGCAGCAATGAAAGTTGCATACTTTGAAAATCGATCAACTACCACAAGTATCGATCCGAGTCTCCCTACTAGTGGTAAGCTTGATATGAAGTCCAAGGAAATGCTCTCCCACGGCCTTTCTGGTATGGGCAATGACTCCCAAAGTCCCACCGGCTTCCGCTGCTCCGTCTTGTCCTGTTGGCAAGTGAGGCACGTTCAAACATATTCCTCCACATCAGTCCCCATCTTCGGCCAGTAGATGGCCCTCTCCACAAGAGCCAATGTTCGGTGAATACCTAGGTATACAACCCAAAGGGAATCATGACACTCTCTTAAGAGTTCATGTCTCAAATTATCCACTCGAGGAACATAAACCCGATTCCCTTTTGTGTAAATGAGTCCCTCCTGGACCCAAAATTATCGTGCCTTGCCTTCTTTGATGAGCTACATTAGGGTAACTGCTTCGGGATCACTATACAGTCCATCCCTGATACTGGAAAGGAAATTGGAGTGCAATTAACTTGCTTGGCCTCTGCCCTCCAACTGTACAGTATTCACATGCTCCACTTTCTGACTCAATGCATCGGCCACGACATTTGCCTTTCCTAGCTTGTACTCCATTGCCATATCGAATTCAGCCAGGAATTCCTACCATCGTGCTTGCTTTGGGGAAATTTTCTTATGAGTTTGGAAATAGCTCAGAGCGATGTTGTCTGTCCTCAGCACAAATCGCGATCCGAGAAGGTAGTTTCACCAAACTCGTAGACAATGGATCACCGTTTTCATCTCTTTCTCGTGCACTGGATACTGTCGCTCGGTCTCGTTGAGCTTGCGGCTCTCGTAGGCCACCGGATGACCCTCCTGCATGAGTACTCCCCCAATAGCGAAGTCTGATGCTTTTGTATGGACTTCAAAGGGCTCCCCATAGTCTGGCAATTTGAGCATTGGTTCTTCCAAAACAGCAGCCTTCAGATCTTGGAATCCTATTTCACATTTGTCAGACCACTTCTAATACTGCTCCTTCTTCAGCAACTCTGTTAGTGGAGTTGCATGCTTTAAATACCCAACTATGAAGTGTTGATAGTAGATGACGAAACCAAGGAAGGACCTCAACTCTAGCACCTTCTTTGGAGTTTGCCATTTCGCAACTACTTGCACTTTTGATTTGTCCATCCGAATGGAGCCATCACCGATTCGATGCCCAAAGAATAAGATCTCCGTTAGAGCAAAGTAGCATTTCCCCCTTTTTATAAACAAAGTGTTCTCCCTAAGAACCTTGAAAATTATCCGAAAGTGCTTGACGTGCTCCTCGAGTGTTTGGCTGTAGACGACGATATCATCCAAGTAGACGACCACGAACTTATCCAAATACTCCTCGAATAGCTGATTCATGAGAGTGCAGAATGTGGCCAGAGCGTTGGTTAAGCCGAAAGGCATCACCAAGAACTCAAACGCTCCATACCTGGTCACATAGGTAGTCTTCGCTTCATTGCCTTCAACAATGCGCACCTGCCAATAACCCGACCTAAGGTCGAGTTTTGAGAAATACTTGGCTTTACCCAACTGGTTGAACAAGTCCGCAATGAGTGGGATGGGATACTTGTTCTTCACTATCACTTTGTTGAGGGCTCAATAATCGACGCATAGTTGGAGGCTCCCCATCTTGTTTCTTCTGGAAGAGAACTGGAGCTTCGAATGGTGCTTTAGAGCTATGGATGAAACCACCGCTTAGCAGTTCATCTAATTACTTCATGAGTTCCGCCAACTTTGGCGAGAGCATGCGGTAGGGTGGTCTCGTTGAAGGCTTCACTCCTGGCTCCAGCTCGATGTTGTGATCCACGCCTCTGCGGGGTGAAAGAGTCTTCGGCAACTCAGGTGGCATAATATCATTGAACTCTTTCAGGACGTTCGCCACCACAGCAGGTTCTTGAATAGCCTTCTCGTCGAGTGGCTCTAGCTTCATAGCAACCACAAATTATAGTTCACCTTTTTGTACCCCCTTCTTCAGTTGTAATGTCGATATCTGTTGGTGTTCTTTGGTTCCTCTCTAAGAAACAGGAACCACACAGGGGTCGTTACCCCCCATCATGCATAGGGTGTTTAGGAACGGCATAGGTACCAACTTCGCCGTATTTATAAACTCCATTCCAAGGATCACTTGGAAGTCATCCAATGGCACCACTATCATGTTCGTACTCCTGCTCCATGTTCCAATCTTGATGGGGACTCCCTTTGCCATCCCGGAGATTCGCTTGGCCTCCAAGTTCACCGCCTTCATTTGACTTGGGCTCTTCTCCAAGATCAATCTAAGTTGTTTTGCTTCTTGATCGGTAATAAAGTTGTGGGTAGCGCCCATGTCCACCATTGCATAGGTCGTTTGGCCATTGAGCTTGATGTCTACGTACATCAGCTCACCACTTCCTGCTTTTTGTAGCCTTGTCTTCGTGGACTCCCCCACTTGACCCCGCATGGCGTTCAACAAATGTATTGCTCCCATTCGGGGTCCTTGTGACTCTTTATCGTCGCTGATGGATTCAGAACTACTCGAACTAAGAGCGACAGCTTTGCCCTTGTCCGATTTGGGGGGATGCATGGAAGCTGTTAAAGCATTGAGTGCCTATTTTTGTGGGCACTCCCTTACCATGTGCAGCCCTCCGCACAAGAAGCATCCGCCAGGTTTCGGGGCCTTGCCTTTCGGGCTTGGCCCTTTGTGGGAACCCTTCTTCTTTTGTTCGCCCCCGAGCTCCTTCCCTCGAGAATATTTTGGAGGGCGATTGCTTGAAGATTGTTTCCTTCTTCATGGGTCTTCAGAGGAAACGAAGTCGGTCATTCTTTCTGCGGCAGCAATTGCCCCGACCAAATCGGCGATATTCCTTCGATGTAGTTCTTGTTGCGCCCATGGCTTCAAACCATCGAGGAAGCTGAACAGCTTATCCTTCTCGGACATGTCTTGGATGTCCAACATTAGCATAGAAATTGTTTCACGTAGTCTCGGATGGAAGTATTTTGGTGGAGTTGTCTCAACTTCCTTCTTGCGATGAACTCGGTGTTCTCAGGTAGGAACTGAGTTCTCAACTCCCGCTTCAAGTCCTCCCATGTGTCAACTTGACACCGACCTTGTTGGATCTCCTCCCAACGGGTTCGCCACCAAAGTTTTACATCTTCGTTCAGATACATGGTCGCTATAGAAACTTTTGTTTCTTCAGAATCATGCCTCATAGCTCGAAAATATTGTTCCATATCGAATAGGAAATTTTTAAGCTCTTTGGCATCTCTGGCCCCTCCATAACCATGAGGCTTGGGTGCCCTCAAGTTTTGTGGCGGCGCAACGCGGGTGTTGCTTCCTCCCGCATTTAGTGCCCTTATAAGCATGGTCACCCTCGAAGTGATTCCACCACAAATTCCTGCAAGTGTTGCACGGAGTCTTTGAATAGGAATTAAGCTCTTTGGCATCTCTGGCCCCCTCCATAACCATGAGGGCTTGGGTGCCCTCAAGTTTTGTGGCGGCGCAACGCGGGTGTTTGCTTCCTCCCGCATTTAGTGCCTTATAAGCATGGTCACCCTCGAAGTGATTCCACCACAAAATTCCTGCAAGTGTTGCACGGAGTCTTTGGTGTCATCTGACAATCGATCGACTAGGGCCTCAACTTTGTCGATCCTGGACTCCGCTTCTTCTTGCGAGCTCTCTACCCTAACAAGCCTTCGTTGGCCATGGTAGAGTTCCTCCAAGCTCGCCTCGAGAACATCCAAACGAGTTTCCGTCGCTCTGAGTCTCTCCTTATGACTCTTCTTCCCGGTTGGCGCTCCAGATAGCGCCTCCTCTGCTCACGGAGAGTAGCCAACTTCTCGCTCATCATGTTCACTGCCATGCTCCTCTTGAGCGGCACCAATAGCATGAGAGCGAGTGTGCACTTGCAGCCCACCTACGGCTGCTTGGGGCAAGGTTCCGACTTGCCCCGTCTTGCTTGATTCGCCACGATGCTAGTTGCGAAGTTCCTTCGCTGCTCGCTCGAAGTGCTTGCCTGCTCTGATACCACAATGTCACGGCCTTAGCTGGAATTGCCTAAGGCGTGAGGCACCCTTGTGGTAAAGATGCAAACTTAGCTTGCGTTGCCTAAGTCGTGAGACAACCCTACGGCAAAGACGCGGACTTAGCTTGCGTTGCCTAAGTCGCTCTTCGCCCTTGTGATTTGTGTCCGCAAAGATCAACTCACTTACAACGTAAGTGAAAGGTCGTGAGTTCGATCCTCGCCGAGAGCTCCACAATGTCACGGTCTTAGTTGGAATTGCCTAAGGCATGAGGCACCCTTGCGATAAATATGTGAACTTATTTTGTGTTGCCTAAGTCGCAAGGCAACCCTGCGGCAAAGATGCGGACTTAGCTTGCGATGCCTAAGTCGCGAGGCAACACTATGGTAAAGACGCGGACTTAGCTTGTGTTGCCTAAGTCGTGCTTCGCCCTTGCGATTTGCGTCTACAAAGATCAGCCCACTTGCAACCTCTCGCAGGTCCCGAAGGACCTGTAAAAGAGAAAGTTGATTAGTTTGAAGAACGAGCGACGGACAAGTCCCGACGTCTCGCGAAAAGGGAGAGTTTTACAAGTAATTCAGCGAGCACCTTACATGCACAAGAGAAAAGAGGGAGAGGGGAAAAACAAGGACTTTAGAAGGTTGAATGAATAGCTGCAAGCCCACAAACAGCTGCTTACCGAGTCCCGGGCGTGACAACAACTCCCCGTCAAGGTAACGTGCGAACTTGCAAAAGAGTGTTTAACACCCGGTACTATACCGAAGCCCCATCCAGCCTTGTGCCACCCGGGTGGTTCCAAGGGGTTGAGATGGCTGACACTTTGGTGAGCGGAAGCGGACTACAGAAAACAGCCCATGGCACACGAAAATGGAGCTATTTTGGGGCTGTTTTGCTTAGTTCGATGAGCGGTCACTTTGTAACACTGTAATTTGTTCGAACTTACATTTTTACAAGTAAAATGACTCAAAACCAAGACAAAATATGCTACCAAGTAGCTGTACATATAGATAAGAGCGACGAACGGTTCATTGAACGGAGTTGTTGTGGGTGCGCGACGACCGTTCGTGACAAAATAGCCATGCTCTTTATATGTTGTTTCTACTCAGTATATGGGAGAGTTAATTATGTTGGTTTAGTGGTAAAAACAAAAAAAAATCAATTTCTTACCCTATTTTCTTTAATAAGATAAATAACTTTCGTTGCTATTGATCCATCATGAGATTGTCAATTTCTATTTTCTCTAATTGGATCTTTCTGGGATGATTTAAATTCAATACGGATAAATTAGTTTGTGAAATTTCAGGATTAAGAGGTGTCCACTATTTATTTCCGGTACTGTATTGTTGTAGGATGCAAATTTATGATTGGCAAGAATTGCCTCTAACTGCTGTGCTTGAACGGCTGCGATTAGTAAGGGATGAGACTGTGCAACTTGTGGAGATCAAAATTGATTTGTCTGATGTAGTTAAGTTACTTACAAGACCAATTAATCCAACTTGAAGATTGCTTAGTATTGTTAGGAGTGTTAAAGCCCTATTAGATTCTTTTAAGAGTGTTAAGATCCATCGTGTATTCAGGTAAGTGAACTATTGTGCAGATTAGTTGGCTGGTTTTGCCAAGTCAACTAGAAATTCCTTTTTTTGAAGAGGACAATGGCCAAATCATTTTCTTTCTTTTTTAGTGTTGAAACTTGTAGACAATTATGACACCATATTTTTAGATTGGTGATTAGTTTAGTTGATGTTAGGAGTTCATTTGAATCATTCATAATATTTTTAAGCAGGTATTATAATATTTTTCTTGTAGTGGTCAAAATGATGTAATAAGTCAATTTTTTATCCTATTTGGGTGATGATGCTCCTAAACTATTATAAATACTTATTTGAATCCTATCAATATTTTCTAATGTGTTTTTATTTTATTGGGTTCACTTACAATGTTTTCCAATAGCATTACAATGTTTTGTTGAGATACTGAAAATATTACAAAATTATTAAAAAATATTATAAGTAATATAATATTATGTCTCTTTGATTATCATTACTCATAAAGTTTGGCTAAGGTTATAAATTCATTTGTATAATTTACAGCATTTTTAAATAAACTTAACAATATTTTTGTTGTGATAGTCAGAACACTGTAACTATCCAAAACATTATAACAGCAGAAGTATTTTAGATATTATTTAAAACATAAGATACTATTTGCAAAAAATAAAAATAAACTCTTTGTGAAAATAAATATTTTTTTTAAAATCATCCTTAATTCTTTTAACACTAATTGTATTTGCTACTTTTAGATAATATCCAAAAAGAAGTGTTAATGATTTGTCTATTGAACGTATCTTTGAATATATTGAAATCATGATGAAACATAAATTATACCTTTAAGTAAAAAATAAATATTATTATAATTTTAAACATATGCAAGTGAATAACTAAATAAATATCCAAGAATAATAATTAAAATTTTAATTATCACATATAAAATTTTATAAATATGTCATATGAGAAAACTATAAAATAAATCTTAATTTATTTTTTAATTACATATGAAACCTTAGATCAGTTAATCCTATTTAATTGGGCAACCGAAAATTGGGTTAAACATCAGCCCAACTAAGTCAATCAAAAATTAAAATTGATTAAAATTAAAATTGATCTAAATTTGACTTTTCTCAAATTTGATCAAAACTTAATTGATCAAATCTAAATCCAATCAAACAATCAAAATACAATCATAATCAAGTCCGATCAAAATATTTGATCAAATTAGTCAATTTTACAATTGACATAAACCAAAAAATTTTAATTTTTGAAGGACAAAATTATAATTTTACTTAGGATATATAATAGAAATATTCAATTTCTAAAGGGTATAACTATCAACATTGAATTTAACCACACAAATTAGAATTATCTGATTTCTAAGGAATAAAAATATCCTTTTAGTTAAAAAGGAAAGAAACCCTGAAATCTCTCTTAAATATTGTCTTGTATTCCATCGTGCCCACGTGTGTGGGTCTCACTGATGATGTATCGATCGTTTGCCAATTGTGCCATTCACGATGTGAGGCTCGTACATCGCTTATGATCATTGCGGTGCCACCCACAACTCGTGATAAGGCAGCTTGCCTCTCCATTTGTTGACGACACAACATTATCGCCCACAATTGTCTAATGACATAGCCTACTAATCATGATCATTGTTCCCTTTGTCATTACACAACCGTTGGGAATCATGGCTTGTAACATCTAGTTAATGTTAGCTATAACATCACTACTATTGTTGTTACACGTAGTGGTGCTACTACAGTCATCACACACTGTGGTGCTACTGCAACCGTTACACATAGCAGCACTACTACAATTATCGTTGTAGGCAACAACGCTACTACATAGATAGATCATCTAAACATCATAAATCAAAATCGAATAACACCCTTTCATAAGTAAAAAGTGCTAATAAATAGATTTAAATATAGAATAAATCTAAAATAATTAAAACATAGCTTTGATATCATTTTTAAGCATAAAAACTATAACATGCTTTTGTTATACGAAATTTTAATACTAAAAACTAAAATCAAATATTGATAAACCAAATTTATGATGCATATCGTTTGATGTCATTCAGAAAGTCTTTCTTTGATCTACAAGTACACCATCATTAGATCCGAAAGTTATAGCAATATCAATCTGCAAAGAAAACGAAACTCTCATTCTCTCTTCCTTTCTTTCATACGATCATTATAAGCAATGAAATAGAGATAAAGGGGAGATGAGAGGATATATGTAATCTCTTTATAATTGAATTTTTGTTCGTTTTATAGACGAGAGCAAAGAGAGTTTAGGATTTAGGGTTTAGGATGATAATTAGGAGAGTCCTTGTCTTCAAGATTATCTTCTACAAAATTTTACTATAATTGAACTTTATTTTTATTAATCAATAATCAAAATGAGAATCAAATCATATCTATAATATAGATTATCTAATTAGATAAGATCATATATTCTAACAGTGAGTAAAAAAAGGAAGAAAAAAGACACAATAGGCTTCTCTCAACGCCGAAAGCGTCGTGCTTCATGCGTTCGTCCTCCGAAGGAGATGATGCAATAGGCTTCACCTTAAAGTCAACGACATAAACATCATCTTCATCCACTTCATGTGTTCGTCCTACTTCGAAGGCCAACGCAGCGTGCGACTAGGACTCCGTCGCCTGCTTTGATTCTCTACGCTTCCCTTGCGCCGCCGTGTCACGTCCGAGCGACGCCATGCAGGAGGAAGCGCCATCGCCCTGCGCTCACTATATTTACTGAACGTCCCCTCCCCATCACTCCCCCGCGCTGACCGCTTCCTCATCCCACACTCCATGGGGCGACGCACCTCAACAGTAGCCAAAAACGAATTGCTAGTGGCCATGTGACCTACGTTGCGGGTTGTGATCTGAGACTTAGCAAGGAGGGTGGTGTACCCCAGCTGACTTCACCTTAATTACTTATTCAAGTAAGAGATCCAAACCTTGATAGCCTTTACAATTATTAATTGTTCAGAAGGTTCCACTATCTAATCATGTCTTCACCTCAATTTATTTTTCCTACAATATATTTTGAGGGTGCTGCATAGCTAAAATTCTTCATGATCGCAAGTTCCCAAAATCTTTACCTTATTCAAGTTCTATGAAAGGTTGCTATAATCTCTCTCTCTCTCTCTCTCTCTCTCTCTCTCTCTCTCTCTCTCTCTCTCTCTCTATATATATATATATATATATATATATATATATATATATATATATATATATATATATATATATGTATGTATATATATACATACATATATATATATATATACATACATATATATATATATATACATACATATATATACACACTCAAATTACCAATTCGATTTTTTTGGTGACAACATTTTATTGACATGTTCAATCTCGACAATACAAGTTGTACAAAGACCTCCAAAGTAGCAGATCTTTGTAAATGCCACAAACAAGGGAATAAAACAATACAAGTAAATATCTTCTATAATTTGAAGGAAAACAAAAGATAAACTTGAAGAAAACTATCTGAATCATCCCATAGAATTAGTTGTACACACTATAAATGATGAGATAAAGGAATTGAACTGTTGCCAAAAACATCAGTTCGAAGAACATCTGCTTACATGTACTTTCACTGAACCTAAGCGCCGGTAGGGTTTTTCCATTACTAACTCGGGCACTGATCGAGTCAAAATTTGCTCAAAGCTGGGTGAAAAAGTTTATTTGTCTCGGGCTTCTCTTGGAAGTGCATCAGGTCTTCTGAATCTAAAGCCTAACCTTCTGCCTGCAGACAGTGAAATAAGCTACCTATCAGTAGATGAAATTTCTATGGAATTGAAATAAATGCAGCAGGTTCCATATTGCATTAACTGTGTTCAAACTTCTAGATTCTTAGATGTCTTTGCAATGAAAATCCAACACAATCAAGAAGAATAACATACATACTTGGGATCAAATTACAAAAAGCTCGCTAAAATTACAGCATTCAATAATGAGAACACAAATTAAGGAAATAACAGAGAGTACCTCTGGAATTTCTTGAGAAAAATTTCAACACCTCATCAATAATGATTACCTACAATAGATTCATGTCATCAATAAATCAAGTGTTTAGTAAAAAATGATTATACAGAAAATTATCCTGCACTTGCATGACAATAATTCTTATTTAAAGCAACAAATCTTAGCAAAGAGTAAGACAGATCAAGGAACAAAAGAATAACTGGACAATGCCACTTTCATATGCCACTATGGAAAAGCAGATGTCATCCATCCCACTAACCATGGTTGAACCAATGCCAGGAGAAGGGGTCAAACAAATTCAACAGAAAAAAAGGTGTACAATTTTGAATAAACTGCTATTATTTGATCAAACAGAATGGATAGTTCTGACTGGAGCAGAGGGCATAAATGAACACAGATCAAAATACATACAACCAAACACCGTGCAGACAAGCATGCACACACACCAAGAGTGTTTTTAAGATAAACACCCTTCATAGGAAGCAACGACACTGACACATCCAGAAATATCAATATTTTGAATTATCATCAGGTCATTGTAGAAAAACAAGGTCCAGCACCAAGTAGTAGTCAATAAATATTGAAATCAGATGTGTACCAGATACCTCTACACAAGTATTTCAAAATACAAGAAATACACTGTAAAACCGACACAATAAAGGTAATAAAATTCTAATAATTGTAAAAGATACTGTTATTCAATACACGGAGTCCAATTCCATATGCATTGATAAATTCAATGAGATCAACATGAAAACATGTAAGCTGCCTTACATCACATAAAATGATCCTAAATAAAAATATTACAAGTATAACAAACACTGAAATCCATTAAATGGAGACATGCAAACAACTTTATATAAACTCACATAGACCCACATGCATAAATGTAAGGTAGAATGAACACAGTAAATGCTTCGTCACAAAAGCTGGCAACATATACATGAGAGAACCTAAGTGGGTTCCACTGCATGAGTTTTCAAAAGCGCAATTGATAACCATTTATTGTTCAGCATGATTTCTTCTAGTGGTTGAAATCAGGAAAGGTTCACAAAGATAATTCAGACATTTGAAACTTACACTAAATGTATTTTTTTTATTTTTGGTCTTGGGAAGACATCATTGTGGATTATGGAATTTGAAAACAGATTATATTATAAATTCTTTAATGAAGGAATGTTTCATAGTATCTGCACATTATGCATCTAAAATGAAACAAAACAATGTAAAACATGAGGGGCATATTGTAATTGTCAAAACAGGAAATTTGTTCCCTTGCACCTGCAAGTGAATTCAATTATCAATGCAAATGAACTAAATATTAAATTCATCTAACTACAACAAAATTATAATATTTTGTAATCCAGAAATCATGAAGTGGTAAAACTATATAAATATAAATATAAATGAGTTACCATATATATTACATACATAATGGTAAATATAAGAGAGAGAATGCTTACAGGAAAGGATAGGTACATAACGATAGTCCATTCAGTCCATGACAGTGGAGTCACCTGAATCACATGGAATGTATTATATTTCTTCTTTTCTTTTTAATTTTAAGCCTTTATAGTAAAATTCAGCTTCTAAGTCAATTCACAATGTGAAGTTCATTAACAAGTTAAGGAGAACAAGGACTTACCGAAAAAAGTATAGACAGAGGCTCTACATACAAAATTACTACATGGAGGAGCATCGTCAGAGCTATTGATGCTAGTAGCCATGGATTACTCCATGGGGGAATGACACTGCAAAGTAGGGCAGCATGAACACTAACATTAGAACATCTCCCCTAGTTCAGAATGACTACTAACTAATATTACAAACTACCAAAGAAGTTATAGCCAGGCACAAAATCCTTGTTTCCAAGGCACAGTATTTTGCTTGAGTAATGATTGAACCAATACCTACTCAAACCAACAGTGATTATTGAACAACAAATGGTAAATTCAGT
Organism: Musa balbisiana; assembly: GCA_004837865.1. NCBI lineage: Eukaryota > Viridiplantae > Streptophyta > Magnoliopsida > Zingiberales > Musaceae > Musa > Musa balbisiana. Next base: position 30,873,232 of record CM017193.1, on the reverse strand, counting down.
TTTTAACCATTTCACAGAAAACTATCCAGCACAGTGATCAAGGCATTTTGAACTTTCATGAGCAAAGATCAATGAAGCATGCAAAAGATATGTTGTCTTGCATTTAACTCAAGTACATATCTAACCTGCTTTATATGTAATTCGAGAAACCACAAAATTAAGGGAAGGAATGAACTAAGCATCAAGCATCTGCGACCATGTAACTGCACTGGATAGTTTATTCATATTGACAATTGAGACAAGCCTCAAAATAAAGAATGGGTGCAAGTTTCAGGTGCAGTTGACTTATTACAGGCAAACAACATTCTGCAGGCAGTTTAGAAACAATAATCAACAGAAGGGAACACATTCAAAAGAAATTTCTAGCTTAAGCTCAGGCAACTTGGCAAAACATTCTTCTTTACATTTAGCTCTCTGTAACATTCTACCATGAACAGATTTGTTGCCAAGGTACTTGTTCGTGCTATGTAGAAACATACCTTCTTTCATTTTAATGAAGTTTTTCAAGCCCAAGCTTTTAGCTCTCTGTAACATGTCTATGAGGTGCCACCCTTAGCTGTCTATGAGGTCCATTACTAACCAAATCTGATTTAAGAAAAAAGAATTTCGTAGAAATTGACTTGGGTCCAGTATTGTGTTGATGCAACTAATGGTGAACCTGTTTAGATTATGAGTGAGTTTGAATTAAGCCCCTTTCTATATTTTTTTGCCACGTTCTTTGTTGGTTGTCTTAGATGTCATTGTAGATCTTTTTGTACCTAGCAGAAGGCATGAATCAATAGGCTGTGGTATGGTTCTAATACCAACAACATGCCTTATTTTGGAAAATTCATGGATTTATGATAGAACAGTGCCATAAGCTGAGCTTCTTAGGAACTACTAGTTTGTAATATGGTTCTAATGGCAGCATAACACGTAATTTTGGGACAATCATGAATTTACAAATGAAAGGTAACTCATGATGGACTTAAGAACACCTATTTGTTCAGCATATCATAAAGGCAAAATGAAAAAGATTGATCTATTACAATCAAAACAACCGACAAAAGAGTAATAACTTCAGAAAATCGTTTGGACAAGTACAAGGAGTTCTCAAACACTCTAAAGTGCACTATGGCACAGAGGCCTGTTGAACCCTAATCATAAAACACAATGTGAGGCCACACTTAGAATGATAATTATTGATAATAGTGCACGAGGCTCCTATGATGTGAGGTTATGCAGCCTTACTTCTATAAGTAAAGATGTTATTTTCGTGACTTGAATCTTCGCCACCAACAGGGAAGAAACCTTATCATGGTGCAAAAACTCAATCTCTAGTAAAAAATAGTTAAAATAAGAGTCATATGATGCATGAAACTCTTGCCAATGGGGGACATAGAGAGGCCCAATGTATGGTATGCAACCTTAATCTTGTAAGCAAAGTAGTTGTTACCAAGGCTCAAACCGTTTGTCACCTAGGTAGCAAAGGAACAACCCAAATAAGATGCCAATGTTTGCTCTAAATCTTCAATTATTGATAATAATATTTAAAATAAAATCAAAGTACAAAACAATAGATCTAAGGGAATCGAATCTAGATAATCAAAATGTTAACAAAATGATTACAGACTCAAAAGATAGAGCATTGTGTTCATTTCAAAATATATGCACATTAAGATAGGCTCACAACTTCCAAAAAGAAGGCTACTTCAGTTAATTTTCACTTACAGGAGAGACTGATTTTCACTTAGGTTATTCAAAGCATTAAACATCTCAACGACAACGAGGACAGTCATTGATACAGTTGATGGATGCCGATCATCAAATATACTGCATGGATATGATGTCTCCCTTGTTGGACAAGAATCAAAATTGACCTAACATCATTAGAAAAAAGTCAGGTTGTGCAAATGTTAGAAGACAGAATAAACAGGAAGAACAAGACAAAAGAGCATACTAGATAAAGTCCTGTCATCACAATTAAGGAACAAATTCTCAAACAGTCAATACATATATAAAAAGCTCACATGAAAGAGGAAAGCCTAGTCACATGATAGCCTAAGAAAATAATATCTACCATCTTTATCAGACAAGTATGCCTCAAAGTGACATGTAATATATATACATTATTTCTTCATATAATTATTATTGTTGAATAGGCTTGTCCCTCTTTAACTCCGAAGAAAAAGTATCAGTATTGATTGCAAAGAATAATCTCCAGCTGGCCTCATCTCCTGGAGGGTTTCACTCTTAGTTGCACCCAGAGCAGCATTTTGCCTAATCAGTAACTTGCTTAACATTTATATTCATGTTGGTATCATTTTTGTAAATGAAACATATCACCCAATTGTAAAGGATTTCTTGCATAAGACTTGAGCGTCACTACCAGCTTTGAGATGTAGGTCCACCAAAATGATGAAGATTGTGAAGGATTAAAATTTACAAGCACCGTATAAATAAATGACCATCATAGTCACTCAACTAATTTGGAAAGAATTTTGGATAAATTTGATAATGTTGTAACTTATTCTTTTGGAAGAATAGGAAATATTTGTGATGGTTTAATGGCCTAATAATTAAAAATAGCTCTCATCGGAGATTTCTATAACTTGGTGTTTGATATTATACAATGGTAAAACAGCTCATTTGCAAACTAGGTTACTAAGGTTTTAGTCACTAAAATAGCCCCTATCTATGGAGGCAAGGTTGCACAAGTTGATCCTTCCCAGACTCTGCATTGGCAGTAGCCTCATGCACTAATCACCATATCTTTTAGTCAATTGCTCAGATAAGGTAGAACTATAGTTTACATATATTTTCTGCCCATTCTTGTGGCATGTTGTTCATGTTGCATGCTGTCCCTTTCTTCTACAGGTTTTGTAAGACCTTGGTATGAAAAGAACGGAATCTTTTTCATGTGAGCTATAAGAACAAGGAGTAAGGAAATAAGTGCTTAGAAGCATAATTGTTCACTCATCATGAAATGGCTTTCTTATCTTTGCTCTCTTCCTTCTAAATTCTTTTTTTCTCTTGTTCTCTGTTAGTTCTTCCCTTCCCCATTTGCTCTCTACCTCCGACATCCAAATAAAAACCAAAGTATTACATCAATGCAGCAACAGCACCATTGGTAAGCCAAAATTATACTAGCATGGGAGTCCAAATGTTATTCCTGTATTTCTTCTTTAGCTCCTTAAACTTCTAGGACTTAAACCTTTCCCAGTCCATATTAGTTTTATTCCTACAATGGTTCTTATTATTAGTCAATTAGGGCTAGGAATGCAGATGAGATCTGATCTCTAGTATTTTCAGCAAAAAAAACTACTCATGTTAAATTTAATGTCTGTATAATACTTTCTGAAACATTCAAATATCAAGACCATTGAAGAAAACTTTACCTGATACTTCCTCTTGGAATGGAATCAGTAACATTAACTTGTAAGTTAATAAATTACTAATCCACAGGAAAATTTTCATCATTGTGTTTCTTTGATGCTCAATTCTGTTACCTGACCTGACCTCCAAGAGTCAAGATCCAAGAATGACCTTTGCTAAATAGGTTCAGCCCATGACTCAATTGTAGGTTTATTGCTTTTATTAGTTTCACGTTTATTACTGCTTGTAATGTCTTCAGCGTCATATATCAAACAAAATTGCTCACCAGAAGTGTTTACTAATGTTTCGTTGCTAAAAATGTCAAAATCAACACATACACACCAGAGTAAAAGAGTAAAATAGTACCAAAAGAATACTTAATAACATAAATACAATTCTCACCGAGAAACTTAGGATAATGGATTAAAGTTTGCGCACAATCGCACAAAGAAAGACACAGTGAACAAGCCAAATCTTCGGTACAACATGTGCAGATCTATTAAGGTGTATGTCATTCGAAGACATGAATGTCAAACATGAGACAGTATCATGTATCAACAGTGTGGATCCACTAGTTTATTAATATAGAGGTATGGCTTGATGCAAAATGATATGTTCCATTCAAGTGTTATGGTCCAACTATTGTTATCTAATTCATAGTTTTATGGGCCATCTAGTTCTTATGGTTTTCATAGTTTGCAAATGGTTTTTATTGATTTAGAAAAGACTTATGATAAAGGTTTTAAAAGATTTATTATGGTTTCTTTTAGAAAAGAAAGATTTTTTTACTAGTTATATTGTTATAAAAGATATGTACGATAGTCATGATGTAGTCACTAGTCATGATGTAGTCACTAGCGTTATTACTCTAGTGTGTCTATTGTTATACCTATTAGTATAGGACTAAATCAAGTATGTGCATAAAGTCCTTAGTCCTTCCCATTTCATATTAGTAATGACCTTAGTCCTTACCACTCATATTCAGGATAATCCTCCTTGGTGAATTGTATTGTTTTAGTTAATGATAGTTTAAATGCAATTGATTCTAAATTTGACTTATGGACACAAACTTTGGAAAGGACTTGAGTTATGGACACAACTCATTCTAAAGGAGTGAGCCTAAATACATGAGATATAATTTAAGTAATACTAGAAGTAGACATGAGGATATGGTTACATTGTACAAAACCAAGAAGTTTTTATAAGTAAAATTTTTAGGTATCTTGGATATATTATTTAATAAAATGAAGAGAGACAAAGATACTATTCATAAAATAAATTCCGGATGATTGAAATGGAGAGGGGAATCAAGAGTCTTGTGCAGTCAAAGGAATATCTATAGGACTGTTGTTATTATACTAGCTATGTTTTATGGATCTAAGCAAAAAAAAAAACAACATATACAGAAAGTTTGTATTATTGAAATGAAAATGTTGAGATGGATATATGGAGTTACTAAGAAAGATGTAAAAAAAGATATTTTTATTTGCAGTAGGTTTGATAGAGAATAAGTTAAAGGGAAAACTATTTAAAGTGTCACAGACTGCTAAGGAGACTAATACAAATTGTAGTTAGAAGATATAAAACCAAGGAAGCCTGTTTCACCTGAATCGGTACAAAACAAGGAAGTCCAATCCAACTCAACAGGAGATGGACTTCTTAAGCAACAGGAAATAATTGGCAAAATAATAAAGACAAAAAATTGACAGATTACCAATTCATAGTATGGCAATTTGGGACCTTTATCAGAATAGACAAACCACCATACAAACCCAGTGATCGTAGCAAGACCTACATAAGCTGCATCAAGAATACAACCGAGTAAAAACCAGATACTGAAAAAAAAAAATCTTGGCAGTTACTGCAACATAGAAGCAGCAACATAAGCAATTAAGGAAATCTCGATGCTAGCAGTGCTATACAAAGTTACTACAAGTTTTAGAGTCTTTAGCATAAGTTCTATATATCTCCTAAGGAACCTTCCTCCCATCTATGTCATTCGTCCAAACAATCACAACTTACAACACTCTAGTCCTTATGAAGTACAAGTGATACAACTCCTATCGCAGAGTTGTTTTTCACTCAGTTCTTTCATTTTTACAGCACACATCCTTTTCAAATGCACGCACATGCTTTACCGAACAAAAGCGCACTTGAGAGCCTTTTTTTCCTTTTGCTAATTTCTCAATCCATTTTTACCTTTTGGATTGTCAACTGGGTAGCACCAAAAACAATATCCATCCATTATGTCTCCTACCTTCGCCTGTTAATTTTTTTTTGTAATTGCAAATTTAAGATATTGCAAGGAAATTCACAGGGGCTAACTTTTAGCAACCTTCTAGACTAGTGGCACATATTTCATATTTCTAGTCAAATTGCATGCCCTTAGTTTTATGCTCAATACTCTTTTATGAACCATTATCATTATGCTTATCATGCATCAACAGTCAGTAGGTATGACATTAACTCCATGCCCACAAAAAATGTTTGAGTGGATTGCTCACAATTAAAGATATAAACTTAAATGTTACTTTTAGGCAAATCTAGGGAGAAGTGGGACCATAAAATGCTTTTGTGCAAGAAGGGCAACCTATTTAATCTCACTAATTAAAAATGTATGCTTGAGGGACTAGATAGAAACCTCTAATTTCCTATGACTACCTAAAGACAAGATGAAGTAGAAAATGGAGATTCCACTCAAGGATCTTAGGCACAAATACACTAGAGTTCAGTAGATATTTTCTTAGAAGTTCCACCACGGATTATACTCTAGCAGAAGGCCTTGCTGAGTTCTCAAATTACATTAATCTTGCAAAAGATCAAAGTATAGCAAAATGCAGATGGTGCAGATTGCTAGATATGGTGTTGCGAGGGTCACAGGTACATAATGTCACCCAAACAGATGAAACTCAACAATTCAGACCTGCAACCTCCAAGTTGCTATGGAGCAACATAACATTCACGTACCTTGCCATTTCCTCACAGATAAATGCTGCTTTAGCAAAAGCTCATAACGACAGTCCTACTTGTTCATCATGACAACAATCTAAGATTATATGCCCTCAAGTAGCAAAATGGGAATTAAAAAATTATAGAAAGATGAAAGATAAAGAAAAGGATGAGGAGATATCTGATCAAGTCGTTGCTACTTGCTACTGTCAAAAGAAAAGAAGCATCAAAATGAGAAGAAAAAGAAGCATAACCATAAAAACTAACAAGCCATTGCTGGGATTGATAAGTATTTCTAAAAGTTCTTAATTAGTAATATATTTATTTACAAGAAAACTTGAAAGTAAACTGATTTGATTAACAAGGAATCCAAATTTGGAAAGACTTTGCTTGAAGTAAAAGAATCCTTGAAAATTAAGGATTTATTATTTCATAAATTACTGTGTATCACAGGCATTTGGTTTGTGAAGGAAAAAAAAACACCTTGACTGCTCTCATGGTTTTGTTATACCTTGGTTGAGTAAGCAAAATTTTGAGTTTACAAGAAAAGCTTTAGGATTGAGTTGAGAAATACTCAAAAGAAAATTTTCTTTATTGTATTTTCCTATTAACATAGTGAAGAACATAGTTTTCTCTCCAAATTAGGGTGTCAAACCATGTAAATCTAAATCTTTGAACTATTTTTTTTGGGTATTTTATTTTATTGATTCTCTAGATTGTTACTTCGCTGTTGGAATCTTCATCATCATAGATGTAATAATCAAAAGCCATGCAAAATTAACAAGAAGACAGAGAATGGGTAGGATAAAGGATAGATAGGACAAGGGAAAAAAAAAGTGAAAGCACTCCATATAAACTAAAAAAAGAACAAGGGAGAAGTTGAAGAGGAAAAACAAGATAAAACTTCAGAAAGATATTTTTCCCACACCACACTCCATGCCAACCTCCTTTTTTGACTCTGTTAATTCAAATGCACCAGAAGCAGAGTGCTCAGTGTGGATGTTTTGACCATACGTGAGCATGAATTGCCATACACAGTTTCTGCCCATAAAGAGTGGTATTTACTTGTCGGACAGGCAACTGGGACATAGATTACTCAGATTCTAGCTATATTCTAGTGAGCTGGTTAAATAACTAAGATATCTACAAATTAGGATGCAATGCAACCTGATTTCACTGAAACCCCACTGAAAAAAGAGCCCCTCAAAAAAATCTTGGATAACACTCATGACCCTCCAAACCACTTCCCCTTTTCACCAACACTATCTCCTTTCTTCTACCACAGCCTCCCTTGTAGCAAAACTGTTGAGCAGATCTGGTCAATCGTCATTCCCCCTGGATTCAGCAACATCTCCTTACTCTTTGAGAGCTAGGACACTTTAGAATATATAAAACAGATGAATAACTTAATGTTATCAACTTATCAGTATAGTATGTAAAACATAATCCAAATGTATACACAAGTTTCATTTATTAAATAAAAAAGCAATCAGACAAAGAGGTCGTAACACTATGTAATGATAACAGTTACAACGTATCTCCAATAACAAAATAACAAAAAAATAGCCATCTAGTAACTATAGCTTTTCAGGTTAGGCTGTAATAGTATATAATGATCACAATTGCAGGGCTGCAACATACCTCCAATAACTAAATAACGGAAAAATAGCCATCCGGTAACTACAGCTTCACTAACCTGCAAAGATGCAATACCAAATTCAGCAAAACTTTGCATTATGTATCGTTCATGGAAATATTGCATTTTAACAACCTGTAAACCTTGATACACATATTAATCCCTAGAAAAATTAGATTGTAATGCACAACACCCTTTTGAGGATTTATTAACATATCTGTTGTGACACCTGCCAATGACAAACCAGATGATTTATGACAATCCCCTTTGAGGTAAATCAGACTGTTGGAGAACAATGGAGGCTCATGATGCATAAGTCTCAAACTCTAAATTGTTAAGAAGAGGATCATGGAACTTTTGTTTAAACCTTTTAACAAGATCTAGTCTCAACTTTAACCTGTCTTCTGAGATAGGTGGATGGGCTTTTAGAGTGTCCCAACCAAAACAGTTAAGTTTAACAATTCAAGGTTGGCTGGTCCACATTATGGTCTTGTTGTAGACGCATACAAGCCAAGAGATAATAGGATTTATAGGATGCTGCCATTTGGACTTAAACCAAGATGCCCCAGTGCTACTTCCTAAGAGCAGCATGTCTACCAATTTTAAACACTACAGCTTACTTGAAATAATAAGTCAAATCATGTTGAACAAACATGATTCAAGGATTCTCAAGATTCAAAAAAGGATTCTTTCAAGTTTAGGAAGCATTAGAGTTAATGAATAAAATTCACTTCAACACGTATTTGAGTTTGACCCAAAATGGCAATCCCTGCAAAAGGAGAACATACGAATAAAGCTTTTCAGGGATTTGTCTATAATTAATAATACAAAAACTAATCAGCCACCACTTTTAAGGCCTTTTCCTATTACTAGGGGCTGACTTGATATAAAGAGCAACCCAAAAAGTGAAAAATACTCACCTCGAAGTGGATTTGCAACCAATTTGAAGTACATAAAGATTAACTATTGAAATATTAATGAATGCAATCTAAAATAATGATATAGTAAAATACTATAATGAATAAAATCTAAGATAATTATATAGTAAAATACTATAATTTTAAAACTATTTCATAAATTTTAGGAATAAATTAATCTATCATTAAAGCTGCTTTAAAGGTAACATAGATTAACAAATTTTAGATCTGTTTCTGAAAATGCTTTTTCTTTTCTTATCCCTTTGCTCCTTTTCTCTTCTCTTTTATCTATTTAGTGGATGGATTTTGTGTAGAAATTTTGAGGGCATCTCATGGACTTAAAACTAGGCAGCATTGGCTACCAGTTGGCACTACTCCAGAATAGCTATAATCAACCAGAATCAATCAATTCCAGCTCCCAGCAGAGTCCAAACAGATTTGACTGAGTGCTACATGTCTGCCAAGCTCATCATCCTTAGCAGTATATGTAGTATTCTGTTGACATGAGTATTATCATGGTTTTATGTTCTGCCAGGACCAGTAAGTACCAGGCTGAACACATCGGTCCAGGCTTGAATATTTCTCCTCTACTCCGCCACCCTCCCCTGCCCTCTTCTACTATGTTGTCTCCTCCCATTTCTCCCCGTCTTCTCGGCTACTGCCTCTTCGTTCCCCCTTGTTCCGTAATATACACTGGCATACCATGCATCAATATGCCAACAAGGACCGGACCAATACCAGTCTGGCCATGTACTGCCATGGGTCGAGTACCCGAAATGTAGAATTTTGGATATGATGGTAACAACCAACTCCAAGCATCATAGTATATACTATATAGCATGTAGTACATTGATCTTATACACAGAAATTCATCCATCATCACAGCTAATTAATGTCTTACATGGTGGCCATTGTTACCAACCATCTAACGATGTGCTTAGCACCTTCAGACTATCCAACATGCTGAACTGCTTAAATAGTCCATGCTAAGGAGCTACGCCAAGTCATGTATATTACTGACATTATGTGAAGAACAAAAAGTGGAAGAATTAAAATAAGGATAAACAATTGTTCAGTAATCATCAGATGCAGGTTTAGTTGGACTGCACGTCAACACTTTGCACAACAAAGATCGCCAGCTCCTAACAAAGAAAGCTGACGTTCGTTCTAGAATTATTGGTGCAATATACCTTACGAGGCTTTGCCATCATCACATCGGTATCTTGCTTGTTAAAACCAATTGCTGTTGCGGGCAGGCCATCAGTTACCAAATTTACCCACAGGAGCTGAACCTGAATTATGAAACATTCAACTGTTCATGTTAGTTCTCAAGGTCCAGTATACAATAACAACTATTATTACAAACAAAAAAATGTCATGCAAGCTCTCAAAGAACAGCAAGAAGTTGGTTCATGATACTATACTAGCATATGTTTGTTAGTCCAAAAATAGGTTCATGATATTAATGTCGGTTTGTTAGTCCAACAATACAGCAAAAACAACAAGCACTTTGGGTTGCCTACGTGGATGTTGTCATACCATCAAGTCCTGTGTAGGGCAAAAGAACTTAAACTACATAACATGTGTAAAAATGATAAAGGAAGTATGTGCAATTCTTGAGGAGGATATCACCTAGCTCTGGGTGGTGTTAGAGAGGAGGAACACAAATAGGAGAACAAGTAATGCATAAGCATTATATTAAAGAGTGACAGACAACTGAATATTCTCTGTGGTGTTAGAATGAGGAAATTATTATACATTGGTTGCTACCTAGAACATGAAGGAAAAAAAAATCCTTAAATCAAGTACTTACAGGAACCAAGGTGTCTGGCATTCCAAGAACAGCTGCCACAAAAATGCAGACTACTTCACCGATATTTGATGAAATCATGTATCTGATAAATTGCTTTGTGTTATTGTATATAGCCCTTCCTTCTGCAACAGCCTGTTCAGAATCATATCTACAATAAATGGCAACAGGAATAACAAGACACCTTTCAAAAGATCTTTTAAGACACAATTATTAAGTGATAGAACCACACATGTAAGAGACCTACCGCAACAATTGAAGCAAAATTGTCATCAGCCAACACCATATCAGAAGCACTCTGAACAACCAAAGGAAAATTTTTGTCATTTATGAACCATGGAGTATAGGTTTAAATTTCTATACAAATTCCACATATATAATACATTAACCATCATAAATAGTGTTTGTAAGTTGTGAAAGAGAGAGAAAGAGGGAGAGAGACCTTTGTGTTTGGATAGCATTGCTATGTTCTGTTGACGTTAAACTGACATGACAATTAGAACAAGGAAATGCAAGCTTGAATCTGAAATTTCTAGAAGAATGAGATGTAATATGCAAGGTTCACCAGACCACTCAGTACAAGCGGTACGTACTGGTCCGATAGGGGACTAATATGGATAGTATATCAGTACGCCCCCATACACCGTGTGTCGATATGCTTGGTACAACTTGGTACATATCATACCGACAACTGATCGGTACACCGGTATGGACCGGTAAGACGAACCATGGTAATATGTATGAACTAATGAAGAATTATTCTTTTCCATATTATCGTAGGAACCAGGCACCCTCTTGAATCTGGCATAACATGGCATAGGCAATAAATCACACTCATTCAATTGGGTTATGTTTCCCATAAAATTTGGGACTACAACCTTCAAACCTCTTGACCTACTTCCTTATCAAAATTAAGGTAGCATCAAACGCAACTTTCAGGCACCAAAAAGGTATAATTTAAAAGAATTTTACACATCCCAAGAATGCACTTAGTTCATGACACTAGGGAAGGATGCTCAAGTATACTTTTTAACTTTTATATTCCAAAATAAAAAATGTGTATTTTTTCCATGTCAATTTTCTTTCCAATTGTAATGTGAACAGAATTAAAGACTTGATAAGCTACTCAGTTGCACTTTTCTCTAGGGTGGACCTTTATAGAATTTTTGAGTGATAAGAAACATTGTAGAGTTTCTTCCCATTAGCCAACTTTAAACATTAACCATTAGGTGGATCTTTCTAACCACCAAAAAGGCCAGCAGGTTTTGAGGTTAACTTATATCAGACTAACTTATTTGTGCTTTTGACATAAACATTACCCCAATGGCAAAATCAGTTATTTACTGTTCTCCAAGAGTTCTTAAATGTAGGGCAACTTCAGGTGCTAGCTCTAGTTGCAACCAAAAATATAGATTGCCACAACCAAAGCCAAAGTCCCCTCCAATAAAGTCCTATTAGTGGATTGTAAATCATCTTCTAGTCAAAGCCAGCCCACAAATGATGTGATATTAATTGAATCAAACCAGAGTATTATAGTCACCCCACTTAAATCACCAATGTCCTCCTGAGGTCACCCATATCAAATCACATGGATTACCCAGGAATCCCCACACATGATGCAGGGTCTGATGACATTATGGCCCACCATGCCATTGTCATCACACTTGGTGCACGTCTCCACCGGACAAGAGATTCACCAAGTTGTACAGTAAGTCCCAACTTTGCCCACACACTGTAAGTGGTTCTTTCAATAACATATTTGCCACATCTTGAACCCAAAACCATGTGGGCTAAACCCTCAGGAATACTCAAACGACTTGGGATTAACTAAATCCAATCAGAGTATTACAAGATACTATCATTGACCAACGTCCCTCCTAGCATATTAGGCAGACTCTCTTGGATCAAGTAAACATGGTTAACAATTCAGCATCAATATTGTTGATGTCAATAGTCAATTTTACATTAAAAATATCAACTTTGAGCTAGAAGATAAAGATGATGACATCTTGAGCACCTATATGAATACAAGTACTACAATTATCAGAGTTTTTATGAAAATCTAGGCAAAAAAGGTTTACCTTAGCAACAGCAGTTCCCGATCCCATTGCAATTCCTATGTCTGCCTTCTTCAATGCAGGTGCATCATTAACACCATCACCAGTCATTGCAACCTTGTGCAGAATGACAAAAGTTCAAGCATGTCGTCACTCAGCAATTTTATAAAAAACATTATGTTGCATAGACTAGATTATTTTACTGAATTAACAACCGCTGATGTAACTGGACAATCAGACAATGGGCATACCACTTCATTCTGATTTTGTAAGGCTTCAACCAGCATCTTCTTGTGAGATGGTTCAACCCTATCAGTATGATAATAAACCAGATATCAACTATTCCCAGATGAAAACAGTGATTTGTTGAAATGCACAAAACAATACCATTTTTTAATTGATCACCGGCACAAAACACATGTTGGCACCAATGAGAAATCAAGATTTCAAATATTGGTCGGACCAGTATGTGTTGACCGATAGTTACAAATCCAACCAAGGGCTGGTACGGCTCATATTTCTGGTACTGTTTGTTTATTCATTTTAAATTATTTTGAAGTGATACTGGGCAGTATAACAATCCAACAAGATGTCAAAAACCAATATCAGACAGATTTTAAACCTGTCCCTTAAAGCCGATACTAACTTGTACAGACAACAAAACTAAGTCCATAATTCATCAAATTGTATTCAATAAGTGAAAGAATATCCAGTACAAAGGTTTTATGTACCTAGTGAAAAGCACCATCCTTTGCAATGCTAATGTCTGTTGTAAAGGTGGGAGTTCTTCAAATTCAGAGGCTGTATAAGAATACCCAATGAAATCCCCCAGATGCTCAAAAGCACCAATTCGCCGACATAGAGATTCTGCTGTAGTCTAGTAAGGAAAAGACCAAATATTTCACTTGAGGGCAATATCAAATGATAATATATTTCTAAACATGATACTTACTTTATTATCACCAGTGACAACTATAACCCGTATTCCAGCAGACATACATGATAAGATCGCATTTCTTACTTCCTCCCTTGGTGGATCCAGCATTCCAACCTTCACAGGTATTGCAAGAAGATGAATAGAATATAGAAGACTATCAGTGATAACACTTGTAACCAAGGAAGGCAATACCGAATGATACCGCCCCGGTATGAGCGGTACATACCGGTCTGACAGCATACCGATACGCGAACCGCCCGCTACCGAGTGGAACAAAAAATAATAATAAAATTATATATATATATATATATATATATATATATATATATATATATAAACGAGACGACGTCGCCCCATGTGGGGAAGGAAAAGGCGACGTCGCCTTTTAAATAAAAAATATATATATAAATATATATATAATCTTATATATATATATTAATTTTTATATAAATATAAACGAGGCGATGTCGCCAACATCGCCGAGTTATATATATATTATAATATATATATATATATATATATATATATATATATATATATATACCGAGCGGTATACCGCTCGGTATACCATTTCGTACCATACCGAACGATCATCGAAACTCCAGTATGGTACGAAATTTCAGACCTTGCTTGTAACAAAATATTTAATTAATTCAATTTAAGTGGGTAAAAGGTGAAAAAATAAAACTATTAAATGACTAGTCATGCAAATAGAACTTCAAGTTCACCAAACATGTTATCAAAAATTATCATCTAAAAAAAAAAGATTAGATAAGCAAGATAGTTGCACATATTGACAATGGACTAAAGCAGTGGAAAATAACAAAAAAATAAAGAAATTTTGCTACCAATCCAATAAATGTAAGGTTTGTCTCATCCTCATGGCAAATTGTTTGCTGACCCATGGGCATGCGCTTCAATGCTAATGCCAAACATCTTAGGGTATCTTTTCCTGCAAAACTGATCATCCAATAAATGATTAGCAAAGTCTAGATACAAGACTGTCAAAATTAGACGATAAATATTAAATAATTGGCTGCAAAGAATGTACAAGTTTAGAAGTCACAATTTCTTGGCAAAATTAGTTATACATGTGGTAACAAAAGGCCAAATTAATGGTGGTAAGAGTAGGTCTGATGAACAATAACTGAAACGTAAATAGAAGTGACATCTGGAAGAGCAGATATGAAAGATACAGTGAAATTAGACTGCTTCAACTGTAACTGATGTTAATAGTTTAGTTCATACTCTCAAGTCCCAACAAGTTCAAAGAGACCATTGGACAAACTTTTCACAAGTTAGCTCAAGTAATAATATATCTTGATACAAATGACTTGTTTAGAAGGTAGAGCAGGAGTATGAACATATCACGGATCTTCAATCCATAGCTGCTGGCAAGGATTGCAATTTTGATCAGACCCATCCTCACAGATCAGTATTTCTGATTCTGAGCAAGAATGCAGAACAGGTGAAATCACCAGCTATACAAACCATATCAGGCAGTAAACGTACCAACCAGCACCATTATCCTTCCTACGATCTTTTTTTTTTTCTCTTCCACACCTTAATCCCTCTTTCTTCTTCACTAGCAGCTTCTTTCATTTCTTTCTACATTTTTCTTCTTGGTTACTTCTTCAAATTGCTCACTCTTTTCATCAAATTTCTTAAATAGCTTAGATTTGGAGCCTCTCACTTGCTATGGGGCAGATTTTGTACAGAGGAAGTTTTTTTTTTCGAATTCAAATAAAATCCAAATCCCATAACCATGTTTATTTCCATGGTTCGCCTTACCAGTCCGTACCAATGTACCGACTAGTTGTCAATACAGTACGTACCAAGCTATATTGAGCCATACTTAGTATATCGACACATGATACATGTACCAATATACCACCCATACCCCTATCAAACCAATACATACAGCTCATACCGAGCAGTACACCGCGATACGACGAGCCTTGTTTATTTCCTGCTCTTACTTTAGTGTATTGCCTAGACTCGTGCTAAAATTTCTCATCTAAGCATGAATTGTTCTTCAATTATGAACAGATCTAAGCATATCTCATGTAGATTTATTTAAATGCAAGTTGATTCTGCAATTGGACAAATAATGGTACCTTGACGAAGCTGTACTTACTTGTGACTACTGATTTGGTATCTTTACAAAGCTACACTTGTGACTAAGGTTTGTCGTACCATGGTGTATCGCCCGATTTGGGTGGTATATACCAATCCAATAGGGGACCGATATACGGATCACCCTATACCAAGCGGTATATACTAAAAGGCTCTGTATCGCCTAATACAGGCCTGTACCGCTCGATAATGGTCGAAATCCGACCGTTACCGACCTGTACCAATCGATAACAATCGAATTTCAACCATTACCAACAGATGGCTCAGATTTGACCCTTTTCAAAGGTCAAATCCATTTGAAAGGGTTTTTAAACCCTTTCCCCTCTATTTTTCACCTTCATTCACTCTCTCAATCTCTTCCACACTCACTACTTTCTCTCATTCTCACATTTGCACTCTCTTAAAACTTCACAAGGCTGTGATTTATGGATTAGATCAAGCTTAGGAGGCTAATTAGGGAGGACTAACACCTAAGTTAGAGGAATGATAATGGCGTGGACAGTAGTGCCTCAACCAACGAATGAGACAACATCGAGGAGTCAATGGTCCCATCTACTTAGTTTGAGGGTGGTGCAAGGACCGAGGAGCAATATTTTACGCATGCCACCCAAGATTCAAATTATAGAGCTCGACGGGATAGTTGGTCATTCTTCTTTGTGCAACAGTATGATGATTGATCTTATGATACAGAACAACAGATCAATGGCACAAGTTTCGACATTCTCTATGCTCCGCACCAATATATGCCACAATCGTACTTAACGTAAGAGCCGCCCTCGGACACATGATTCATGACAATCAGACTACAACCATCATCACATTGATGCACCAATGACATACGGTGTATCTATATACTATGTCGTGGGATGAATTTTGTGATTGGGTTCGATAAACATATCAAATTGATATATAAATACATAGGATCGAGAACCTTGATCCACCACCCATGGAATCCTATCGTTCTTTTTTATGATAGAACTAGGTATATTCATTGATCAATTACTTCATTCATTTGAATCTTAAAGTTTAAGTTGTTTAACAAATAATTTAATAATTCAAATTATTTCTTTGTAGATAATTCAATACGAATAGAAGGACAATCTAAAACATACCACAAAGCTACTCCTCAAAACCTGAAAAAGATATATGCCACTATTCTTTCCTAATTTAGATTATTTTTGCTAAAATTATACTAAACTTATATTTATTTCTAACTTCAAAACTCTAATTTGACCTTTTTTTTATTTTTTCAGGAATTTTTAAAGCTATTTTCGGTGATTTTTCTATGTCGTCAGTGCGCCCCACTAAACCAACACATGATACATCAGTACAGAGTGGTATGTACCATATTGTCAATCAGCCAGTATACTGGTTCGAACCGATAAGGCAAACCTAGCTTGTGACTATTGAATATGGATCCACTAGGATGAGTATCATCAATTTCATAATGTATTTTTTAGGTTTAGGCGTACCGATGATACGACCAAACCTGAAAAATAGAAAAGAAAAGTTAGATTAGGATTTTTAAGTTAGAAATAAATATAAGTTTAGTATAATTTTAGCAAAATAATGTAAATTAGGAAAGAATAGTGCAACATATCTTTTTTAAGCTCTAAGGAGTAGCTTTGTAGTACGTTTCAGATCGTCCTTCTGTTAATGACCTTAAGTGTCTCATTTAAAAAAATATCTAATTTGACCTATAAAGATTCAAAAAAAGCATGAAATATAAATATATGACCTATTAAGTGCCTAATTTCGAATAAATCAATATTAAACACACTAATCACAACATTAAAGACCTTAATTACTCCCTAATTTACACTATTCCACCATCAAAAACATATCAAACAACATATTAGACATTAAGTCATACACCACATAAAATAGGTTTAATCATCTCATAAATCAATACAAATCTAGAAAGAAAATACATACCTCTTGATTAAAGTGTTCTTCCTCTTAGTCCTCCCAAATTAACCTCTTAAATTTGATCCAATCCACAAATCGTAGTTTTATTAAGGTTAGGAGAGTGAAAATATAAGAATAAGAGAGAGATATTAGTGAAAAAAGTTTGAAAGAGTAAAATGAGTTGAAAGAGGAGAGAGGAAAAGATTTAAAAACCATTTTTTGAGCCTCAAATAGTCAAATTGACCATTTGATACATGGCAATCTCAGCCCTTGATCGATAACAGTCGAAATCCGACTGTTACCGACCGATACAGGTCGGTAATGATCGGATTTTGATTGTTACCCCCGGTATAGACCCCATATCGCCTGATATAGGGTCAAGTGATCGATACCGCCCGATAGAGGGCAATCCCAGTATCGGTATCCTATCAGACCGATACGTACTACCCATGCTAGGCGGTATGCATCGGTACAACAAACCTTGAATAATACCATTAAATTTTAAAAGGGTTGAAGACAAACTTATGGGCAAATATTTTTATAATTTTTATGGACACCATATTCTTCATATCATATAGATAAGGAGGAGAGTGAACAAGGATCGTCATTTCGGGTACCAACCTTGTTTTAGTGATCTGATCAGACCAAGATGTACCGATCAATACTAGTGTACCATGTGTCAACACAATGGTACATACATATGTTTCACAAAGGAAGAAAGATGGAAGAGGAATGAAGAATAAGAGCAATAAGGAAGAAGAGGAAGCAATGGAGGAGGAAGAAGTAGATGCGGTGGAGCAGATGGAAAAAGGAAGAAAAGCAAGAGAAGACGAGGTGGGAGTGTACCTAGGAGATAGACACTAGCGAATGGCAGCAACAACAATACTGAACAACAACAATGTTGCGAGAAGATGGCAACGACGAGAACAAGGGTTGTTTAACATTACTTTCGTATTTTTCCACGGGTTAGACCAGACCACCTAAAATGAGGGTGGTCCGCATATCAATCCATGCCCGGTCCGGTACGTACCGCAGTTTCATATCGTTTCGGGCGATACGACAATCATTGAGAGTGACAAAGGTGCAAAAGATGGCTTGTTTCAATTATAATTAATCATCAATAGATGCATATCGTAACGAAGAAATTTACAAAATGAGAGCTCCAAGAGCCTTTTGTCACTCAATTTTCCATTTTTATATCTTGAAGTCTAGTCTCAAAAAGAAAAAGATTCAAGGTCATCTTCACATTGAGTGACTTATATAGCTCCCATTTTGTGAGTTCATCCACTAGGACACCTTGGAGAAGCACATTTTTTGTCTTCTAGATTACATGATGCAGCGAATAATATCATTATCATCGTTGAGTAGTTGTACATAATAATATGGTTCACCTTACCGGTGTATCGACCAACTATCGGTACGATACGTACCAAGCTATACCAAACCATACCGATCCATACCGAGTGGTCCTCTATGGTACGGCGAACCTTGCATAATAATATGCTAGGTTAACATGGCAAAAAGGTTGCAGATTGGCTATTTTTACCACCTTGTATGGTATACACATATCCAAGGAGATTACAAAGGTTCTCTCTGACCCTTGGAGATATGATGATGATATCCTTTGTATCATCGAAGAAATTGTAATTTCATTCAGGGATTTAAATCTCTGTTACCATTTTCAGCAACCAGTCAGACTAGTGCAGTATCAGTGTACCAAGCATCTACAGTTGCATTTCCTAAAGTTGCACAAAGAAAGGAAAGAGACATTTGGCAATGACTTTAACCTGGATGTTTAAGACCCAACATAAAACCAGTTGTGTAGGAAAACCTAGGATGATTCATTTCTCGATGAGATAGGAGGTCCACAACATCCACTCTTGGTTCACTTCAGCAGAAATTAAGGATACCTAATAGGATGAAACTACTTGATATAAAGACCAATGTAGATGTCAGGCCACAGTCAAGCTATAAGATGTCAGTTTATCAAGGTACAGAAAATTTGTTTCAATAATCCCTATAAGGAGACAAGGGGAAAGGCCACTTTCATGATCAATAAGCTAATGTGATGCCATCAATGAGTAACACTTCGAGGATGATAAGACTTCTCAATCTCAGTTTGGTCTCCATGAAATCTACAACAATGATAGTGAGATGAATAATAACACGCCTATCAATGATGATGGCCAAGGGATGTTATATTCTCAGCAAGCAAAACACAGAGAGGTGAAGTGGACAAAGGAGTTCTATTTTATTCATGTCATTAAAGACAACGATCATGGTACCAGATCATCCAAGATATTAATTCATGGGAGGGAAGATAAGGTGAAGGCAGCTGATGGCTTTGAGAAGATGAGATAGCTACAAGTCAGACAGGATCTTATCATGTTCAAAACCTTCCTACCAACAAAGAATAAAAAGGTTACAATACGATGTTAACATGGTTCTAGTTTACCAAAATCAGCAATGTAGTAATAACAATTTTACTACTCAACAACTGTCATGGTCACACAACATAGAACGGGCTCAATTTCAGTAAGTACAGAAGCCTTATTTACCCTAATATGCTGACATAATCGCCAATACCAGAATTAAACTCAATAAAAAATGCCGCAACCATTACAAGTTATATCTAGCAACACTGATATTAAAAGTTGCGGGACTACTATCATTCATGGGTTTCACAAAACAATCATGTGACATTGTGGACTTAGACCTACCTACCCAAGAAACATGACACTAGTCTTGGTGGTAGTAACCATCTCACTCATAAAGTATGACTTGTATGATCCAACTTAATTCATTCTTTGTAATATATGGTTTGCAATACCTATAACACATCATGTCACATCCCAGATTTACAAAAAGAATAATAAATCAATATTTTATTATCCATAATTTACATAATAAACTCTTTCATTTTCTTTTTATTCATCTTTGAATTCAAATCCTTGTCTTTACAGTAGTAAATATTCTATTAAACTAGAAAAAATGATAACATATTCTTGGTAGGGTCACTAGTCTCTTCCACCCAAGCTTCAGATCTATTACAAAGTAGTAGATTACTCTGAAAATAAAGATAAAATAAAAACATATCAACAACCACACATGCTGGTAGGAACCTCAGAAAAATCATAAAAATAATCTTCAATATTCATGAAATATAAAAAAATATCAATAATTCAATAAGAAAATATATCGATTCATCATAAAACTTATGTATCAGAAAAATGATGATAATTTCTTACATAATAAACAAAATCATACATCGGCCACATGCAACACATACATAATAACAAAGGCGTACATCACCCGATGGTGCACTCTCCCAACAGCGGATGGAGAGGCATATTCCATGGAATGGATTCCTCCCAACAGCGAATGGAGATAATCTATATCGCACTCCCAACAGCGGATGGAGTGGTATCCCTCACCCGTCCAAGTGGGGACACGTTCCTCCCAACAACGGATGGAGGAACCGTCTAACCATCACGTCTGATGGCTCGCTAATCCCCGAAGGGAATCGCCATACCTGCCCTTGGCAGGGATACATAAACATTCATGATCATTCATTTACACTCATCCAACCACTCATGCATACATCAAGAAATCAATATGATTAAATATTATGAGAGATCATACTTGATGTAAATCTGCTAGACTATGTTCATTGGTGGCTCCGCACTATGATGGGCCCGTAGCTCCTCTCACAGGTTGCACTCCCAATATGAACTACTAGTCTAGTCACATCTACTACATGATACTCATCATATCAATATCATAAACATAAGAAAATAGAAAACCAATAATCATTTTCAAATGACATCTTCAGATAAAACATTTAAATTCATCAAATCATCAAAGCATGAAACATCAATATCTCAATAGTCCTTAATCAACCAAAACCCTAATTGGAATAGCTCAATTGACCTAAACCAAACTCAATTCGATTATGATCTAACGGAATCAAATCCTTATAGAACCGGTCTGGAATCACCCTAGACTGGTCTAATTTAGATTTGATTGATCTCGATTAGGTCAAATAGGTTTGAACTAGTCAAGTTAGTTTAGAATCACCCTAAACCGGCTGTAACTAATCAAACCTGTTTGATTTAGTCAATTAATGAGCTCAAACCAATATGGAGGAAATTGGACTATGTTGTATAGCGTTAACCCAAACTGAACCAACCCACCTGAGTCTTGGACGAGTCACATACACTGCATATACCTATTCCACATACACTGCATATACCTGTTCCAAGTACTAGGTTGAATTGAGGTACGATGAGGTATATAGGAGCAACGATATGCCTAATGCCAATCGCGTAGCTAGGCAGACTTAACTTCATGAACTAGGCTAAGCCTCACTTATAAGTTGGGCTGAGCCTTGCCATTGAACTAGGCCTTGCTTGGCTCGCGAGTTGGTCCTAGACACATGAGTTGGGGTCGTATCTAACCACATGGATTAGGTCATACCTAACTGCATGAGCTGACCAATGCCTAGCCACATGGTTGGGTCGTACCTTACCATATGAGTTGGGTCATACATTGCCACATGTACTGGATCGTACCTAGCCACATGAGTTGGCCCATACCTAGCCACATGGTTTGGTCATACCTTACCACATGGGCTGGATCATACATGGCCACATGGACTAGATCGTACCTCGTCACATGGGTTGGGTCATGCTTGGCCACATGGGTTGGGTCATACCTTACCATATAGGCTGGCTCTTACTCGGCCACATATGTTGGGTCATGCCGAGTCATATGGGCTATGTTGTACTTGGTCACATGTGCTAGGTCGTATATGACCATATAGGCTGAGTCAATTCGATCGATTCGATCTGATCGATCAACTTGATTCAAGTCAGACCCCAATCAGACTCCTCTTATCAAATTAGGTTTCAACACTTAAAATTATTAAAGAATGACTCAAATCCATCAATAAAAACTTTAAATTCATAATCTTAAATTTAAAACTAATTACATTGTAGAAATTCACACATAATTCTTGAAACATAGATATATCTAATTAAATAAATTAGAACTATTACACTAATCAAAAAATAAGAATTTTAATAATTAAATCAATATTAAAATTCACTTAAGCTTGATAGATCAATATGAACCAAATAATCATTCTAACATCACAAAATAATTATCATTATTTATTAATCATAAATTTTCAAAATTAAAACATCATTATGCATCAAAAATTGTAACAATCTCAACATCAAGATTTTAAAATATACATCAAAACTAGTTAAAAAGAAAGGATCCTACCTCTCTTCGATTATCCCTTCCTCGATATCGTTTCCCCGGGAAGTCCTCTCCTCAATCCTCTCATTGTTAGGCTTGGTGGGAAATGAGGAAGGAGTAGCTCATTTATATAGGAGAAGATGAGATCTCCCCGAAAGGTAAGTAATAATTTAATTTTTATTTTTAATTTATTTTTCTTTTGCTTTCACACATAAAGAAAGTAATATAATATTTATTTCATATAGTTCACACACAAAAATGGAATGTAAACTATTTACTTCCTAAAAATCAAATCACTAATTAGGAAATAAATCAATTAATAATTTACTTAATTAGTAGAATTCCTAACTTATCCACATGATTAAGGAAACCAAATTTAATCATTTCCATAACTATAGTACACAAACATAGAAGTTAATAACAAAGTAAAACATCATTTATAGTAATTAATTTATGTTAAGGGAGAAATTATCGGTGATTACATTTCTCCCTCACTTAATAGAAATTTGGTCCCCAAATTTGATTAAACATAACATGAATCAATATAGTTAAACATGATTAAAAATATCATGGCTCGGGCCTGATGGACTAACTGGCCTATCAACTTCGTTTGGTCAAAACCACTGACCAAAATGCTTAAGCTGAAGGTGATAGTAGTACACTCATCAGACCCTCATAAGTCAATCTTAATCTTACCCACTTTCGATGTGAGACTAATTGGGGATGTTACAATCTCCCCCACTCAAAGGCTTGACATCCTCGTCAAGGCCTAGCATAACCCAGATCAAACCCTAGCATAGTGCATATGAGGCATATGCCCAGTGGTGGCTCCATGCTGTGACGAGTCCTCTGACTCCATTCACGGGTAGCCCTTTCCTACTCGATCCCCCTCACTATACCCAAATACTAGATCAGCTCTGATACCAAATATCATGGCTCGGGCCTGATGGGCTAACTGGCCTATCAACTTCGTTTGGTCTAAACCACTGACCAAAATGGTTAAGCTGAAGGTGATAGTAGTACACTCATCAGACCCTTATAAGTCAATCTTAATCTTGCCCACTTTCGATGTGGGATTAATTGGGGATGTTACACATCATGTGCTAGCTTCATACATTTCTAGAAGTTTTGATGAATGTGTTCTTATATATGGTTCATAATAGGTCTTTTAAAACAAAATTCAGATTCATTGTTGAGGCAAAAAAAATTTAAAAATGGTTTAATAAGAGTTTAAGAGTCCAAAACTGGTACTGGTAGAATTACAGTTGTGTTATTAGATAAGAATCCAAAGATGGAGGTACCGAACAATATTTGATCCTCCAAATACAAGGTATAATCGAGCTACTGCTGATTATAAAAGGTCAAAAAGTCTTTTGATTCTAGAAAAGATTTAAATAAAAGACTAAGTTTACAGCATCTAGATTAATACTAAACTAGCTAATTACATGTACATCTGACTTGGTGCAAGGGCAAAGAAAAACAGGGTCAAGGTCATAGTCATTGCTTAGGTATCGGTCATGTGATCAACTTATGTGATTGTAGACTTATCAAATGTAAGTAGATGAAAATTTTCCTTACATATTAGAGCTAAGTAAATATCTAGTGATCAGATGAAAAGTTCACATCCAATGATGCAGGCCTTCCAAAAGACAGATGATGAATGATCATTGATGTGTGGCTCAACTTGAACAATAGAATAGATCAATAGCAATGAATTCATAACACAATATATTCACCTTCCAAAAATTAATATGAATGTTCATGACATAGTATAGAAAAAGCAACCACATAGCTGACCTTTTAAACCTCTCATCCAACTCGTTGCGGATATCTGTGGTTAATGGAATAGAAGATCCATCTTCATTGCATAAGATATGTGTGCATCTGGTGATTACACTCTCTGGTGCACCTTTTGAGAACATGATCTCCTGTTGCTTGCGACTACAAAGGACGCTCATCATTTTGCGGTCACGAGAAAACTCCAGAACACATATCTATGGAAAAGAAAATGGCTGTCAACTAGAGAAAACAGATGATGAATATCACTGCCAAAGATGTTTAATTAGAGTCAACCAAGGAGGAAAAATTACATAAATGCAAAACAAAAGCTAAAATCAGAAAGTACAATGTTTAGAAGAGCATACATCATATCTACTGTTCAATTGTCCTAAAAATATATCATAATACATTCCAATTTGGGAAAGTCTGGAGGACAATGCAACATGAAATACTAAGACATTCAGAACCACATGGTTTGATATCATGCACAGCAAACACAAGAAAATGTTGTTGACGACGGTAACATCCTTAATGATTGGCACATACTGCATCTCTTGCAATTAGCTAGACCAGGTTAAAAGCAGAAATGGAGTAATACAGTCAGTGAAGCACAGTTTGACAAGTAATGCTGACAGTTATCATCATATCTATCAAAACTAAAATGTTTGCATCAGCATATACCTTTTTGAACTGGTGCTCCCAGTAACGGTTGCAATATGATGCACGCTCATGCTTACTCAAAATATTCAGAGCAGAAGGCATAGAATCAAAACCAGGAAGGCCAACCTGAAAAATTCAATAAAGATTATTGGAACATGTTACTGAAGAGCAAGTGTTACAAAATGAAACAAAAAGAAATTAACCAAAACCTGACAAACACAAGTTTTACTTACCTTTTCCACTAGAACACGCAAGGCAACCTCAGTTGACTCCCCAATTTTGTCGTAGTTTTTCTTATCAGGATTATATTGTAGTATAGACTCATTGCAAAGAGCTGAACACATTGCTATATGAAGAAGACATGGAAATTGTGCAGGAAATTCTAGCTACATAAGATGTGAGAAAAATGTCAGCATTGTGCTTGTAAAATTTCTATAGGATAAGAAGGGAAGTAGGGAACTAAAGAGATAGTAGAACCAGGGTTTTGAATACTGGTCCGTACCAGCGTATCAAGCGCTGCTCGGTACAGTACGTACCTGTATATGTTATCGATATGCCCAGGCGTACTGGTAGGTACGTCCTGGTACCGATCAGTATGCCTTGGTACCAGTCAAAACATTGGTACCGCCCGGTAGAGGGCAGTCTGCATACCAGCATCCTCTCGGACCGGAACGACAGCATTTGTTAGTTCTTAACAAAATTATCATGACACTGGTCACAATAGTCAAGCAGCCTATAGCTAATATGAAGTCATAAATACATAAAAAAAACATAAATATACAAAATTATCCATTCATATATGTTTATATGTAGAGAGACACACTGACACCTCCCCCTAATGACAGAGTTGGGGTGTGTGATCAAAGTTGTCTTCATAACAAATGGGAAATAACCTATTACTTAAAATGGCGACAGAGCTTTGACTATCAAGTCTCCCACTTACCTATCACTTAAAATGGTTCAGTCCTGGCTATCAAGTTTCCAATTAACCTCCCATGTGAAGCACGAGAAAAAGCTAGTACCCATGCACATGCACATTCACAAGCCCAAAATGCAGAGACACCAGTTATACATATATGCATCTATTAACATTGCATATCAACTAATAGAAATCCATGACAACAATGTGCAAAGACCCTCAATTAAGTTAACTACTGATGGCAGAAGGCAAGCTAGGCCGGGCCTTTGTCAAATTCGAAAAGTTACGGTCAGAAATTTCTGCCTTGAATCCAAATAGCACATGAAATCTAAATCATTTGAACAGACCAAATAGCACAGTTCACAAAAGAATAGATATGTTCCTCTCATTACTTAATTTTGAACTTATGGACTCTAACAATGATTTTAATGATGAAAATAATTAAATCTGATTTAATTTCATAACAACTCCCAGACACAATTCTTAAAGATATTTAATTAGTAGCAGAACTTTATCCTTCTTCCCAGATTCTAAAATTTAATCAACACACATCACACTAGCTGACTTTTATTCCCAGGTGCTTACAAAATGAAATCATAGAATGTCCCTACCGTCAACATACCAACTCATAGGTTGCATAATATTCCTAGGCGTGGAATAAGGAAAACAAAGTACACTAAAATGTTTGTCTATAAGGCCATAGTAAATGTTAAGCATACTAGAGTAAAGATAATATAGATACATATTATGGAAATAGAGCCCAAAATTTACTGTTGTTGTTGTTGGCCGAGAATTTGGGGTGCGCTAACCAATAAATTTAATCAAAAAACACTATAAGCCAAGCTCAACCTCCACAACCACAGCTGGTCTAAATCCAGTTTATAGTAAGATCTAATAAGCTAGTTTGCTGATCTGTCCATTGACAACCCAATATAAAATGTACATTACCTCAATACTTAAATTTACTCAAGGAAAGATGATGCAGTGCATGTTAAGCATTGAATGCTACCAAATTCCAAGACAATAGATTCCAATCTCAAACCTATCAAATTTCAAAAAGATGGTTTGTATATTGTGATAACTATTAAAACTCAAAATCATCAAGTACAAAGCACCATGAATTTAATATATATTGTAATTTGTGCTTGACTTTTAATAAATTATGACTTATTAATTAGGTAGTTGAGGGGATCCAATGTCCAAGGTATCTATAAAATGAGAGGGGAGGAAGATTGGTGCGGCATATTAGTTTTTGAAACCTTATCAAACTTTCACATTTCGAGCTATTAGATTTAGCTCTTAGTTCTCTCTTGAAAAATTGAAAAAGAGAGTTTTCTTTTGTTCTCTCATATCTCACAACTTTTTCTCGCCCTCTCCTTATCTCTTCATCTTGTTACGCATCAAAAGACTTGTGCAGTTATGTTATAAACGAACATTATCCAGCGTATCATCTTCCAATTACTCATCAACCCATCCTTCCCACAACTCCATAAAAAAAGCAAAAACAAAAATAAAAACACCGATTAAGGGCAGGATTGTTAGATAACATCATCTAAAGGGTGCATGAAATTTTCAACATTTCCATGAAACATCCTTATGAAGTCCATAGAAGAACAAGTGTCAACTGGAGGTTAAAGCACTAGTATTTATCAACATCTACTGTAACTTGTACTAAATACTTTTCTTTTGCAATTAAGAAACCATCACATACTGCTTTCTCAATTAGGGTTTGATAACAAGAAAAGAAAGTGAAATAAAGTTGTACAGGAAGCCAAGTTGAAGATGAATTCTGTTCATATATAAGCAGTGAGCAAGTGATTATGAGAAATAAGCAAGCAAAACTTGAGACATTCAAACAAAAGCTCTGCATTGTGAAGGCCTCATTAAAAAGTCTCTTTAAAGAACAAAAGAAATGTCTGTAGACAAAAGAAATGTCTGTAGAAAGGACCTAGACATTCAATTTAATTGAAGTACAACACCTAAACTAAAAGAGACCATGAAAAGGCTAGACTGTAAGCTGAAGATCCGAAAACATGACAAGAATGAAACCACTGGAAAGTTTCATCCAACCAGAAAGTACTAGAGTAATGTAACTCAGTATAAATAAGACAAAATAAGAGACTGTTTCACTTCATAGTTTACACACTACTCAATCTTTTCTGAATATAAAATCAGCCTGACCCAGTTCCATATCCAAATATGTGGCCCTAAGCAAACAAGGAACTTAAGGAAACAAGCTTCAAATAGCATGCCATTCTTACCACAATATCTGGATGCTTTACTTAAATAGAGATGTCTTATAGATTTCCTTGTTTTACTCTTAGGGACTAAACTGCTTCACAAGTTCCATTCATCTAACAATATGCATTTTGTATACAACTCAAGCCCCCTTAAAAAGGGAAGACAGAAGAAAAACAGTTTACCTGCATTCCAGCAGAATCAAAAATCATGCCCTCTGGTGCAAAGGTTGTTCCAGTAACTGCATAATCATTAGTGATAGGACCACGGTGCACAGATTGGACAACACAGACCTAAAAGCATTTAAGAATGTTACTGATCAAAAGACCTGGCTACATCAGCATAAATTTTAACTGGAAATAAAAAATCATAAAATAGGAACTCCACTCCAGAAAATACATTTGCAAGCATAATTCTTTAGTTCTGCTTCATACCACGAAACAAAATATTCATGTGACTAATAAGAGAGCTGAATGGTGAAGGTCAAACATATGCAAGATCTCAAGATAGAAAAACTTGCACCTGGGCCTTTGAGTTTTATCCATCGTATCATAATATGAAAGATATTTCTTTGATCTATTTCTATATGTATCCACAGAATTTGATGTTTGGACTGCAAAATTTTAAAACCAGTCCATACCATACAGAAGTGAGTGTCAAATTAGTGCAGAATATCAGTGGGTATAGTAATTAGGTAAACTGTGGTATACCACTGCAGAAAGAAAATTATTTTTTTAATTTTTGGTATACTTCAGTAATGAATATATTTCACACTCATAGAGGATCAGGCTAGTGCCAATCAACACTATCTATTAGCATTTGAAGACACGGTTTGAAGTGTTATTGAATTTCATGTTTAATTCAATCATTTAAGAAATGAAGGATCTTCTAAGATTTATATTAATCTAAGATTTATATTAATCTCACTCTCCTCCATTTTCTTCTCTCTGCCATTGGCAAACACCATTTCCACACCCCATATGTCACTCAGAAGCTCAATACTAAACAAGGACTACGCACACCCAAGTCTAACGCAACTAGAACAAACATTAAATTTAATCAGTATCTAGAAACCCAGGGGGTCTAGTACTGAAAGTCAGGTTGGGTTGGATCTAAGAAGAGGATTCAATTGGTCTGGTTCAGCTTGGATATAGGTGCAGCAAGCTGCCACAATGTTAGAGATTACACCTCATAATAGTGTTTCTCTAGTTCAAGGAAGAGAATAAACCTCGCAAAAGAAAAGTTTAAAAATAGATGACTTATTGCTGGAATATTGCAAAATATAGTTCAAGCATGCTTTAAGATGGCTTATAGTCTCATATAAACAGGCTACTAATGTCCAATCCTACCAAATAAATAAAAGAGAAAAGACGACCAAGCTGCCCTTGTAACTAACAATAGTTCGATATTTTTTTCTCATTGATTGGTCTTTTTTTATTGTGCATGCAGCGTAAGAATCAGAAAGACAACAGTTTGCCCTATATGGAGTCTCATAAGGACTTCAGAGATTTCGCCCTTAATCAGAGTACGATCAGGACCCTACCTGATGTGTCATTGCCCAAATAGGATCAAAGATCCTTTGCATTAATCAGAAATCAGCCACTCCTCTGTAAAATCAGGAAGATACCAGTCTCTTGCTCATGAATAGAGTGGACCCTGTTCCCCTATTTGAATGAGATGTTCCTTATTTCCATATATGCACAAGGAGCCCTGCTCCCCTATTTAAATGAAAAGTTCCCTATCTTCTGTATGCACAAGGAGAGGGTTGCTAGGTCCTAAGGACTGGATGGACCTTTAAGAATTATGCAGCTACTACTGCTATTTTGTTGTCGTTCCTCAGTTCTGTTGTCACTGACATTATATTGCTGCTGCCACTCTTCTATGGTCAGCATCCAATAAGAAAGAATACAGTGGAACTACCCACCCCTCCTTGGATTTCACCTCACCCGCAAGATGAAGCATTGATATCACCGATTTAGAACATGAGATCGGTGGATAGCTTGGGCTCGTTAATGTTAGAAATAGGTTGTTTTGTTCGCACTTCTTCTCAATTATTATTCACAAACTTGATTCTCATGGTGTAGTTCATCAGCCAACATCACTGGCATAAACTGCAATAGAGTTTATAAACCTGGAATTACTTTATTATGTGAGGTCAACAACAAGTAAATTGCATTGACCCATTACCAACCAGTACAGTTACACGGTAGCCCTTCAAGAATGCAGTAAATTTCATGGTCGAAAGTATATGCCATTTTCACATCAAAACATATAGTGAAATGTTTGAATCTATGATTTCAGTAATGATGGATCACCTTGCCTGTTCATCTTTATTTTCATCTTACTAGGCTAGGACCATTAGATTGCTGGACTTGCATATGTGCCCAAGAGTCATCTTTTGTTGCATTTGAGGTGGATTCCAATGCACTTTGCTGTTTGGTCAAACTCCTTTTTTGGACATCACGTTGTAGCATAACATAGATTTTTCTTTTCCAATCCACCGAACATAGTCTTCAACAATGTATTAGGTTCAATTAAAAGGCTTGCTCTGATTATCTGACACCTTTCATCAAACATGAATTTGTACGACAGTATTAATCTATGCACAGCTGGAATTTACCTTAAAAGAAAGTCACTTATTCCTTTCTTAAAAGAGGTGAAATTTTTCTAAAGGGCATTTGCAATGCAATGACCAAAGAACAAATTTGAAGATAAGAAGGTAATTACAAAAGGCAGCAAAGGAAACAAAACCATTTAGATGTATTACCTTCGAGACAGACATCATATTCGTAGTAAGAGTACCAGTTTTATCACTACAAATCACTGTGGTACAGCCTAAAGTTTCAACAGAAGGCAAGGACCTGACAATAGCATTTAGGCGGGCCATTCTTTTTGTCCCCAGAGCTAAGCACCTATATGGACACAAAGCAGTCATATGATTAGAGGGGAAACATCCACAAAATGACCAAGATGCATATGTGCCTATTTAA
The DNA here is from genome assembly GCA_004837865.1 of Musa balbisiana. Classification (NCBI taxonomy): domain Eukaryota; kingdom Viridiplantae; phylum Streptophyta; class Magnoliopsida; order Zingiberales; family Musaceae; genus Musa; species Musa balbisiana. Next base: position 30,841,680 of record CM017193.1, on the reverse strand, counting down.
TACATAATAAACCATTTGTTAACCACTTCTTTACAGAATTAGGTATTTTCCTTCCATATTAATAGACAATCAGAAAGCAACATTTGGTGAAACAAAACATCACATTGACTTGATTTTTATAATATTTGTTCCTTGAACACATTTGATTATGCCAAAGAGGTCTAAATATAGGATATTTGCATAAGCATGTGGCCTTTTGGGATTTTTTTAATATGAATCCACAAAATCTTCTTCATTTACACAGTGAAGCCTCCACTCTTCATATTTACATATAAGCTTCTTATTTCGGTGAGATAAGTGAAAAAATCTTAGAATAAGGAAAACCCCAAGTGACAAATATGAACCAAAAATTCTCATATTACGTTTAGCTTCTTAACACTTATTTAGATTTTTTTTCCCTACGGTTAGTACTCAATTTTTATCTCCTTGCAGTCCAATGGTCGCAAGAAAGGCTTGTAAAACTCCTCTCTTAACCAAATATTAGTCTAGCCAAACCAATATATTGTCCACTGATATTTACCGGTCCAACCGAGCACCAATAACAAAATGTATAGCTCGATAACAATACAATGCCATTCATTTTTTATTTTCTCTTATCAGGTGGTACAAGTCAGTTTGCCACCTGATATATGAGTACTGCACCAGTCTGATAGGTTACCAAAACCAGTATCAAACATCAGACCTGTACTCAAATTCATAGATCAGGATGTGTTTTCAACAACTACAATTGCATATTAATGTCATGAAGTTTAACTGGTAATTATTTTAGCATGTGTAAGTATCTTATTTTTTGAAAGATGATAACCTCATACGAGTTTAACATCAAGCACAAAATGTAACTGTATCCATTAAGAGATAAAGAAATCATGATGCAGATTTGAGTGCAAGCAAGAATGCTTACGTAGTAACAACAGCTGGAAGCCCTTCTGGAATGGCTGCAACTGCCAGGGCAACCGCAATCTGCATGTAGGATATATTAGAGGGGATAATGGAGTACAATTACTGACAAGTATTCATGTGTACATCCATAGAACACATCTAACACTGTAATTATATACTATAAATGGGATGTGATGTAATCACAGTTAGTTTTTTCTGGTTCCATATATCCCATATATATTAATTGTGTAATACTTATCTCAAACAACATTAAAACATAAGTAAATAAAAATCATAATTCATATCATTTTACAATATGGGCTTATATTTCCATTTTTCTCTCATTAAATCAGAATTTTGGACACAACTCCATGTGTGATTCACTAGTAAACATTGGCTCAAGAACAAATGTCAGCATAGACAGAGGCAGATATATGCTTGGGCAGAAGACCTATCAGCACAAGTAAATATAGCTGAACTGAAGTTTTACAATGCAACTCATACAATTATATGAAGGTGGTTCAAGTTAAAAAGGCTTAATGTTTATAGCATGTTAACTTGTAAAGTATTATCATTGTTTTCAAAGAAAATAAAGGCCTAAATGACACATCTGAAAGTTAGTTTACCAGCTCTCGGCTCCAACCACTCAAATCAATTATCAAAATTTTCTCCATGCCAGAATGATAAATCCAGAGGTTTAGCTAGCACAAGTTTAATGGACATAAAAGAATACCTTGAAGTAGTGAATAGCACCTCTCATAAATCCACCATGAGAAGGATCACGAAAATGACCAATATTAACAACCCACACAAGGACACAAATTCCTGCAATAACCTGAAAACGGAGAGTATATAAGAGCTTTGAAACACCAAACTGAAAGTAAATCGATGACTAAGGCTCTCAACAGTGATCAACATAAAACACTGTCTATTTGAGATTATCACACCTTAAAAATTATTAGCGTAAAAAACATTGGCAAGGTCCAGATGCGATAAAAATAAGCATAGGAAGTTACCAAAGGAAAGCTCAGATGGCATAAAATTTCTGGCAAGTTCGGCTTACAGAAAAAAATTCATCTTTCATGTATTGCACGCTATAGTTAAAGCTTCCACAGTTATTAATTTCTATAATTGATGAATATGAGGCAGCAATGCTACCATCAAACAAAATGAAAGTGTAAACTCTTTGGATGAGTAAAATGGAAGATACAGGCATGCACGGTTACACAACTATACAAAGATCAGCACAGAAATTACACAAATACTCTTGATATTCAGGCATCTCATTTCATGCAATTGTTCCCAATAATTCAGATAACTCATAGTTTTCAAATATAATTTGTCAATTTGCATAATTTTCATGACTCTGTTCATAGGCATGTTATCTTCCATCCCTTCATTTTACATATTAATACCTTCTTGAATAGAAATTCTGACAAATCAGAACCTATATTTTTCAAAAATAAAAAAATCAATAATGCATAGTTACCTTGGCCAGAAATGTACCGAACTCATCAAGTTTCTTCTTTAAAGGTGTTGCTTCCTGAAAAACATTTCATCTTTATCACATGTCCAAAAAGCCTACTGCATGCATATATCGATAGCAAAATGAACAATCACAGGCATACACTCAACATATGGGCATTGAACAAGATTCCCATGATAATCCTTCAATAAAAACTATGCATTTAGATTTCTTTCAAACCAACAAGATTCATTTAATCCTATTAATAGGCACACAAAGGCATTAGTCTAGTGAGCAAACACATTAATTCTCCACCTATCAATTTCTGATTCCATTAAAATAAGAAAACAAGTTGATGATGGAAGATCACTCATACATCAGCAGTTACTAGAACCAAACTGGTCATCAGCCATGCACAGCCTTGGTCCAATGGTCACTGGTTAGTAGGTCAATCTATCAGACTGCATGTTTATTTATTAAATAATATTTTCTTTGGCTCTTTTTCCCTTGTCCTTGCCCCCTTTCCTTTCCAATTATGTTCTTTTTTTTTTCTTCTCTTTTCCTTGCCCTCTGCTTTCTTTTCTTAATCCTCTCCTCTTCTCCTTCCTCTTGTTATTTCCTTTTCCTCTCCTTCCTCCCCTGCTCTTCTCCTTCAACTTCTTCCTCTCCTGTGCCTCCACTCCTTTCTCCCTTTGGCACAATCAGCAGTACCAGCTACGGGGGGGTGTTTCAACAGTTAAGATGGTATGAGGCAATAGCACGGGTGACAAAGGTCAGACAACAGCTGAATTTTGAAGTTAGAGCCCGATTTTCAGGTCTTAATCTCTTTCTTAAATGGCTAACATGTACACAACCAAAAGACGCCCAATCATTCAATGTTATAAATTTGGAAAATTATTGCTTGGTCTTTTCTCAGATTTTCAGAACCAGCTCAGTCTCATTTGGACCACCCAGTTCATTTTGAACTTTTGATCAAACAGGCCTGGTCAATGTGGTTCACTCCATTTTTTATCTCTGACACAAAAGCAAGACCAAACCATCCAGGGGTTTTCTAGTTTTTCCAATTGGACCAGTCAATCCAGTCTGCTTTGATAACTATGCATATCCTCCATGATTTATCTATCTTAATAAGTTCTGTTTCTCTTCAGTCAAACCTAACTGGATAAAAATACCAACGTGATGTTACAAAAAATGAAAATGTTCAATGGGTTGCATTCACAGATAAGAGAATGAAGAGAGTGACAAAACTCTCGTAATATTGCAGTCTACTGCAAGTCTGCAATAAAAGTGAACTTGGAGCAATTTATCAAAAGATTTAACCCAATATTTTACATGGGTTACCATCAAATGCATTGTCCGTGATCACTGTGGCAGTTTCAGTGTCACATCTATCTAACACCAAAAATACCATGATTTCATACCATTATCAGGATTTTTCTTACACTAGTGCAATGTCTACATTAACATGCAACGGTCTCAATTTCAGCATATAAGGTATATACAGGTCATGGTCTAGACCGCCAACCTGTCATGGACAAAATTGTAAACGGAGTGTTCGATGTAATGTTTATGTATGTCCGTGTGTTTTGATTTGTTCATGCTTTGCACAGCATGTAGAGGGACGGTCGAAGGCTTAACAGTCCCAATTTAGTTGGGTTTGGTGGCCGTTTTAGGCTTGTTAATAAAGGTTGTGTCATGTGGATACTTGTGGAAGATTTCGGTCTGTAGTGGACCATTTTGGACCCTTTGTCGTAAGACCGTTCAGAGCTTGTGAAGTCTATTTGTAATTTGCATTGTCTTTGAAGTGTTTACTGAAATGATTGCTTCTGAATCCCGAATGAGACACTTTCTCTTACCCGTTTTCTCTTTTGTAGGTCCTAAGGGACCATAGGAGATTTCGGACAGGCTGACCTTTGCGGACGGACACGCACGGGTGCCACACGACTTAAGCAAAACCAACTAAGTTCGTGACATATGGTATCAAAGCGGGACAAACACCCATATAAACACTTAGCATGCAAACGTGGGGGACCTAGCAGGGCTGTGTTGAGGTCAACCAGCATGCGCGACCATTTGGGGGAAAACAGGCATGGAGATGTAGGGAAAAGGAGTCGTTCAGAGGAGCGGACATCTAAGATTGGCATTCAAAGAAATGGCCAACCCTTCACGTAAAAGGCACCACGAGAAAAAGCAAGCTTAGAAGAATGCGTAGCGCACAAAGGTTGGGATGGCTAAGTTCGAGCTATGGCTCGACGTTGGCAACCATACTTGATGGTGCTCAAAGCAAGTGAGACGATTGGTAAAGGATAAGACCTTGCAAGGAGGAATGGGTTGTTCAGCGACCAAAAGAGTTGTGCAAAGCTCATAGAGGTGAGGGGAATTGCTAACTCGAAGAATACAGTACTCATGCAAGGGCTTGTATGTTCGTGGCCATCCCAAGGCGATCGAAACTCGGCACCATGGAGTATTGAAACTTTCTCTTCGGCATGAGAAGGATACGTCCGTAGAAGGCTAAAGTGTGCAGCAAATTCAGCATGTTGTTAGGCCTTGAGGGGTGCAACGAGGGCTGTATTGACATAGAGTCGCAATCTAGCAAGTGCATTTGCGTGAGGTAAAATAATGCACAGTTTGTTCAGCAAGGCGGAGTAGTTCAAGAGGATGGTAATCTCCTAAACTTTCAAAGGGAAGGAAACGAAGAAAGAAGTTGCTCCAAAGGAACAGATATCTAGGAGGAATAAGTCTCGGCTCTCCAGAGGGAGAATCATGTGCAACGGATCGCATAAGTTAAGGAGGAGTACCTCAAAACAACTTCACAAACCTCAATAGACCGAGCAAGTGGCTAGGAGTCATCACATGATCCCGCGTGAGATAATGCATTGGGGGATGCATTACAAGATCAAGTGGGGGAGCAACCCAAGGCAACACAAGAAGAAGATACACTTAGAGTCGATATTGAGATCGGACTCAACGAAATGTTGACCCATGGAATGGTGGGCGCAAGGGCCACCATCAACTCAATACAAATCAAGGAGCGGAACAACTTGGGTGTAACTTGGCGAAGTACCCAAGCCGCATGAAGGGAGCCGTCATAGAAAAAGGAACATGGAGCGGAGGCACAAAGCTTTCCTTAGACAGAGGTCAAGGACATAAACTCTTGCAGAGGCAAAAACAGGATCATGTCGTTCCATGGATCCTTCATTCTGATGGAGCGGACTTATCTTGCATGGTGCCAAAGACGAAGGGAGCTTCTGGGCACATGCACCTTATCTCGGAGAAGCATATGACGGAGGAACCAAGGCGACAACTTGCGAAGGCGAAATTGGATTCAGAAGGCCTTGGCACGAGGCAAGAGGACGCGGAGGCGGGTACTCTTGAAGAATATGACACAGTGTTACCATTTAAGTTGCCATGAAGAAAGCGATGTACAACGGAGATTGTGTTGGTAAGGACAGAGGCCCAGGATCCAGACAATGGTACATCAATTTCAGCGAAGTCGAGGGACTTCGATAACTACTAGGCAACGGACTGTCCTAAAACTGTGCTTTGTTTGGGTGTGACCCGAGAGCGGGTGGACGAAAGTCGATTGCCAAAGCACCGAACACAATCGAAGGTGGAAGAGGCCCTGCTATGTGTTGGCAGAGACCAGAGGGATCACAATCCGAGTTCATCCCACAATGATTAAAATATAATGGAGATGTCACCATGAGGCGACATGGTGCAGCGGATCATGGTGGAATAGTTCGTGGCAATGCGATACACACGAATCTAGTCCCGCGAGGGACTAGATCATACAGAGGTATAATCGAGAGCTACTGAGAGCTCCACTTTGGTGAACAACACGACTGCAAGGGCTATGGATTCAAGGAGTGAAGGCCATGGCATCGCAGAGGCGAGACTTCCGTGCGTGCATCGGATAAAAGCTCTAGTCATCAACATATGAGGGTTGTGTACCACCAAGGGAAAAGTTCGAATACAAGTACTAGTGAGTCCCATGGGAGGGACTTGAACATGCAGAGGTACAATCGGAGCGACTGGAGAGTTGGACTGCTCCAGAGCTAATATTCGCTTAAAGGAGCCCGACAAGTCAGAGGACAAGGCCGAGTAAGCGAATATTGCTACCAAGGAAGCTAAGGAGAAACAGAATAGTGTAAACCCTGCAACATGATGGCAGAGGCCATGCATGGGAGTTGTAGTATGTCTTTTCATCGACCAAGGGGAACTGCGTGACACAGAGATGTTAAAATAGAGGGTCGAAAGGGGCGAGGAAGCGACGACGAGTCCAGAGGGACTTAGCTATCCAAAACCAAACATCGGTTAGAATGAAGGTGGACTTGGATGAGTACCACAGTGCCATAGAGGCAAATTTACTGATCGCGAAGAAAGGGATGCAAATGCAAGGCAGCAGATAGTAGGCCCATGGGTATGGTAGCGCCATGGTACCACAAAGGCGAGACTTCCATGAAGTCATCGATCCCTTGCTCAAATGGAGGGAAAGCACTTGGTCATGAAAGGAGCCGAGGAAGTGGAGAATACAGAGGCAAATTCTAAGTACCGAGACAAGACTAAAGGGCAAAGACCAAGGAACTTCATAAGACCAGTGCCAACGAGTTTCTCATCAAGATAGCCGAAAGTAGAGGACTTCGGGTCGATACAAGAGTGCATGACCAAGGAACAAAGCAGGCAGTACACGATGCTGTACTAGGCAGCAAAGATGATGGAGAAGACGGTACAATCCTAGAGGCGACCAAAACTACAAGAGATTTGCTCCAAGTTGGGGTGAAAACTTCCTGCATTTCAAAAGTTCGATGGTATTGAAAAGGTGAATCACAGTAGCTAACTCAACGCAAAGAGTGCAAACACTTCAAGTGCTTCAGAAGTGTAAGCAAAGAGCAAGCGAAAGCTAGTAATCAGCTCGATACATAGAGTACAACCCTCGAGGAGGCGGGCGAAGTCAAGTAACCTTTGCCTTCTCAACTCTTAAGAGAATGGGTAAAACCGAGTACCCCAATTCCCTTATCTATCCAGCAAAGGAGCTCTACACAAGTTCAAAGACCCTTCGAAGAAATCTAATGGAAAACAATAGTTGTCAAATCCTCACCAATGGTGATCAATGCTACTAAAAGTAGATTGTCCGCTTCATTTCCCAATGGAATGCCAATCGAAAGCGAAAGTGATGCGAACCTACTTGGAAGTGACAACTAAGTGAAAGAAGAGTCGATGGGCAAATTTTATAGAGGAATGACGCAAAAACTTTAAAAGTCTACAAGGCGATGCTCGTTAAAGCTCCAAATGCATCCACCCAGTTCAAGTGGCATGAGACATTTGAGAGACTGGCGCATACTAAGGACGATCTTTTCCTTTATCTAAAGGATCCGCAGGAACCAACATGGATCAACACAACTTAACCAACCTCATACTAGAGTCAGAGTCATTGGCGAGTTGAAAAAGCGTGGCGGATCAAAAGTTCGACTACTCAACAACAGCAACGGAGAGTAGTTGGGAGTCAAGAGGCGCATTGCAGTTGGAGTAGAAGATTGAAGAGTCAGCAAAGGCGAGGAGTCACAGCGTCAGCAAAGGCTTCAACGAGGACGTCGAAGGAATAAGTGGGGGAGAATGTCACCGACAAAATTGTAAACAAAGTGTTCGATGTAATGCTTATGTATGTCCGTGTCTTTTGGTTTGTTCATGCTTTACACAGCATGTAAAGGGACAATCGAATGCTTAACAGCCCCAATTTAGTTGGGTTTGGTGGCTGTTTTAGGTTTGTAAATAAATGTTGTGTCATGTGGATACGTGTGGGAGATTTCGGTTTATAGTGGATCATTTTGGACCCTTTGTTGTGCGATCGTTCAAAGCTTGTGAAGTCTGTTTGTAATTTGCATTGTCTTTTAAGTGTTTACTGAAATGATTGCTTGTGGATCCCGAGTGAGACGCTTTCTCTTCCCTGTTTTCTCTTTTGTATGTCCTAAGGGACCATAGGAGGTTTTGATGAGGCTGACCTTTGCGGACGAACACGCAAAGGTGTCATACGAATTAGGCAAAACCAACTAAGTGCATGACAAACCGAGTAGTCGACATGAGAGTTAGACGATAAGGCTACATGTAGGTCTTCGTACCTCAAAGAGACCTGTATGGGTCTTGTTTGAGGTGTAATTTTGACTCCTAACAGAGATATTCCATTTCCCTTCCTATTCACTCCTATTTTCACTCTTGAAGTTAGCCATAATGAACCCTCTTTCCCTTCCTCTATCTCTCTTTCCCTTCCCTCGCATCAGTCCTCCTCACAAACCTTCTCCCTCCCACTCAATCTCTTTCATATTCAAGAGATTGTTGAAGGAGAAGTCTAATTTCTTAAGGAGAATGTTCAAGTCAAAGATCCAATGGCTAATCTTTTAAAATTAGGTTACTCTGAATCCCTATTTCTTAGCTTAATGACTTAATTGAGGGACTTGATTTAAGATTCATGTTTGATTTACACCTAATTTAGGGCTTGATCCACAAAGATCAAGCCCAAAACCATGTCGGTCTAGGTTTAATCTGTAAGGAACTAGGTTAAATAAAAACATACTTGGATTTTATAGGATTTTATAGGGTTTCTAGGGTTTAAAATGGCTGAAACTATCACTGGACCCATGCCAGCATTCCATGTTTCAATACACCCGGCATGTACCAGAACCAGACCAGTCCGACCGGGAACGTTCCAGTATCTGAAACATCAAGCCATGGTATAGGTTATTAATTAGCTCTAAAAATTGGTACCAACCCTTGACAGTTGGTTAAAGTTAAACCAATATTGTACTAGTATATCAGATGGTATAAGGCATGCACCAACTAGTATCACCAAATAAATAAATAACAAAAATTAAATACCAACCAATACCGATTTATATGATCCAATACCGGTTCTTGGTCGAACCGTTAATGTCCAACCAATACTGGAAACCTCAAACTTTAATAAATTTTCTCTATAATTATTTCCTTATGGGCATTTACACATTGTATTCAACTTATATGAAAGTGAGTCTTAGACATTAGCATATCATGCAAGAAGATCACTAAATGAACAACTAAAATACATGACTCAAATATAAACCAGTGCACGAGGCTTCCACCAATGTGGGTCTCAAGATGGTCAATAAATACAGCCTTACCCCTATAATAGAAAGGTTGCTTCCAAGACTATGAATATTAAAAAATACTTACATCTACAGTCCTTAGCATTGCATCACGTATGCTGCCCATTGCTGTGTTCGAGCCAACACCAACTACAATAGCTCTCGCTCTACCAGCCACCACAACAGTACCCTGCATATTATATGTAAGAATTGGTCATATATTTCCATATTTAGTGTAGAACAAGAAGCAAGAAAAAGGCTTAGATAGTGAATAGATATATGCGAATGCATATAAGAAACTAACAGCAAAATATATGATACTCATGTGAGAAACAGTTGCAATAAAGTTTTATCAGTAAATACTGGAAAAGGATAGATATGAACAATATCAGGACCTGTTAAGAATGAAAGTGAACAAATACAATTCAGTTCCACAAAACTAAGAACTAAAACTGGATTCCAATGAGAAATCAAAACCTATACAATGTCTATTTAAATAGTCAAGAATCGTAGGTTAAAAAATATTAGAGTTATAACTGAAAAGTCAGTATAGCAAAGCAGAAAATGAATTGTAATACTGCTGTAGCGAGGTATACACAAGATTCTAATATTTTATCAACAAATTCTATACTTGTACTTTTATCTCTCTTGAAAAAATATGCTAAAGGTATACACAAGATTAATGTGTAAAGATTACAGTATACATATATATGGCACTAGCATACTACTATTACAAGGTACCTTATAATTTGCTTACAAGCTATGGCATAAATGTTGATTGGATCTTGCAGGTAACTCACCACATGCCCATGTGATATTACTTAATTGATATCTTTAACAATATATTATGTTAAAGTTGCAGTTTATCCTTTAATGTCAAATCTTAAGGATATAAAAATAATTCTATTACTGATGCCAAAATATCTACAATCAAGGATTTAAATGTTCGTCATACCATGGCATATCGCTCGATACAGGCAGTATGTATCAATCCAACAAAGGACCGGTATGGGTGGTACATACCAGTTTGTCGGTATGCCCCATCATACCATATGTCAGTATATCAGTATGGTTCCATACATAATATACCAATAGCCGATCAGTACATCGGTACAGACTGGTAAGACGAACCATGGTTTCAACCAAGGTTCGCAATACTGTATCGTACCGGCGTTTCAACGTTCACTCGGTACGGTACGGAACGATATATCGAGCGGTATACCGCTCGGTATATGTATATATATTATATATATTTTATATATTTTATATATATATATATATATAACTCGACGACGTCACCTCTCTCTTCTCTCAGGCGAGGCGACGTCGCCGTTTTTATATATATATAAATTAATATATATATAAATAAAAGATTATATATATTTATATATATATTTGTTTTATTTAAAAGGCGACGCGACGTCGCCTCGTTTATTTAAATATATAAATATATATATAATCCGAAAAGGGCAACGTCATCTTTTTCTAAAATATTTATATATATATTATTTTATTATTATTTTTCGTTCTGTCCGGTAGCGGGCGGTCCGCGTACCGGTATGCCATCGAACCGATACATACCGCCCATACCGGGCGGTATCATTCGATATTGCCTACCTTGGTTTCAACCAAGATTCGCAATTTCGATCCGCACCAACATACCAAGCCTTGCTCGGTATAGTACATATCGAAGCAAATCGACAGCATGCCTAAATAGCTAAAAGGTCAGTAATGGTCAAAATTTTGACCGTTACCGCCCGATACAACCCCATATCGCCCAATACGAGGCCAAAAATTTGGTCTGTGTGCCGAGAGGCTCTTGGAGCAGTACATGTCAAAATTAAAAACCATGGTTTTAACAACCATTGGACAAGTACCATACCAGTATAAACGAATCTATACTATTAATAAAAAAGGGTATACCCAGCACACGAGGCTTCCACCAATGCAAGGTTTGGGGAGGGTCAATATACGTAGCCTTACCTTTAAATATTTAAAGAGATTGTTTCCGTGACTCTTAAAAAATTATAAATTAAATACCAACCAGTAACCTATATAGTCTGAAACCAATCCTTAGTCAAACATGTAGATATCGATCAACATGATTTCTTATCTACAACAATAAGCCATAATGTCTCCTATGTGGGTTAACTATATGGATTTTTTTCCACCACTGAACTCTATTGACAATAACACTAGTCAAAGTGAGAGTATTCAAATCGCTTTTCATTATTTCTAATCATACTTACAAACAATATAAGATTTATCCTAGGATAATTCTTTTGTTAATTCAGGCAGCCTCATCAATCCATTGCAAGTGTAAGTGACAAACTTACCATTACAAGTGAAAAGGTATCCAAGTCTTGAGCCTAAGTCAATATAGCAAAGGAGCAACCTTATAATGACACCAAAACTTGCCCATAGTGGCAACCTGGGATATTTTTTAGAATATGTAAAATGATGCAAAGTAGAGAAATACCATGTCTAAGAACATTGTAGCTGATAATTTCTCAACAATATATGTTTTGTCTCACAATAAAGTGTTTCAGTATTCCAACATATTATAGAGAGAATTTTTTATCGTACCTCATGGAAGCAAAAAGGAGTATAACAAAAGCTAAAACAAAGAGTAAGCACATATCTATCGAAAATAATCTTACTGAAAAGAGGATGTTTGTTTTGTCTTGATATACAGCATTTGTTGCAACAGTGGATTCAAGGTCTTTCGCCACAGAGCAGCTCTCACCTAATATTAAGACAAGACTCAGTATGACATGTGTGCTATTATACATACATGAAATTTTAAGAAATTATACAGATTGCAAGCTGAGATCTGACAATGCATCTGCTCATAAGCACCAATCTGTATGTAACTTCGTACAGCCATAATGGCCAAACCAACTAATGCAACAGGGCACGGCCACAGTTATTTCATATAAGTACATCCAGCAGAAAGATTACCGCTTAGAACATATTTTATATCAACTAAGTTTAATATTTACTTTGAATAAGGTATTGGATTTACAACAAGCCAATAACATCAAACAATACTCACTAGCTTACAGATAAAAGGATGGTACCAGACTAATGCTCCACACCTGCCATTATATGCATCTCTTTCCTAAAAGTGGAGGCCTTTTGTTGACTAAACCAACCACATTTTTAACATTAACTCTTGAAATCATGACTCAAGATAGTACTCATATCATCATCAGCCAAGAAAATGATATAATCATCGATGTTTTTAGAATAGGTCAGAGACAATACATTTCAGTCATCCATCATTTAAAAAACAAATTTAAGTTTATTAACATGATAGCCTTCAATAAAATTGTATACATAAAGACATAATAAGCTGTATGGGATAAAATGATATTGCGCATGGATAATGTGAAAGTTGTTTGGTAATGCTGGATATGCAGTTCAATCACAAGTGCCATTTTAAAAGAAAGAAGAACCACGTATAGCTGATAGACCATGTCATTTCAAACATTTTTTTTTGCAACCACTGTTAGTTGCGGTGTGTTGGATCTGCAAGGGCTTATTGCTCTTTTGATTTACCTCAGAGCATGGATCGATGGGCTTTATGATGTCTAAAACAGAACTCAGAAATAGTTGTATCTAAACTGGGAGCAGTCCAGTCCACTTCTGAAACTGCCATAAAAGTCAACCTCTTAATATTTTTTTTCTAATCACCTCAGATTGGAAGGATTGACTAGGATCAGCCAATCCTTTACGATCTTGGCTAAGGCAAATGGTAGAGCAGGAAATGCTCCTTGGCTAAGCAATAAAGAATGCCACTGTTTCAGTTACACATAGCAAAGGAATAACATATGTTCCAGGGTAGGATCCAGAAAAGAAAAAAAAAAAGCACGAGAGAAGAACAAAGAAGAAAAAAATAAAAAAGGACTATGATCAATTGATTAGTTTTTGTATGTTCCAAACATGTTATACATGATAATGCATGTAATAAAAAAAATACACAATAAAATAGTTTATAAATCCTTGAAAAGTAATACAAAAAATATAGAAATACAAAAACAACTATCATATATAGAATTATAAAAAGTAATATAAAATAGATAATATTGTAAATAATAAATGACATACGGAAAACATAAGCGTGAATAAAATTTTCAATAGGAGTTAAAGATTTTAGAGAATGTGGAGTAAAAGATAACTGGTATTGTATATCCAAAAAATGAATAAGATGACAAATAAAAATATGTAATGATTGGTAAAAATCAAAATGAGCAGTAAAATTCGTAGTTAATAGGTTATATTTGAAAAATTAAATATCTTAAAAATATGAAAGTAAAAAATCATGCTAATATTTAGCTGTTTTATGAATTTAAAAAATGCATATTGATCAATCTAATAATACCAACCTGAACTAAAAGCTTTTGTTTTCAATCACAATCGTCTCATCTCTAACTAATTGCTATCCCAATGCCAAACTTGATATCCCAGTTTTAGTGGGGGGAAAAATTGTGGGAGCATATTATGTACCACGTGAACAGGCAAATTTAGAAAGAACCAATGGTTCTCTTCTTTTGTAATGCTGGTGAGATAGGCTCATCACCTAACCCTCTAGCAATGTTTTTTAAATAAATAATTTCTTTGTTTTTCTTGTTCCAAAAAAATATATTATATAAGTTCACATAGTACCTTTCTAAAAAAAAGGTAACTAGTTTTCCACTTGGTAAAATGAATGCTGATGTGAAAAGGACATTATATTTACTATTTACATTTAATATGTGTTGATGGAATAATTTGAATACAAAAGAATGTGTGCTTAACCTGGTATAAGCAACTTATATGATCCTTGCAAACATAGAATAAAATGGGAAAATAATACAGTATCGAATAACATATATCTTTTGTATATACTTTAAATACTACTAGGTCATATATAACTGAAGAACAGGTCTCAGATAGAATAACTAAAGACAGTTGGTCATGGACTAAAGGTAAGATCTTTACATATAAGAAAAAAATGTGCCCATGATCATGACATATACTAGGTGCTGTCTACATGTGGTGTAACCATGGTTTAAATTTCGAATTGTACCACCCATACTGGGCGGTATGTACCGGTCCACCAACTGATCGGTACATGAACCGCTCGCTACTAGACGGTATCAGCTGGCAGACAAAACAAGGAGCACGACAACGAGGAAGACGAGGCTGCGGCACTTGTTGGACGAAGAAGGCATGACGGAGAAGAGAGTTGGACGTGGCAGGACACGAAGTGCTCCGTCGGGCGAAACACAATAGGGGGCGAAGGGATCGTGGCCACTGTGGTCGAGGAGGTCGTGGTCGATGGCGAAGGAAGGGATCCTGGCCCAAGTAGGACTGCTGCTTCCTCTTCTCGCTCTCGCCATCATCTTGGTCTTCTTCCTCATAATCATTGAGGGCGGTAGCAGCGGGGGAGTAAGAGATGAGCTCACCCTGGGTTGGATCTCCACTGGATCCGGCTGCTGCGAGAGCATTGTGGAGTGCCTCGCGGGGGATAAGTTCGAGCTAGGGATGGAGGCGACGCGTCGCATCCTCGCCCGCTCCGCCATCACCCCCTTTCCGTCTCTCGAGATGGAAAGGGGATATTTTTATAAACAATTTTATAGTAATTATTACTCATAAACATATGTATATAAAAATACATATGTTTATGAGTAAACATGCATATATAAACATATTTTTTATATACATATGTATATAAAAATACATATACCGAGCGGTACACCATACCGAGCAAAGTTTAGTACACCGATACAATACAAAATTAAAAACCTTGGGTGTAACAACCAAGACATCTACCATTATGCAAAATGAAGAATTCATTAACACAAAGCTGTAAAGAGTAAGACTACTAACAATAACCAATTTCCTTATTACTTTACAATGCTACTAAAAACCTTAAAATTGTTTGCCCACATTTACCAATGACATAGCATCCATGTTGCTACTATAAAATTAAAGCAGTCAAGAACAAGAGACTGCATACCAGTGAGAATTGCCTGGTCAACACGTAATTGGCTGCTCAACATCTCTACCATTCTCATGTCAGCAGGGACCTTGCATCCCACTAATTGACAAAAAGGAAATTCCATACCAGATAATATAAGTAATTTGACAAGCCACACATTTAAATAAATGGGGCAAACATACCTCCAACTTCAACAATATCTCCAGGAACAAGTTCTGTGGCAGGCAATATTGAGAAGCAACCTGCAGAGAACACCATATTCATATCATATGCAACCTCTATTTCACTCTGGTAAACAAGAAAGATATTATTTTAGACATAGTATATCAATTATACTAATGGAGGAAATGTAGACTATACTTGTTTTGGCATTAGTTCATATGAGTTTAAGCCCTGCTATTTTAAGGACATATCATGATAAGAGCCACTTTTTAAAACTGAAAGAATTCAAGCAACAACAGTACAATTTCAAACAAGGGCTAAAACATGTCAATCCCGGACTTTATCGATACAAGATAGTATGATATGATATTAAAGATGAGTTGGAAAAAAATAAAGTGAGATAAAGGAAATAAAGTAAAGCCACCACCCAAGGTTTAATGTACCAAAGCGTACCGCTCGATATAAGCAATACATACTGGTATGACAAAGGATTGGTACAGGCAGTACATTGGTACACACTAGTGTATCATGTGTCAGTATGCTTAGTACAACTCGGTACGTACCATACCAATAACTGGTTGATACACCGGTATGGACCGGTACTGCAACCATGCCACAACCCAACTAGAAACATCAAGGGATGCAAATGTCACCATCTAAATGAGCCTAACAATGGATGCTAAGCTTAGGAACTCACTGCTAGGAATTTATCAAAGAGAAATAGAGCATATGAGAAGGAAAAGGCTAGCAGAAGGAACTAAAGTTATATTCAAATCACTAAACGCCTCCAAGGCTTACCATAAAAATACAATAACTTTGATTGTAACAATAACTCTATAAGAATCAAGACTCCCAAAATTGACCAGTCAAGTATGACTGCTCTGTAAGGTTTTGCCATAGGTTGATTAAAATGCCTGTATCTGTAATATGTATTGGTTCTGAAATCACAAAACTGCGCACGAATAAGAACAACATGAACTCCCATTAAACTTCCACTAAAATGTACCAGTTCTCTAACCTTTTCCTATCATCATATCCATTCATAACCTAAAAGTTCCATGCAGAAGTCTTCACATGTAGCTTCCTGCCCAAAGAGTTTGATATTATCTCTGAGAATTGGATCAAGAATGGCTAAAACAACATTTAACTCTACTTTCACAGGCTGTGTCTTCTAAATTTGCATGCAAAGTAGTGCATTCACATCATACAGCAAAATCATGGTACTAACCATCTTGACATAGATTAAAATTTTCATCCAGATACATAGTAATACTACCAAGTTCAGACCACCAATTAGTCCATGGCCCACAACCTCAGGATTGGTGGTTTGCATCTCAGATATATGTATACAAAACAGAAAGAGCTCCACTGTGTATCTGTTGAAAAACATACAAATCATTTTTCTTTCTCAATGACAACCTTGTTTTGGTTTATTTCGATAACTAGTCAAACAGAAACTAATGCATGATAAGAATGTGAAATAGTTGAAAAGAAACAACGAAAAACACATACAACAACTAAGTCTCACAAGAATTATCTTGAAAAATGGTTTGACTTGTGATTCTTTCTGGTGCACCTTTTAAGACTACCACACAAAACAACAATGATTTCAAAGAGTGTGTACAAAATATCTCATTAAATAGGTGTTTAACAAAGCTGAAATGTGTCAAGAGGCCTAATCTTTGGAGCTACTCTTACCATTTCGTAAGACAGTTGCAACATCAGCCTGATATGCTCGCAACTCCTACAAGATACCATGATAGAAGGGGAAAAAGCTGATAAATACAAGTTAAATAAGTTGTATCATACTGTAGAGAAAAATGTACAGTTTAAGGTACAAAACAGAGTTCAGAAGGTGTCGAAACTTGAAAGAAACACTAATTGCAAGCTAGCAAGCTAATAATGAATAGCAGTGATTACCATGTGATATAGCAAATTTCAACAACAGTTTAAATTTCACATAAAAGCTAGAAAGCATCACAATTGTTACACACACACACAAACAAAGTTGGCTTTTGAATGAGTCTTCCTTTATGTTAGCCTCCAGAGTTATCATCGCTAGCCTACTAGTAACTTAAGGAACAGATTGTAGAGCCAATCTTCGAGGCATTTTGGTTTTAATTTTTAAAAGTCAAAATTTCAACTCCTAGTTTTGCATGTTTCATGCATACATTATATTCTGTTCTGCCAAACAATGACTTAAAGGTGTTGTTTAGCAATGTCAAGTTTTGGATAAGGAAAAGACCCCAAGTTCACATTGCCAACATATATCTGAAATGAGTCATCATAGAGAAACTCAGAACCACATTGTTAAATTAAAGGAACTTACAATGCCAAGAAAAAACCATGCCAATAAAAAATGTAATACAACTATATTTTTTGCAGTAATACTATTTTTATACAAGGAACGCAATCTCAGGTACCGAACCCATAACAGGTACACCAGTATATACAAAATATCAGATAAAATGCTGAAAAATAAGCCAAAAAAAGGGGGGAAACCCTAATTCAGTGTTCTTCCACCCTTTTTCTTGACACATAAATCATATTAGATAAAAATAAAGTAAATCTGATCTTATAAAAGATAGAATACAAAATCAAAATATATATTGAATAAGGACCAAAAGCAGAATTTGGAAAAACAAGATGTTGTATCACTCTACGGACCCATCAAAGTCAAAATCTGTGACATTTTTTCTCTCATTCCTCTGTCAAATCTTCAAACACTTGGCACCTTGGTTACTTCAAGGTTGATACAGTCCAATCCACTACCCGAGAATGTGCTACTTGATTTAAAGTACCATATATGCAAACATGATTTTTAAATGTATGTTAGGGTTTCATAATGGTGTCAATAAAAAATTGCTATTAATGATGTCAAACCAACATTTTATCTTTATTGTATTAACATAATGGTAATAACAACCCAGCAGTTGGATACACAAAGATGATAACAAAAAATGTAAAGGTTAGGTAAAATAAAGAAGAGTAAACCTTGCTGCCATGTACAAGTTGCAACAACTAGAACTTTGACTAGCATGCTGGTTAAACAAACACATTTATATATTTTAGATATTTCTGTTTACTATCTAGAGCAATTCTAACCCTGTTTTCAAGATTAAGCAACTGATTTGACATACATGATAAAAGTGTTATTATGCAAAGAAACTGAATCACAGACATAACATGTGCATGCTAAACTGTTGAACCATAAGACTAACTAAATATAAAACTTTGCAAATGACATGTCATGCATAATAAATTTCTGATACGATCATAATAAGATAGAAGCAAAAAATATTCAAATTGCAACATAGAAAGTATAGTATAAAAAAAAAGAATTATAGACCTACCACAAGTGCCTTTTCAGCATTTGTTTCAGTTATCACACCTACAGCTGCATTTGCTGCCAATATCATAAATATGACCTGTAATTATTCAAAGAATCATTAAAAGATAGAAGGCTAACAGTTAATGATTGATCTTTTATTTTTCTATTTGAATGCAGTTGTTTCAAAAGAGAATAAAAAAATGCACACCAACAAAGACAACCCAATTGCTAGAAATGCATATCACAAGAAGTGATCATCTCAAATGGCTCCATTTTCATCTAGAGTGACCTTTCCAAATCTTCTTTTTTCTACTTTGAAGTTTCAAGTATTTCAAGTCCTCGAAAATGGTTTAAAACAAACTCCAAAAGATTCAAACATTAGAAAACCGCAAAAAGAGTTCATAAGTGTGATCATCATAAAAAAGAACTTCGATGTTGCAGAGTTGCAAAACATTATGAAAATGTCAACACGTAACAGGGTTATCATCAGTATCTAGATTCTTAAGTATTGATATTCTCATATTCATGTTCCAAATTTTGCCCAGACCGAGAGGCAGCCATGCACAAATCATCCATCTAGCACCTTGCTCCTTCTGTGAGGAAAACATGCACTTACATTCAAGTAAACATGTCCAATCAAATCCTAGTACTGGACATCATTATTTCACTCTGAAAACTGAGTTGTGAGTAAAATTGAGTGTGGTTCACAATTTCACATATTGACTCTTACATGTTATATAATCAAGGATCAGTGTTTCATCTATGAAACCAAAACACATTTGATTGGCATGTGTGGTTCACAATTTCACATATTGACTCTTACATATTATATAATTAAGGATCAGTGTTTCATCTATGAAACCAAAACACATTTGATTGGCATGCAACTCGAGCATTAAATAAATAATATAAAAGAGTTCTCACAGAAGGTTCTAGAAAAGCCGTTAAGCCTGTCTCGCCATTGATCAAAGCCAAAAGGAATGAAACAATGGCAGCTGCAATCAATATCTTAACAAGTAAATCATCAAACTGATTCAAAACTCGTTTCCAGAAAGGAGTGCCTGCACAAAGCAATTGCATCAAGACATTTAGCCTTTAGGTTGGATTGCATAATTCCAAGGCTGCCAATATCATAAATTTATTTAGTTTTCCCCATATGCTGAAGGGTAACCAATAATATTACAGGAGATAGAGAAAAATGACAACAATTCAGAGTATGCTGAACATAAAATTCTTCTTGCCATTGCAAGTACAAGATGCTAAAGATTGATAACTGCAATATCAGCAATTAATATACTTAGTTGTTGCACTTAAGAAGAAAGAATTGGTACAATAAGACAAGTCGTCAGTATTAATCTTTACAGGTCAAGCAAGACTAAACTTCAAAAAAAAGAACTTTCACATTTACAAAAAAGGATTTTTTTTCATATATAAAGCTCCAAAAGTAGGAAATGATGGATGTCACAAAATTTTGTTGCATGTATATTCCTGCAATATCTCAAATCAAACAAATGCCCAAGTTAGCTAACATCTCGAGTCTTTGACTGTTATAAATCTGTTGTTAGTGGCCAAATCACAAGACTACCCTTTTCAAATATGCCTCTGTATGAATTAGGACAAAATCAACCTAAGGACAAATCCAAGAATTAGGCTGACTCGGGGAGTAATATTAGGGCTTAGATGTATTTGATTAGGTTGGGTCTTCTCATTTCAACGGTCTTTGGGTGTATCCATTTTCAAAAATGTCGTTGTACAGTCTGTAATGGCCTGTACATAGTGTCGGAGGGATTTAGAGGGGGAGGAGGTTATTAAGGAATAATAAGAGATTAGAATTACCTTAGGTTGGAAATTGGAAGAGAGAGACTAAAGAGAATTAGAAGGGAGAGAATCTTGACTATTACATTATCGCAGCCATCAAAATCATGCATGGTCCAATAGTGCTACCAGCCTACCACAGTAATGTACCCAGAAAAACAGATAATCACAAATGTCAAACAAGACCAAGGGAAACTTTGAGGATGAGAATGACCAAAAAGGGCAAACCTCGGATGTGGAAGATGAGAACGACTAATTGTCTATATCTAATCAAAGCTTTTTATGTGGACAATTGACTGCTGGGGCTTTTAAAGCTCATTTGGCTACCATATTCATGGACAAAAATCTAAGGAAAACCAATACTAAAAGAAAACATGTGAATATCTGTTGCACAACCTGTCTCGCAGGATGCATAATGCTCACATTGCTTTAAAAAGTGACTGCTTGTTCAAGCTAGAAATATTGGACTTCATATGCATAGAGGAGACCAAAATTAAGATTTGTCATCATACAGGTCTAGTGTTATTGATAGCTTAGCAGACATCTACCACTATCATAGAATAGCTGCTTGGGCATTTTTACCTTTTTTTAATTTGAGAAGACATCCATGACCACCCATCCTTGTAAAGGTAACATACAAGCAAGGTTCGCTATGCCACCCGAAACACATCAGTACGAGCAGCGACATGTACCATTCCAACAGGGGACCGGCACACGGACCACCCTGCACCAAGCGGTCTATGATATATAACCTCGTATAGCCCGATACAAGGTCTGTATCGGGCAAAACGATCAGATTTTGACCATACCGATAAAGGGTTGAGATAGCGCTATTTCAAATGGTCCTTTTGCTCGTTTGAACCAAGATCTAAGGGTTTTTAAACCCTATCTACCCCCTCATTCACTCTCCTTTTACTTTCTCAAACTCTTCTACTCTCTCAATCTCTTTGCCACTCACATCTTTCTCTCATTCTCACACTTGCACCCTCTTAAACACAACAAAACTGCAGTTTGTAGATTGAATCAAGTTTGAAAGGATTAACACCTAAGTTAGAGAAAGGCACTCTAATCAAAGGTATATTATTTTTCAAGATTTTTATTGATTTATGAGATGATTAAGTCTATTCTATGTTCTCAATGTCTAATACATTGTTTGACATGTTTATAATGGTAAAATAGGATTAATTAGGGAGTAATTAAGGCCTTTAATACTGTGATTAGTGTGTTTAATGCTGATTTAAACTAAATTAAACATGTATTGGGTGAAATCTTTGTATTTCATGCATATTATGGTGTTTTACAGGTTTGTGATGGTAGAAGAGGTTTAATTAGATTTTAATTAAGTTTTTCAATTCTGTGATTAATGGTTTTAATGATAATTTAATCAAAATTTGACCTATATTGGGTCAATTCAATGTATTTTATACCTATTAGGGTGTTCAACAAGTTTATAATGGTGAAAGAGGATTAATCAAGGAGTAATTAACTATGTTAATACTGTGATTAGTGTATAATGATGATTTTATCATAATTTGACCTTTACTGGTTCAAATTTATGAATATAATATCTCTCCTAGTGTTTAACATATTTATTGTGATAAAGTAGGGCTAATTAGGGATTAATTAATTTTTTTATGCTGTAATTAGTGTATTTAATGATGAATGCATCGTAATTTGACCTTATATTGGGTCAATTATATGTATTTAATAGTTAATTAATTATTAAGGTGTTTGACATGTTTATATTGGTAAAAGATGGCGAATTAGGGAGTACCTAGTGTTTTTATTGCTGTGATTATTGTTTTTAAATGCCTAATAGGGTGTTTGACATGTTTATAGAGGTAAAAAAGGACTAACTACGAAGTAATTAAGTTTTTTAATGTCGTGATTAGTATATTTAATGATGAATTCATCATAATTTTACCTATATTGGGTCAATTCTTGTATTTAATGTCTATTAGGTTGATTGACATGTTTATAGTGGCAAAGCAGAATTCATTACATATAATTGCAACTTGTTATTTCAACATAGGGCTAATTGTAGCTTGTTTATATCAAGGTTCGCCATTTTGAGTATCATACTCGTCTCCGAGATTTGTCAATACAATATTTACCGATCTATACTAATGTACCGACACACGATATGCGAAAGCAAGTGATTTAAAAGGCGCTAAGATCCCAAAAAGCCCGAGGTGCTAAGCGCTAGGCGCTAAGCGCTCGCCAATGCAAAGAGAGGCCCTCTGAAATATTAAAATATAAAAGATATATAATATAATTAAATATATATAATTATTTTAAATAAAAATATGATATTAAATTAAAAATATATTGCTAATAGTATATTACTTACTGTTAATAGTAGCTAAAGGGAGAGAAAAGAACTGTTAATAGTAACAGAGGGGGATAAAAGGGTCACTGACCGTGGAAACTGATAGAGAGTGGTAGCAATAGCAATGAGAAAGCAATTATGATAAGTTGGCAGTAACAGCGGCGAGCAATGGAAGCTGTGGAAAGCAGTAGCGGCAATGGCGGAAGCTCCAAGGGGCATTCATCAGTGGCGAAAGAACATGTGGTCCTCTCCCTCGATAGTGGAAGGAACTATACACGAAGCGACAGCAGAAGGAAGTCATAGGCTCTTGCTAGGTCGTCAGACTCGTCCGTCGACAACAGAGGAAGGCTTGGTCCGCTACGTCTACGGTGAAGGCAACGGCAGAAAGCGTTAGTGGCGAAGGCAAAAGCAGCACTAGGGTTGGCTCGGGGTCACACAGGCGTGAAGGGTAGGTAAGAAACTGCATTATTGAACCAAACCAGACTTAAAAGTCTGGTTCAGTTCACTTATTTGAATCGGGCGCTCGCCCAAAGTGCCCGGCACCTGGGTTCGGGTGAGTGCCCAAGTGATGCCTCATTGAAACGCGCCGCCTAGCCCACACACGAGGTGCTCGGGCCTCGCCTCGCCTCACCCAGGCGCCTAGGCAAACGCCCGAGCGCCTATTTAAATCACTGGTCGGGGCGTGCCAACAAGGACTCAGGCGACCTATGTCAGCATCATTAAGATACCAGTAGTGTCCAAGCCATTTGTTAATTAAGAAGCTTGGTATGCTAGTTGAATCTGGTTACAAATGCTTTTAGCCTTTTCAGTGAAACAAAGATGAGTTAGCCAAGTAACATCTCCTCAGGGTTAACATCAACCATGAACACGACTTCCAAGGTGGACACTCTCTAAACTTGAATACAGTGATTTAAAAAGCGCTTTGGCACCTAGGTCTTAAAACGCCCAAGGCGCTAGGTGCTCGCCCAAACGAAATAAGACGCTCTAAAATATTCAAATATAAAAAACATATAATATTATTAATCTAATAAATAAAGATTATTTTGTACAGTAATTAATAATCAATTGTTAACAGTATATTATTTACTGTTAACAGCAGTTAGAATGGAAGAGTATAACTGTTAAAAGAGAAAAAAATATCTCCCAATGAAATCGATCGTGAGAAGTCCGAACTCAGAAGAGAAGCAGCGGGCAACAGCCGCGACAACAAACAGCAACAACGACAGCAGAGTCGCGAGCAGCAGCGACAGCAGTAGCAAACAGCAGCGGAAGCTGAGGAGACTCGGTCGATGACAGAGGAAGACTCGAAGGTAGCAGGAGAAATCATCGACAACGAAGGCAAAGGGAGAAATCGTCACCAACGGAGGCAGAGAGAGAAAGCGCACGCTAGGGTTGGGAGTCAAGGTCGAGCACAGGTTTTGAGGTAACTGCGTGCGTTAGTTGGTTCAACTAACGCACATTTAACCAAACCCGATTGCTTATATCAACCGGGAGCTCGCCCGAAGAGCCCGATGCCTGGGCTCGAGAAAGCACCCGAGCGACGCCTTATTGAAGCGCGCCGCCTGGCCCTTATATGAGGCGCTCGGGCCTCGCCTCGCCTAGCCCGAGCGCTCGAGCACCTTTTTAAATCATTACTTGAACATTAATTAATAGATTCAATAGCTAGCCCTTGTAAACAACCTGCATATATTGAAATTCATACTATCACCATCAAGCTTGGCATGAGCATAAGAATACTATTAATTTCAATAAAATTTACTTTCTAGATCCTCCTATGCTCAACTATAGAAATTTTCTTTTCTCAAGCTTGAACTATAAGAGATCCCTACCTCTGCTAGAGCAATTGCTTAATTACTCAGCGGCACACAACTCAAGTGAATTCTTTGCAAAATGCCATCAAAGTTACCAAATAGATTCTCAAACTATAATAACTATCTATATATGGTTCCGAAGAATACTAGGGATGTACACCATAAACCACATGCTGACCACAAGCAGTGCTAGATAACTTGATACATGAACAACAACAAAATCAATAACAACATAGTACCTAAATAGCTTCTCGGGATTTAATGATAAAGAAGAGAGCTCCAATCGAACTATAGTAGCTCATTCAACTTTAAATGTCATGGAGTACTATAGCTAAGCAACAAAATCCACAGGTATTTGACATAAAATTACAAGGCATAAGAAAGAGGCCATATGAAATTTGATTTACAAAAGATTCTACATTTCACATTGAAATGGAATCGTTAGAACACATGCCAGGCGAACTATGCATATTGTGAAGTAAGAGTCATAAAAGCTTTATAAGCCAGTCAAGCTGAAACCTAACCACTTGACCACGCACATGCAGAACCATAAGATCACTTGGACTAATCTCAATTACCAAAATTCTAGCATTAAACAAAATTGTTACCTAAGTTCTAGGAGAAGATAAGAATTACATGTAAGTGTTGCACATTAACCTAAAGATGACCAAATGAAACATAAATATCGATCATCGTAGAGCTGAAAGATTACAGAAAATTAAAGTTACATGACAAAGTAATGAAAGTCAAGTATCTAATAAAAAGATAATTTCGAAAATGATAACAGAGAAGTGACTTACTTTCTTCTTGAGGCAGTACTGCAGAAAATGCAACAAACAAAGAGAAGGAAGCAACAAAAATAAGTCAGATGTCAAGTTAGAAAATGCATAAAAAAGCCAAATTTTTTGCTACTAAACAAGCATAGAGTTGACAAGGAGTAACTATTTTACATTAAATTTTTAATTTACAGAACAGAGATTGAATGCTATTCAGTTGTAATGGTGTCGAAAAAGGTGAGAAAGCTACAATTACAGGTATAAGAATTTCCTTCTCATGTATGTTTTGGCAATTTCAGGAAGAAATTAGTGATGAACTTTCAAAATTCACCTTAGACTATTAGCACAAAAGAGTGCCAAAAAAATATTGAAAAATACAAGTGACACACAACATTCACACCATTAAAGCATTCAGTTGTGGCACGTTAGAAAAAAAATACATAACGGTAAAGTACATAAAAACCATGTTGTTAGGCATGCCCACACCACATACCGCTGAGCAGGTATCATTAATTGGCACAACCCAAGAATCATGGCAATTAACTTGCCAGTGTCATGGTAATTATAATGCTAACACCAAGAGCAATGGGAGAGAATGTCAAAACAACTGACTACATAATTCACACTCCCAAACACATCAAAATTAGGTATTGACTTCCCACAGCAATAATTTCAATTTAACAAAGTAAAAATGGATCACTGCACAAATTGCTTGAATCATCAACATGCAATCTAGATTTTCAGTTTCTTTGTCACATGCTTCTACCGGCAGTTGCCAACAGTTGTCTGCTTATTGGAATAACTCAAACAGATCTAATCCCAACAATATTTTGTAGCATTTAAGCATATGCTACTACAGTTGATGACTACATTATATATGTTATGACATGACAATTTATATGTGCATGGTCAAACAGCCAATGCCCATATATGGGTATGAAAGCTGTACAGATGCATAGATATGTCACAAGTGTCGATTCCCCACTAATGGAACATAGCAGATGACACAAGACAACACAACCATCCATAGTATGTCTTTTAAATTGATTCCAGAGATTAATAATTACTGCCAAGAAATTATCTATTTTGCTATCTTGTTCCTCCATCTTTTCCACTGCAATCTTCTGTCCGGAAATTTTTTATTGGTAAAATTTTCTTCAATAGACTTATTCAATTTACTGAATATTTCTTCATGCTACTAATACTGTTTGTTCCAACCCACATATCGAATCAAGTTCAACTACAGCTCTAGTACCAATCTAAGGCAGTCTCAGTGTTATCTAAGTTTATTTGAATAATTGCAGGATGAAACCCAATCAATAAAATCGTGCTTAAATCAACTCATCAAGAACCATAAATCCAATTAATAATGTGTAAGAGATAGTAAACAATGACAAATATTTTATCAGGGATAACAGAAAACTTAGCTTGTTTGAAGATAGCAACAAAGAATTAAAAATATATAAAATAGAGATCATAGAAGGTGAAGAAGACGGGAAGTGGTGACAAACAAATTTCTTGTTGTAATCAAAATGAAGAAGGCTGGAAGTGGCGACAAACAAATTTCTTCTTCCACATTACAACAAGGCACACCTTGATATTATAGTAGTGGAACTCCTTCCATTAGATTCACCCAACTAACCTAATCAAGGTAAGATATCAATTGTTCAAAAACAGAAAGAATCAATCACATACTAAGGCAGCTTCACAGATAAGCAATTAGTAGTTTCTTATTGTCCAATGACCCATAGTAAAAACTATGATAGAAAAGAGATCAATAATATATCACGGCAGCTCGATGAGCAATCATAGTTATGCATAACATGATCAGATTTAAAATTAAACCAAGTTAAGAAGATTCCGGCATTTGCTAGAGAAAACTATGAGACCAACGCAGGGTGATGAGCCCTTTAGGCAGCTGGTTGATGGATCTATAGAATCAAGGTTTGTCTGAATTCATGCTACAAGAATCTGGCCTTCGATCTATCAAACTTACATCAATTATGTTAAATTCCCTCCACCACTGTCACCTACTTACATATCTTTGAGGCCAACAACATTCACTGGTAAAAATATCAACTTTTTACTAATAGAAATTGTAGACCCTTGTCCAGCAATAGTGCATTTGACTTGAGCCCAAGATATAGACAAAAACTATTGAAGAGCTTGGTTGACTATACAGTTACATCTAATTATGTACAATAAATTTCTATCTATAGAATTTAAATCGCATAACAAGTTCAGTACTATATTTCATTTCTTTCTTAGATGTATGTCTCTCGACCTAATAAAGATATTACCTCCACCTGACAAATACTACTTTTCCCTAT
Organism: Musa balbisiana; assembly: GCA_004837865.1. Taxonomy (NCBI): domain Eukaryota; kingdom Viridiplantae; phylum Streptophyta; class Magnoliopsida; order Zingiberales; family Musaceae; genus Musa; species Musa balbisiana. The sequence continues at coordinate 30,813,681 of CM017193.1, read as the reverse complement.
TTAAAACACCAAAAACAAGATTTCCGAGTAGTGAAACACAAAGCAGAAACAAGAACTCGTACCGTTTCTGCCGTATATCTTCGCATTCTCGGCAACCTGAAAAAAGGGAGGGAAAGCATAAGGACACGCTCCATTTATAACCCCAGCTCGGACGAAACGAGTTAATGAACGAGCAGATCAAGAAAGACACCATTCCTACCTGGAAATCCGTAAGACCCTTGGTTGGATCTACACCAAATGCTTCGAGAACCTGAGGCCACGGTGAGAAGAAACGAGGACTAGAATCACGAATTGGTCGAGATCCAACATCGAGCGAGAGAGAGCCAGAATTACCTCGGATACGGATCTGGCGTACGCGTCGTTCATCGAAGATCAAGCGGCGGATCGAGAAGAGGATGAAGACGAAGACGAGGAGTGAAGGGGGACTGGAGATCTGAAGAAATGGTGTGTGTTCGCCGGACAAAGAACGGGAGGTTAGGGCTTTAAGGGGGCCGTCTTGGGGATGCAACGGCACGTTAACGGAGCTGACGGTAGCGTGAGCTCGAGAAAGGCGTTCCTGACTGACGGAGCGGGCTCAGGTGGCGCACTCGCCGTTAGTGAGCCGCACACGGGATGCGCGCGGTTGCCGCCGTGGTTAGGATCCTAATTGAGACGGCTCGATCTTGCTCTAACATCACAACGGTTAAGGTGCGAATTGGAGGGGACATAAATAAAAGCACAATTGGAGAGGATCCACAACTGGAAGCTATTTATTCAAATAGTTTTTATCACACCAAGTTGGATTTATTTAGGAAAAGGTCTGTCAGTAAAGCTAGGGATGGCAACGGCCGGTTTTCTAATGTCAATTTAAATCCGGTCCACATAAACCATGTTTAAATCTAATATAAATTCATATAGAAAATTCGGATTTCGAGTTCAAACACATAAATCATTCTATCGTGAATGTGTTGAATTTTTAACAAATTATAAATCGAATTTAAGCATTCTTTAACTAGCTTTGAAATGAGTTTACAATTAGGCCTCCCTAATTTTCGAACAGATTCCAAAGAGACGAAATTGTCTTCATTTTAAATAGGCGTTTTCAGCTGATAGTTTCTAATATTCTTAGCCACTTTGGAAAGGTTTAAAATGATTCTATCAACGGGACGAGGATGGCGACCACAATCAAATAGAAATAGAAAGGAAATATTTGTGAACAAAAAGATTTGAAGAGAAAGAAACAGAAGACTAAAGAAGATATATAGCGTGCATAGGTTCTTCACATCATAAATGTAGTTACAGAATTTACCAATAGCCAAGCTGCATGGTCGAAACAATGTGGTCAATAACATGTCATGACATCCACATGCAGCCTGTGCTAACAGATTAATTTTGCATCAAAATACTGCATATAATGGTGGTGAAGCTTCCAAAATGCTGAGTCTTTTACTTTCGGGTGGACTACTCGGAAAGAGACCACAGCTTTACAAACAGTTGTTGCTCAGAATGAAAGACCACACAACTTAAGCAAACAACAAAAAGGGACAACAGTGTCATTTACCTCTTTAAATTTGTAAGCCAAACAATTCAATTATTCATCAAATATCACAGAATATCAATAATATTTCCCTTTTAAATCTTGATTTGCAGAGGGAAGATGGCAAATATCGTTTAAACACATACAAGATCCTTATTAGAATGAGGAAAATTAGGAACATTCATGTGCTATTTGCAGTATCCTAAAGTTGGAATTACAGCCAAAAGGCAAAGAAATAGCCAATATAGTGCAGAAGATGTCAAGAACCAAAGGTGAGATAAAGAGTATGTATAAAGGCTAAAACCTTGTGGCACATTAGCAATGCCTCAAATTCCCATTCCTACTGAAAATAAAAAAAACATGAACCTTTACTTCCCTCAAATTTGCTTAAATACAACATAATGACATGCACAACAATTACTATGTTATCAGTAACAGCAATCTGCTATAGTAATTATCGTTCTAAAGTAACAAAAACTGATAAACCTGAACTACACGCATCATTGCACCGATTATATTGCAACGTGCTATGATTATAGAGACAATATAGAACTTGTGAATGGTATAATCAATGCAAAATCCCTTGTATATATGATTGCAGGAGTAAGATACTTTGAGATAAAGTAATAAGACACAACAAAAAGGATGACATAATGAAAATACTCAGGAAAAATAGAGGTCAGATCAGTTTGCATTTCTTTTGCTTTCTTTTCCTCTTTATACACAAATAACAAAATTTTCAAGTACAGCAAGAATAACAACAAGGTGTAATGTTGCAGCCATATGGAGTCACTTAATATATATTTTTCCCATCATTCTGCTTTATACTATGTAACATCTCTGTTTATATCAAGAACATTCAACTCCCTTTTTATTGTTTCTAATAAAGTCTTTATCCATCCTTCGAACACTAGTGTTAATCAACTCATATTGTCTAAGAACAACATCTATAGATCTTTATTTCAATATATATTCAAACCAGATTTAATGATTTTAATTTTTTATTTTGTTCTTTATCGAGATTTTATAACCTAATTGCTCATGAATGAACACATTTAATTGTTTTTTCATCCTTCCTAGTAATTTCACACATACACCTCAGACATATCATTTCAATTACAAATAAATAATGTTTCTTAATTTCACCTTATACAAGTTACAAAATGGCTATATTTAGCCATCAAGACATAACCATGCAATTATTGCTCTCCCATGCACTTTTGACAGGATAGTAAAGGCATAATTCACATCCAATTATCTGACTTACAACAATATAAAACCATTAGCAACTACATCATCAAAAAACATCAATACCTACCATCATAATACTTGCATTAGGAAACAATTCTTAACACCTACATATCCTCCATCCCCTGCTTTGATGATTTCAGGTATCCTTTGTATTCCAACTTAACCCCCATATTTGCTGAAATAATCCTGAACTTTAGTCTCATGGCATCCATCATCTCCTGAACATGCTCATTTTCAGGGTCCAACAATGGATACTTCTTTAGCAGATCTCTCAGTTGTTGGATACTTTTTTGGAGCCTAGATGAGAATGACCCTGGATCAACTTGGATCAGTGAGTTCCACACATCAACACAGCCCTGATAAAAGCCAAGCTCCTCCCCAACTTGAAAACCCATCTTCAATCCCACCTCTCTCCCCTCCTCTTCACCAGTTTTCAAGCCATCTCTATACCCATCCTTGAAACCTTCTTGGCACAGGGTTTCGTCCAGAAGAACAATGGAATCAAAAATGTCAGAAGCATCTCCAGGTGTTTGCTCCATGCTTACGAAGGAGAACTTGAGAATAAGCTCAGTAATGTCACCTGGCCCATAACCAAAAAAAAAAAGGAAAAGCAGCTAAGCATGGAGAAAACATTCCAGCTATTTTGAAAATGTGTATATTTGAAGTCAGTATCTAGCCACCACATAGAGTTTTTATACAAGCAGCCAACAGCCATCGCAAAATCCACCTCTTTACTTTCTTTTCCAAGTTCATAAAGTAGAAGGCCATCAACAGTTTACAGACAGCACGACCAAACATATAAGGAAGTCTTCTCATCTCCAAAGAAGAGGAGGGAACCTAATGCCAGATTGATGATAAGATTTTTCTTTTTATACACTCAGTGGTTGGCCCTTTATCTTTGAATTACCAAGTATGTATTATTGTTGTTTTTCTTCTATTTGCATATTACCCTCAAGCAGCGTACTATGGTAAAGTTAAAATCAATTGGTTAGATTCTGTCTTCGATCTGTGTATTACCCTCAAGCAATATATTATGGCAAAGATAATATCAATTCCTGAGATTGTGTACATGGTGCCTGATATATTTGAGGGAAATAAAAGTGAGAACACTCATATTACAATCAAATTTTGGTGCTAAATCATATTTTAAGAAATGATAGATCAAACAGGACAACCATTTGATGAATTGTTTTTTTTCACCCAGAATCAAAACATAACAGCTACAAAGTTGGGATTGCGAAAGACATAGTCGCAAGCCAACCAACCCAAATCAGAATGTAAAGTCAGGAAAACATGGTATCAAGATCAAAGAAATCGAAGAGGATTCCTTGTTTGCAACCAGGCAAGATGAGAAAGAGAAAGAAGAAGAATCCACCTTTGATCAAGGCTATCGTCTCGTTATGCCGGAGATGGAGCAAAGACCCGAATGAGATGGAGCGAGGGCAAACCGTGATAGGGCAGAGAAGTAGAAGAACGAAGGAGTCTGTGGAACTCAGCTACGGTTCATTTTATCACCCGGTCTGAATCGGTCCATGATATAAAAACTGCTCAATTCGTCGGTCAATGAGACGGTGTGGTTCAATTCTATTCGGCTCCCTTTAAATCGGCCCGAGTATGGTTGTTCAACGATGGAGTGATAAAGGAAGACTCGAAAAAGGATACGTACTCATATATTCTGAGGGTTAGCATATTGTTAAGAATATTTTGTATAAAATTTAATATAATATTTTGGGAAAATTGTTAGCTTTAGAAAACGTATATAAAAGAAAAATGGTTCAAAATAATTTGCCACTTTCATAAATAACTTTAAAGATGAAATGATTACAATTTAGAATAATAATGATGATGATGATGATGATGATGATGATGATAAAGGGTGTATAGAGACAAGTTGATTTTTCACTTTTCAATAGAGGAGAATATTTCTTCTTCTTTCTCTCCACTTCAAGTACACCAACGTAGCTCGGTAGTGTGTATAAGCTCCAGCAACAACCGGAGGTAATGTTCTCCTCTATTTAAAAGTTTGAACTAGTTTAAAGGTATTGTTAACATCAATCTGGCATTAGGTTCCCTCCTCTTCTTTGGAGATGAGAAAACTTCCTTATATGTTTGAACTACTATGTACCAGTCAACATATTAAATAACATAATACAGCACAAACCTTGTGCCAACTAGAACAAGCCCAAATTGCCAAGGGTGTGCCTCCACACCCTCGATAGAGTAGGACACAATACCTTACTTGTACTGTACGGCACAGCCACAAGAGCAGCACACAATACCTTACTTGTACTGTACACATTAAATAACATGCCTTGGTAAAGTCAGTATGGATATCCTGCTTGATACTTCCCAGGACAGGTATGTAACTGATCCAAGTCACGAAATAGACACTTCTTTTTGAAGTCCAAGAGTACTTGGTTTAGGCTTCCGATTAGAATTTTCTATTTTCAATAAAGGGATATATATATTCAATCCTGTTTGAACACAAATTTGACTTATGAGGATTAAGTAACATGAAAAGAGTTTTGATGGCTAACGGATTTAGTTATTGCTGATGTCTCTTCATACAGATTGTTGTTTTTCCTATTGCCTCTCTTTCAGATGCCTTTTTCTTATTTCCTTATTCCACATTCTTGTAACAGACTTCTTCCTGCTTTTAAATTTGAGAAAATTACCAAAAAAGTCCCAATATTTTGGAACTCATTTGTTTGTTCACTTAATCCTGTTTTTATACAATATTAAGTGCATCAGTTTTACACCATGTAAAAGTATCCCAAGTGCCCTCTTTTGCCCACAAACCTTTACTGCACAGCACCATTAAGATACCAGCAGTGTCCAAGACACTTGTTAATTAAGAAGCTTGGTATGCTAGTTGAATCTGGTTACAAATGCTTTTACCCTTCTCAGTGACACAAAGATGAGTTAGCCCAAGTAACATCCCCTCAAGGTTAACATCAACCATAAACACGACTACCAAGGTGGACACTCTCTAAACTTGAACATTAATTAACAGATTCAATTGCCAGCCCTTGTAAACAACCTGCATATGTTGAAATTCATACTAGCACCATCAAGCTTGGCATGCACATAAGAATACTATTAATTTCAACAAAATTTACTTTGTAGATCCTCCTATGCTCAACTATAGAAGTTTTCTTTTCTCAAGCTTGAACTGCAAGAGATCCCTACCTCTGCTAGATCAATTGCTTAATTACTCAGCGGTACACAACTCAAGCGAATTCTTAGCAGAATGCCAACAAAGTTACCAAATAGATTCTCAAACTGTAATAACTATCTACATATGGTTCCAAAGAATACCAGGGATGTACACCATAAACCACATGCTAACCACAGGTAGAGCTAGATAACTTAATACATGAACAACAACAAAATCAATAACAGCATATTAGCTAAATAGCTTTTCAGGATTTAACGATAAAGAAGAGAGATCTAATGGAACTACAGTAGCTCATTCAACTTTAAATGTCATGGAGTACTATAGCTAAGCAACAAAATTCCACAGGTATTTGACATAAAATTACAAGGCATAAGAAAGAGGCCATATGAAATTTGATTTACAAAAGATTCTACATTTCACGTTGAAATGGAATCGTTAAAGCATATGCCAAGCAAACTAGGCATATTGTGAAGTAAGAGTCATAAAAGCTTTATAAGCCAGTCAAGTTGAAACCTAACCATTTGACCATGCACATGCAGAACCATAAGATCACTTGGACTAATCTCAATTACCAAATTTCTAGCATTAAACAAGATTGTAACCTAAGATCTAGGAGAAGATAAGAATTACATGTAAGTGTTGCACATTAAAGTAATGATGACCAAATGAAACATAAATATCTATCATCGTAGAGCTGAAAGATTACAGAAAATTAAAGATACATGACAAAGTAATAAAAGTCAAGTATCTAATAAAAAGATAATTTCGGCAATGATAACAGAGAAGTGACTTACTTTCTTCTTGAGGCAGTACTGCAGAAAATGCAACTCACAAAGAGAAGGAAGCAACAAAAATAAGTCAGATGTCAAGTTAGAAAATGCATAAAAAAGCCTAAGTTTTCAAAGTTTTTGCTACCAAACAAACATCGAGTTGACAAGGAGTAACCATTTTACATTAAATTATTATTTAGTAGAACAACAGAGATTGAATGCTATTCAGATGTGATGGTGTCGAAAAAGGTGAGAAAGCTACAATTACAGGTACAAGAATTTCCTTCTCATGTATATTATGGCAATTTCAGGAAGAAATTACCGATGAACTTTTGAAGTTCACCTTAGACTATTACCACAAAAGAGTGCCAAAAAAAATATTGAAAAATGTTCAGTACTATATTTCCTTTCTTTCTTAGATGTATGTCTCTCGACCTAATAAAGATATTAGCTCCACCTGACAAATACTTCCTTTCCCTATTTAAAACAGTAGTGAAACACAAAGCAGAAACAAGAACTCGTACCGTTTCTGCCGTATATCTACGAATTCTCCGCAACCTGAAAAAAGGGAGGGAAAAGCATAAGGAAACGCTCCATTTATGACCACAGCTCGGACTAAACGAGTTAATGAACGAGCAGATCAAGAAAGACGCGTTCCTACCTGGAAATCCGTAAGACCCTTAGTTGGATCTACACCAAATGCTTCGAGCGAGAGAGAACCAGAATTACCTCGGAGACGGATCTGGCGTAGGCGTCGTTAATCGAAGATCAAGCGGCGGATCGAGAAGAGGATGAAGACAGAGACGAGGAGTGAAGGGGAACTGGAGATCTGACGCAATGGTGTGTGCTCGCCGGACAAAGTACCGGAGGTTAGGGTTTTAAGGGGGCCGTCTTGGGGAGGCAACGGCACGTTAACGGAGCTGACGGTGGCGTGAGCTCGAGAAAGGCGTTCCTGACTGACGGAGCGGGCTCAGGTGGCCCACTCGCCGTTAGTGGGCCGGTCACGGGATGCGCTCGGTTGCCGACGTGGTTAGGATTCTAATTTAGATGGCTCGATCTTGCTCTAACATCACAACGGTTGAGGTGCGAATTGGAGGGGACATAAATAAAAGCACAATTGGAGAGGATCCACAACTGGAAGCTATTTATTCAAATAGTTTTATCACACCAAGTTGGATTTATTTAGGAAAGGTCTGTCAGTAAAGCTAGGGATGGCAACGGCCGGTTTCTAATGTCAATTTAAAATCCGGTCCACAGAATTTCCTTCTCATGTATATTATGGCAATTTCAGGAAGAAATTACCGATGAACTTTTGAAGTTCACCTTAGACTATTACCACAAAAGAGTGCCAAAAAAAATATTGAAAAATGTTCAGTACTATATTTCCTTTCTTTCTTAGATGTATGTCTCTCGACCTAATAAAGATATTAGCTCCACCTGACAAATACTTCCTTTCCCTATTTAAAACAGTAGTGAAACACAAAGCAGAAACAAGAACTCGTACCGTTTCTGCCGTATATCTACGAATTCTCCGCAACCTGAAAAAAGGGAGGGAAAAGCATAAGGAAACGCTCCATTTATGACCACAGCTCGGACTAAACGAGTTAATGAACGAGCAGATCAAGAAAGACGCGTTCCTACCTGGAAATCCGTAAGACCCTTAGTTGGATCTACACCAAATGCTTCGAGCGAGAGAGAACCAGAATTACCTCGGAGACGGATCTGGCGTAGGCGTCGTTAATCGAAGATCAAGCGGCGGATCGAGAAGAGGATGAAGACAGAGACGAGGAGTGAAGGGGAACTGGAGATCTGACGCAATGGTGTGTGCTCGCCGGACAAAGTACCGGAGGTTAGGGTTTTAAGGGGGCCGTCTTGGGGAGGCAACGGCACGTTAACGGAGCTGACGGTGGCGTGAGCTCGAGAAAGGCGTTCCTGACTGACGGAGCGGGCTCAGGTGGCCCACTCGCCGTTAGTGGGCCGGTCACGGGATGCGCTCGGTTGCCGACGTGGTTAGGATTCTAATTTAGATGGCTCGATCTTGCTCTAACATCACAACGGTTGAGGTGCGAATTGGAGGGGACATAAATAAAAGCACAATTGGAGAGGATCCACAACTGGAAGCTATTTATTCAAATAGTTTTTATCACACCAAGTTGGATTTATTTAGGAAAAGGTCTGTCAGTAAAGCTAGGGATGGCAACGGCCGGTTTTCTAATGTCAATTTAAATCCGGTCCACTTAAACCATGTTTAAATATAATATAAATTCATATAGAAAATTCGGATTTCGAGTTCAAACACATAAATCATTCTATCGTGAATGTTTTGAATTTTTAACAAATTATAAATCGAATTTAAGCATCCTTTAACTAGCTTTGAAATGAGTTTACAATTAGGCCTCCCTAATTTTCGAACAGATTCGAAAGAGACGAAATTGTTTTCATTTTAAAAAGACGTTTTCAGCTTACAGTATTAAATATCATTTAATATTCTTAGCCACTTCGGAAAGGTTTAAAATGATTCTATCAACGGGAAGGGGATGGCGACCACAATCAAATAGAAATAGAAAGGAAATATGATATAAGCAACACTTTGTGAACAAAAAGATCTGAAGAGAAAGAAACAGAAGACCAAAGAAGATATATAGCGTGCATAGGTTCTTCGACATCATAAATGTCGAAACAACTTGGTCAATAACACGTCATGACATCCACATGCAGCAAACCTGTGCTAACAGATTAATTTTGTATCAAAATACTGCATATAATGGTGGTGAATACTGTGCTAACGTATTCGTATATTCTGAGGGTTAGCGTATTGTTAAGATTATTTTGTATCAAATTTAATATAATATTTGTAAAAAAAATATTAGCTTTAAAAAACATATATAAAAGAAAAAATAGTTCAAAATAATTTGCCACTATCATAAATAACTTTAAAGATGAACATGATTATGATTTAGAATAATAATAATGATGATGATGATAAGGGTGTCTAGAGACTTTTCACTCATGAATAGAGGATAATATTTCAATAGAATTATATATACAAAAAGATGAATATAGTGCATAAGAGATAGAGATAATTTATCCTTGCAAATAAAGAAACTATTTTTCATTACTTCAAATTTGAATAATATATCAAAACTTGCCCTTATCGTTATTATGAAAAAATTGTAAAATTAAGTTTCAACAATGGAATTACAAAAACTCAAAAATGCAATTTAAAATAAAGAAAAGAGTATAAAACATTGAATGATGTAAAATTTTAGATAGGTCAAAAGATGCAGAAAAATCAATAGATCAATAGTTCATAAAAATACTAGATAGTTCATAAAAAAATTAGGATACAATTTAATAGGAAATATAAATAGGCATAAACTTAGTCAACGATAAATTGAAATAAATAAAATAACATAAATTTACCACTCCATGTCATGTCCTACTACAAATAGTTCGTAATTATAGGGCCCTTTATCTATCATCTATATGTTTCCTAGGCCAAAATCCTAATAAAAATGAGATGTTTGACGAGTAAAAAGAAAATCCAGTACTCTATTCATATTTACACAAAATTTCATATAAAAAGATCTTTATAGTTCTTCATTAAACTCTCCAAAAAGAAAAAAAAAAAACACTCCAGTTTTAAAATGTAGTGACTAATTTTTCTAATACATACTGTGTTGTACAAATTCAGCTTCAAAGAATAAACTTCTAGAATGAACACCAGAAATAACGATGAAGAAAAGATATCCTAAATGTACAAAAAATAACAAGAGAATGCACTCTAAATTCATGATGAATCAATCCTGACATCAAAATAGGCAGCCTTGATCAGTGCAATAAAGCAATAAATGCAACAAGAATGAATTCTCACCTCTGTTCTTTAATCTCTAGATATTTGGTAATGTCAAGACCACCAAAGGAAGAAGAGACTCAACAAGATTAAGTAAGCACAACATTTTGTATCAACTGAAGCAGGCTTATACAATCACCAAGCAACTTCTTCAGTAGCTTTTACAACTGATTTCACTACTGAACCCATTGTCCTTGCAAAAGCTAACAGTATTCTTGGTTTGGATAGCAACAATCTATTTGTGACAAAGCAATACACATTGCAACTATGAAGATCCAATACACAGAGACCCACAAATCTGATTCTAACTAAAATTTATGGAACACTTATCATGAATGGCAAATCTAGCACCCTTCCAGCTCTCTCCACTTCAAGTACACCAACGCAGCCCGGTAATGTGTATAAGCTCCAGCAACAACCAATACATGAAAGAGCTGGTGACTGTGTCTGGCAATGTTAAATTTCCCAGGCATCTATTGCTCTGGAATTCATGTAGCATACACCAAGGCACTGAGGCCATAGAGAAGCCCCATCAAGATCTCATAGCCTGTCGTGTGTAGTGCCGCCAACTGGGGCCAGAAAACAATAAGCTTGTGCAGCATAGGGACCAACGCTGATACACCCATCCCAAAGAAAATACTTGCCCTTATAGCTCGGAACTCAGGGATCTGAAAAACTGGGAAAAGTGAGACAGCAAATGTGGCAACTCCACCAATGGTGATAAAGCCAAGGTAGATATTGCAGAAAAATAGGTTGCACATAAACGAGTAGTATACTGGATGGTAGAAGGATGTGGAGATGAGGGTAGCGATGCCAGCATAGTCAAGGCGCAGCATGATGTATGCAAGGCGATGTGAGTAGCTTGATAGGAGGTGGCATGTGCTGCTAGCAAGAAGGCAGAACATTGCCCCAGATAAGAAGGCGAAAAATGGCCATTGTGGAATTGGCTAATGGAGCTATCATATTAGCCACTTCATCCTTCATGGCTGACTGTACGTCCACCATATCATGAAGAAATAGTTAGTATTTGTACATAGTTCAACAGAAAATATCTTTTGGGACAATCCCAAATATACCAATATTGCAAGTCATCCTCGAAAAGAGAACTACTAACAAATAGTTAATGCATATGTTGACATGCTAGAAAATTCTACTAAGATAATAACTACAGAAATTGGAAAGTTCCATGATGATTTCATATCAAAGTTTTGATGTAAGATGAGTGTTTATAATATTTTACTATCTTCATAAAAGTTGTGCTTCATTATCAATCTATTGAGGCAAAAGAACAGAGCCTTCTGAAAAATTTATGACATTTACACTAGGACTAGTAACAAAGATCATGTTAGGTTGAGTAGGAATTTTTCAATCTGCAGAATGAGAGAAGTGAGACTGTACCAGAACAGGTATACTAGTGTGATCAGAATGCATAAATCTGCAGGGGGAGACAATTGGATAATAGTTGCAGTAGGTGCCAGCAAGAGAGAGATGGAAGCACATCCATAGAAGCCAAGGATGTCTTCAGTACATCCTTTAATCTCTGCAAATCAGGAGGTGAGGCAACGAAGGAAGACAAACCACGAGTTCTGACTGAATCCTTTGCAGATCAGCTTTCTTCAATACATCTGGCAAATGCTGTAATGACTGGAGATCTACAACCTTTGGAACCTTCATTGTGGTGTATATAGTCAAAGCAAGAAAAAGGAAGAAGCCAATCAAATGCCTGAAACATGAATGCATGAGGTGTCAAAACAAAAAGACAGTATCGAGGTAATAAAAAGAATGTAGTTAATAATATAGTGTATAAAATGTTAATCCATATAGTAGAAAAAGCCAAAAGAAACATCCATACACAGTCAATAGCTCATATCATCAGTCACCTTGATAACTAGTCAACTCATACCATCATCTGATACTATATAGTTTCTCAACAACCTTCATGGCATTCATGCAGGGCTGTTCGAATCAGGAATACATAGATACAGCAAAAAGTTTCGAGTAAGCAAGTTGATATATCAGATCTGGAAGGTTCAGGTAATCAAGAAAAAGTAAAGGATAGCTACCTCCCTTGAAAAGCAATAAGATCATATCTAGGTTAGATAGCTAGAAATGAAGAAAAAGAAGAGACATAGCTGCTGCAAGGACAATATTGACTGATAATTTTGTATTATCATAAATATTTAGTGAGCCAACATAACTTTGCTAGAGTCTTCAATACGAAAGTAATCTTGACTGCATACACGGAAGACAGGGTGGTGAAAAATAAGAAAAAAAACACATAGGGAACTTGAAACAAATGAATATTGGAATACTAACAGTTACAGAAGGTTTCATTTGAAAAAAAAAAGAAAGAAAGAAAGATAGAAGTAGAGGTAAGGAATAGAGTTGAAGGGACATATAAATTAAAAATAAAGATTGACAATCAATAAAATGAAAGGCGGGAGGGAAAATGGCAAGAAAGACAGCTTAGAAACCATACTAAATTGTAAACTGGAAGCACAAGAAAACATTTTTTTACTTTGCTGGCAAGTCATCTGTACTATGGAACCATCAAAATATAAATCAATTACTGGTTAATACATCAAAGAAGGCTTCCATCATGTTCTAATTTGTTTTTTCTTACTTTCCTCTCAATATAAGATTTTATCACACTCAATGACAACCTATTCCTAATAGTAGTAATCTCGTGAAAGACCTCAAGCCAAAGTTCACCTGAATTGTCATCTCTATTTTTTTTGGGCAAAAAAACTGTCATACATCCAAAAAGAACCACTAACTCAAAAAGTCTGATGTCACTAATACCAGATCCATCATAGAATTTCAGTCTATTGACCAAAATAAGCTAATTCTGAAGTGTCTCACCAAATTGGAAAAAGAAATTCCTCCACCAGCCCATCAAGGGTACTAGCTATGTGTTTTTAGCAAACACAAATATCAAAAATCCAGCAACAGAATCTATAAAGGTGCAAAAACGCTTGTACTCTATAAACCGCCATAAGTCCAAACCCTAGATACATTGTCCTACATTATTATCACATTAATTGGGACAAAGCATAATCTGGATGGTCCTACAACTTTTGACCTTCTCTTTACACAGCCTAAATTATTATCAATAAACTCTTCTCAGATAATGAATTTTTTATTTATGGAACTTAGTGTGCTGAATGAGCAATCGCCCAAACATTAAACCATATACCTGTCTCGAGTTTATGATCAATGACATACAATATACCTTCTTCGATACGCAAGATTTTGACATGAATGATGGTTTCCGAAGAAAGGATCGTCCTCAAAGAATATAATCGAATCTGATTAAGAACAAAAATCACATCTTTATCAAAATCTCGGGAAGGTTCTTACATCGAGACATTGATGGTCTCACCGGGGATGGTAAAAATGCTGAGAAGGAACTGATTCAGCGGCCACTCGGAGCGGTAGTAACTCAACATGTATTCATTGTCCGTGAGGTAGCCGGGCAGGGAATGGTACTCACCGGCTGGTTCTTCACCTTTTTCCACAACCGCCGCCCCTTCCCCTGCTTCCCTTCCGGAAATGCCCCGGTCCGCGACGACTCCCTGCCCTCCACCGCCATCGCCGGAAGCCCAGACACCAAAAGAAAGACGAAGGCGCTCGCCTTTGGGGCCCAGCGACCATAGATCCGAGGACCCGAATTATAGAAAAGAGAGATGATCTTGAGGGCGATCTCCTCGTTGATGTCACGTAAAAAGCACGGAGAGCGCCATTGAGACGAAAAGATGCTTATTTTCTTTCCAAAACCCGACGAAGGTGAAAATTAAAGAAGACGATCGTCGTGGTCACTTTGGGTTCTTTTGCATATAATAAACCCCATAACTTTATAGTTTTCTTACAACCAACTTAATTTTAACACATTATAAATCTGGATATAATTAATTAAATTAGGTTGATGACGATAGGTTATACTTATAATTAGAAAAAGATATAATTAAATTATCTATCTTTTAAATGAAAAAGAATTTATTAAAACATGTAGCATATTCTCGAGAATCATTCAGGAGGATTGATTTGACTATAATTCGGACGATTTCACATAAATAATGAGTTTTGGTGGACTTACAAGGCGAACATGAAATTTTGGCATATCTGTTCTCGGAGTTTTGAACCAGCATTTGCAATCCTCGTCAAAAATTACTCTACCCACTCATCTACCTGTCTTGTGGTATGCCAGTTCATCCGGGTCCGGCTCCTATATAATATCTTATCTGTGAGCGGGTAATATAAGAAACCTTCGATATGATGCACAAATCATAAAAGCAACGGTGTATCGACGGACTACTAAGATCAGCTGCGTGTACAACTTTACGGTCTCTGAGTCGAGACTTCCACGTGTTATATATGTAAGCAACTTGTTGACAGGATTTGTCTACGCCTTCCAGCAACGGTTTGGAAAGGAGTTTGAAGTGCTCCAACGAGGCACAGAAATAGAGTTAGACAACCCAATACGTGGAAGGTTTGAGATAGCTTTGGAGCAAATGCATCCACGTGGCCGTCAGACCCATGGTATAATATTGATATCAATCATGATGGGTCACTATGATATACCGATCAGCATTTTGCATCATGAACCAATAATATCACGCTACCATATATCGATCAAATCAATCATGAATCGACATCGAACGATATGACTTTGTACCGATTAATATTTTCTTAGACGTGCCGACTCAGAAAATAAACAGTAACAGTAACATAATGGGTATCGTACTTAAGTGTCACTGTCTATTATTTAAATATATTAAACCATATTGTAGAAGTAGTATATTTATTTCCTATTTTTATACGGATTTTGTGGTATTCTTTTTAATTGTATCATCGATTTTATTCTATTTATTTTTATATTTTTAATCAAATATAACATAAAATGTTAGCAAAATAATTTATAAATTGAATATACAACAAAATATAAAACTATCATCGACCATAATTATTCAATAATAAATTTTTGGATGAAGAATATTGGACTCATAAAATACTTAATGTCTTGTGATATATACCTCAGGAAACTTAAAAAATACATACATCTTGATGGATAATCAAGCTACAACCCAATTTATTATAATTCATAAAATACTTAATATATTATCTTTGATACTTTCATTGATCATCAAAACAATTTAAGATATTTTGAGGTAACCTCCTCCACTGTATGACCAATAAAAAATATTTCATTTGATCATCGAGACTATATAACTTATATCATCATTATCATGACAATAATGCAATCGAAACCATCCAATTAGACATATGGTCCATATTTATTATGGAATTCCAATGACGCATGTATAAATTTTTTTGAACATACTAAAAAGATGAAAATAAGAAATAATAATAATGCCTAAAATATCGATCTGTTTGTGATTACTGGACTCGCTCAACCAAAGCAGAATGTTCAAAATCTCATCTGTATTTGATGTTTAATTTAATAATATAATAAGTGCTAATTAGCTTAGTGTGAAAAAGACATTATAATATATATATATGTGTGTGTATATATATATATATATAATCTTCTTTGAAAAAATGATTGATAAATAGATTAAAAAATGTATAGTTTCAATTGTCTAAAAACAATCTATAATTTGCTTGAGTGACCTTTTCGAAACTATGCATGTCTGTAACGTGGAGAACAGGAGCTGTTTTAGGAGATGCATAAAGCAACAAATCACCAAATTGAAGAGATCCTTTAATTGGTTTATATGTCGCATCACATCTCAAGTTCAATACCTCCACGGGCAAACTTATTAATGTAGAAAAAGACTTGTTTTAGAGATCAATAAAACAACAAAATTTGAGGAGATCCATTGATTGCCCTACTGTATCACATGTCCAACTTTAATTCAATGACTCCTTGGACATACTTGTTCTATGTCTTTCTAGACCATATCTATCTCATATCAACACTTGGTCTTGAAAGAAAAGATTAGATCTCATAAAGAAATCATAGGTTGATGAGTTTCAGTATTAATATTATAATAGCCAAAAGTAGTATGTAATGTTAAATTTCATTAAATCAAAGTGATTTTTATATTCTTCTAAACTGGAATTTCAAAAATAAGTGATGATAGTTTACTGAACCACTTATCAAGAATAATTTAAAATCTCATCTAATAAATTTAATATACGAATCATAGATTCAATCCAGTAGTGAAAAAATTATATCCATAAATATTGATTTAAGTGATATATAAAAAAAATCAAGTGTTCGATATTCTAATCGGCATGATAATAATATATCATCTATTTATTTGATAACCGATGTACCAAACCCATGAAAGATTGAAGCCTCGAAATCTTGTTCGATAAAATTATACTCAAAATATTTGTTTAATAATATTACACCTAAAGTACTACCGATCATCTGTCACATCTACGTATTAAGGACACAAAATCTCATTTAGTGATTAAGGGTTCAAAGACTGTGTTTAATAAATTTTACATTTAAAATATTCTTTTGATGGTGACATGCAAAACCTATTGATAATAAATCTAAAACAATATAATACTCATAAGAACAATTATTATATTATTATAATACGTTATTCGGATGGATACATGAGAATGGTATTAATATTTAAAAAATATTAAACAGTGTACCGAAATTTACAAGGGTGAGTATGCTATTGACAAACCTTTAAAGAGTATATATGTATTTTACATGATAGCCTTCTTTTAAAAAAAGGGCCTCACAAAAGCACCCCTATTTCATTCCGCCCCCTCCTCTCCGATCGCTTCTGTGCTCGACTTCTCCTCTCTTCGAACCCTCCTCCTTGCCCCCAATTCGATCGATTCTTGCCCATCCCGATCCGATCGCTTCCCCTTCCCTTCGCCTCTCCCTCCCCGATTCAATCCCCCGGCGCTCCGCATGGCGGAAGACGAGGACTGCCCGTCGTCGAGCGATGTGGAGGAAGACGATTGCTACATCACTGACCAGGAAGACGCCATCGAGGAGAACGTCCTCCAGGGTCTCGAGGACGGGCGCGAAGAGGACTGCCACTGGTCGCTCTCCTCGGTATCGGCGCCTTCTCTCTGTCTCTCTTTCTCTCTCTCTCTTCCCCGACTCCGGATTGGTTCTTGGTGGCCCCCCCTAGGGTTTCAGCGATCTCGAATCTCTCGGAGTGGATCTCTTGTGAATGGCTTCTCAATCGTTCTGTTTTCTCGTTTGTCTTATTGATTTCAATCCGTATTTTGGAAAAGAAAAAATTAGTTTTCAATCCTTGGACACTGATGGTTTTCTCGTGAAAGCATTGAGATTATCTGCTTATGACCACGAGAGAAAGAAGTTTGTTGTTAGCGGAAATTCGAAAGCTTTGTTCTTTTGGCTTAGGAATTTTATCTTTTATCTCTCTTTGAGTGATGGATTTCTCTAGTTTGTTCTTCCCATGTCGCAGGTTATCACAAAAGAGTCTCTCTTGGCAGCTCAGGTAAACTTATTTTGCTCAGAATCATGTGGATCTATGTGGAGCATAGTCGAATTGCTCTGAGTGATTCGTTCTTCTTGTAGAAGGAGGATCTGCGAAAGGTGATGGAGTTGTTGGTGCTGAAAGAGCAGCATGCGAGGACCCTGTTGATTCATTACCGCTGGGATGTCGAGAGAATCTTTGAACTGCTCGATCAGAAGGGAAGGGAGCGATTGTTCTCAGAAGCAGGAGTGACGATTGTCGAGAATAAAGGCTTGTCTGCTTCATCAAGTTCAGGCACGTGTAATGTCTGTTTCGAGAGCTTTCCTCCAAGTGCAGTCACTGAGATGGACTGTGGGCACAGTTTCTGCAATGATTGTAAGTTTTCTGACTTCCATATGGTTTCAAACATAAGTGTTTGAAGGACATCAAATCACCTTCACTGTAAAATGTATTTCCAGAAGTGTCTCTATCTATCCTTAATATAACATTCACATTATCTTCTTCATAAATTTGCTTGGTTCTGCTTGTTGCTAAATTGTAAAATTTAAAACAATGAGCAATTTCACATATGCTTTCTCAAGGATATAAACGAAAGAAATCATCACACTTAACATTTCACACGTATGCATTAAAGGATTCTTACAGTTAATATTTTGCATAGACATTGAAAAGGGTACTGCCACCTACAATTATCGTAAAAAAAGTCATTGTAGTCGCAAATACTTGTTTACATCTGGAGTAAACATAGAGTTAGGGTCTTTTGAGGTACATATCCAACATTTTGGCCTCAAATGTCCAAATCATTAGAAATATGCCTCAGAAGTACATTAACAGTGCCTTTGTTTGCATCAGCTAGTAATAGTAAACCTGGTTCTAGAGGATCATCATTCTTCATGGACTAGCTGTGAATTTGTATCCTTGTTGAAAATTTTGAACCACCTAATTGACGCCTATTGACTACTGTCATCTAATTAACTAGCTCTGTTTTTTTTCTCCTCGTTGGCTTCCATTGGATTGTTTAACTTTGATTTATAAACCAGACTTTCTTTTTCTATAAGGTTTTAAATTGTACTCTATATGCATTTATCTGAGCCACTAATATGGTTTTATGTTTAATGGTTTAGGTTGGACAGAGCATTTTATTGTCAAGATAAATGATGGGCAAAGTCGTCGCATTAGGTGCATGGCACCCAAGTGCAGTGCTGTTTGTGATGAGGCAGTTATAAGGAATTTGGTCAGTGCAAAACATCCAGATATTGCTGATCGTTTTGATCGATTCCTACTTGAATCATATATTGAAGACAACAATAAGGTGAAGTGGTGCCCCAGCGTTCCACATTGTGGCAATGCAATACGTGTTGAGGGTGATATTTATTGTGAGGTCGAATGTACTTGTGGGATACAATTTTGTTTCAGTTGCTTGTCAGAAGCACACTCACCTTGTTCATGCTTGATGTGGGAGCTATGGACCAAGAAATGCCAGGATGAATCAGAAACTGTTAATTGGATAACAGTAAACACAAAACCCTGCCCAAAATGTCACAAACCAGTTGAAAAGAATGGTGGCTGTAACCTAGTTGCATGTATATGTGGGCAAGCTTTTTGGTGAGGATTTTCTTCTTTATTGGTGCTTATGTTGGTCAGTCTGCGAGTTTTATCATGTTTTTAACCCTTATAGTAGACTCAGATTCATTCATTATAGCATGCATCTGATCTTAGTCTGCATTTTTATTGCTGTATGGATAATTTTTTTAGTGCCCTTTACATTGAGTTTTAGTGCTAGGTACCTTATGCTATTCCAGACTGATATATTGTGATGTTGCCCCAAATAGATCTCTCATTACTGACTATTATACATCTATGCTTAAATCTTTGATTAAACTTGAAATAGAAAAAGGTTTAAGGTAATCTAGTTAGGCGTCTTGTTCCTAATAGATCCATGAACCAAACAATTCTTACCTATGTATACCAATGTTGTGACTGAGTTGACTCAGTTCACCATGGTAGAATATCCTTTACAGCTGTATAATCTAACCTGTGATAGCTTTGGATATGCAGCATCTTTTCCCTTCCTCCTCTCATCATTTTCAAGTGTCTACCACATATGACTGCCGTTTGCTATTCTGCCCCTGGTCTCCTTATCCACTTCCTCCTGCAACTTCTGCAGATGTCTGTCACTGCTGCTGCTGCCTTTCTCTCCTCACCTTCTCTTTTTCTTCCTCCTACAATAAGAATTGGAGAAAAATAATTATGATATTTTCATTCATGTTAACATATCATGGGGTTTCTTTGAAGTCTCTCAAAATTGGGTTTCAGTATCCAAAGGTCTTTTCCTTGTTAAATTGTATTACTTGGTTTAGATATTAGGTTCGATGATTATGGTACACAGTGGGAGAAATAATTGTCAGAGGTATGCTTTCGCTTGCTTATCTTTGTCAGTGAAAAAATTAAGTATTTGAAATTTTTTGCCATTTGGATTCTCAAATTTCCCAGAATTTTTTGGAATAGGAATCCTATGAAACTCTTCTTTCCAGGTACTGCTTGTAGTTATCCATTTAGCCATAAGTTCTAGGACCCATTTCTTTTAAGCCTATATTTAATCTACAAAAATGTGGAAATCTATAACAGATATGTCAATAATCACTATATATTGCAGTGTAGATCTTATTAATTTTCAGTGAAAAATGTAGTGAAATTTGTACATTTCTAATTTTAAATTGTCATTTTTAGTTGCTTTTCTTTTGAGGTTTTAGAGTCTATTTGAGCTAAATTATATGTTATTTTCAGCATTCCTGTGAGACAACCTATTAAACCTTGGAGAACTTATTTTTGCTTGGAAATTCTATGATGAATTTATCATGTAATATTGATATATAATAGTCTTGTTGTGACTTTTTCTCAGGACTGGCCTTCATATGGCTAGTCATCTAGTTTAACTTAGATTTCTTTAGTTTTCTATGCGTAGAGTTGAAGGCATCATTAGAGATCTCGAGACCTTCATTTTTTTCGTCTTCTTTCAGTTCTTTTTTTCTGAAGCCTTTTAACTTGATCCTGTTGGTACCTACCAAAAATGATGTTGTAGGAAAATCAAATATGTTTGAAGGTGTGAAATACAATTATGTACTTGCATATGCAAACACTGGAAGGATGGTTCAGGTACTTGCAAGGTTGTATAGAAGCATTCTAGACCAATGTTCATGGGATTTGGATCAGTTTGGTATTAGCCATTTTATTTAAGTTTGGAATTGGTCTGTATTGGCTGGATCAACCTAATTAGCTCATGGATCAGGTCTTTCTTTAAATAACTAGAACCTAAAAGTTAGCTGGAATCTGTGGGAACTTGCTCATGATCTGCCAGGATTAGCTTGACTAGGGTAATTGGCTGGAGTGCTGAGATGACTTTGAAGTCAGCTGAGACATGCAAGACGGCCAGGGGTGCCCAAAATTGGTCATTTCAACTATTTGTGACCAATGCTAATGATTCTAAGATCTAGTAATCAGCATTATACTTGACAGATCTTGATCTAGATCATTCAAAGTGGATTGGCAATCAGTTGATCCTGCAAACTGTGTGGCAGGCAGAGATTTTTATTGAATTAAAATTCCTGTATCACACAGATCAAAAGTCCTTTGCCTTCAAAATTTTCACTTAAAGATGCTATCCAAAAGTCGTGGTAGAACATCAAATGAAGACAATCATTATTAAGATGTTATAAAAAATCTTCTTGAATTTTTAATAGTCAGAATCCCAAAGTAGGAGCTATTATAGTTTGTGCATACCAGAATATTCATATCCATTTACTGGGATTGAGGGCAACTAATTAAATTCATCGACTTGTCGTTAAAAGTAGTAAAATACTATGATTTACTTTCTGTTTTTGATAATCTCGTTGCTTGTAGTTGACATCAGGACAAACCTGAGTAAATAAGATAATGGCCATGGGAATCTCTAGGTTAGTCATCCACACAAGTAAAAAAGAAAACAGATCATTGAAACTATGTTTTGAAAAAGAGAATGATTTACATCTAGATCTTAAGACATGATCGAGTCACAGAGTTGTTTGACTTAGCCAAAGACAAATATGTTCAAATTTTTTGATTCGTGAAAAGTTACATATGATAGTTTTATGTTATGTATATCTGCATCATCTGAGATTTGGAGCCTAATTAGCTCGATCGTTTTAATCAAATTCTATAGGCTTCTCATAGATCCATGAAAACTGCTGTTTCATGGAATGTGGACAAGTCAAGTACAGATAGTAAGGAATATAATTAGGGACATGGTGTAAGCATATCCTGAATAATGTAGAGGGTTGTTTTATAAATCATAAAAAGTTAAAAACAAAGTTAGGTTGGAAATTACAAAGATTATTGTTTAGGAAATTTTACAAACTCATAGGTCTGTGAAACAATTTGAAGTTTCATTCATTTTACATCAAAAGTGTCCAGAATAGAGGATTTGTTGTGCAGACCGATAAATTGGAATTGTACTACCATCCAGAAAATTGAAGAGCAGAGCTTGCTATTTTTGGGTATTGTAATCAATTGTTCTTTTTTGTTTTCTGAATTAAACTTGTGTTTGTTTTTCTTCTTGTCTACATTAGAACATTATTGTTCTCTGGGGATTACCCAACATTTTGTGTCATATCACACTGAAAGTTTTGTATGTCATTGCCAATGATACAGTGGGTAATAATACATCTCTGGTTCTTGCACTTGTTTTGTTCCGTGCTATGTCATTGTAGTTCATGGTGTGTGAATTCAATCTAATAGGTATTGTTTTTACCTTGGTAGACAATTTCTAAGATTTTACTATCCCACTTTATTGTGTTTTAACCTGGATATTTCAATATTTAGAATGGACCTGATATAATTTAGTGGATCTATCTAATGCATAATGCATTATCTTTCTTGATGAAGTTCAAATTTTTATTGTACCACTACTGAGTTTTAAGCTTTGATACTCAACATTTTATATGCATGAACCCAGTAGTCAATTATTGTTTCTCCCTGAGGTTGTACTGTTCTATTATTCCCTGGAGAGACATTGTGTTTTCATCTGGTTCACTGTACAATGGTTCCTTATGTGGTTCAATTTTGAAAAAAAAAAGAAGAAAAAATCTGCAGACATTGATTGTTTTGAGCTTTTTGGCTTGTTTACCTTTCCACTGTTTTAGTGAAAGCAAATTTAGAACCTTTGGACATCGAAGCTTTGATCAAGTCTTCTAATGCATGAAGCTTTCTTTGTTTCATTTGATTTTATGGTCTTTAACAGTTGGTTATGTGGTGGTGCTACTGGAAGAGATCATACATGGTCTAGCATCAGTGGTCACAGTTGTGGTCGCTTCAAAGACGACCAAGCAAAGAGGACCGAGCGTGCAAGACGTGACCTTTACCGTTATATGCACTATCATAATCGGTACAAGGCTCATACAGATTCTCTCAAGCAGGAAAGCAATCTCAAGGAAACCATTCAGGGAAAGATTTCCATTTCAGAGAACAAGGAATCCAAAATCAAAGATTACACTTGGGTGATAAATGGATTGAATAGGCTCTTCAGATCAAGACGTGTTTTGTCATATTCGTATCCATTTGCGTTCTACATGTTTGGGGATGAACTCTTTAAGGATGAGATGACACCACAGGAAAGAGACATGAAACAGAACTTATTTGAGGACCAGCAGCAACAGCTAGAGGCTAATGTGGAGAAACTCTCTATGTTTCTGGAGAAAGATTTTCAGCACTTTTCAGATGATGAGGTCATGGACATTATGCGGCATGTCATCAATCTGTCTAACGTTGTTGATAGACTTTGCAAACAGATGTAAGCACATGCTTTACAAGTGTTTGGCTTTATTGCTTATGCATAATGATATAATTGTCCTTGCAGGTACCAATGCATCGAGAATGACTTATTGTACCCCCTTCAACGTGCGACTCATAATATCGCTCCTTATAAATCAAAAGGTCTTGAGAGGGCATCAGAATTATCCGTGTGCTGGGATTCTGACCAAAGCTTGACGAGCACGAAGACTAGTCATGATGACAACTGTGCGCAATTGGTTTCAGCTCATAATGGAATTGGTACAACTTTTACCTGTCTAGCTCATTATAATGAATTTTGTTCAATCGATTATCCAAATTAGAAGTTTTGATGCCACTGTCTCCTTTCACATCTCTCTCTCTCTCTCTCTCTATCTCTCTCTCTCTTCTCTCTCTTTGCACATTTGCAAAATTGACGTAATTTTATTCTCAATAGTTATTGCAGATGGAATTAGAGTTGGTCCCTAAATAAAGTCATGTATTGTTTTCAAAATGAAATGCAGGAGTAGCAGTACCTAGCAAACATGCTTCCTCAAGTTCGGATGAAAGTGGATGTTCTTCTCGTAAGCGTGCCCGCACAGAGGCTCAAGGAGCTGCTCCTCTTTTTGATCTGAACATGCCAGCCGAGGTGATTGACAAGAGCTGATGCCGGATCCCCGAGTAAGCATCATTTTTCAACTGTACAGTTTTAGCTTGAGAGCGATCATGACGACAGAAAATAATCTCGCTGCCATTTCACGTACTCTTGGCCATGTCTAGCATATTGAAGCTGAGAGTATGGGCAAATAGAAAAAATACCGCTGTGTCTGTGTTTCACATGCTATTTGGGATGAACTTCCTGTTCTCTGTGCATAGGTTTGTGAAAGCCATTCATGCCATGTAAACCAGTGGGGGGCACATCTGAACGCTGCTTTTGCATTTCTTTTTTCCTGTTTTCTTCTTCCTCTTTTGTCCCCCTCTGTAAGGATGATGCCTACCAATTTTGGACTTGTGCACAGGTTGTGAAGAAACTCCTCTAGTGGTGGATTGGTGCTATTGGGAATTGGAACTGACCATATAGTATTTATGATATCAAATTGCTGACTTGATATGGACTGTGGTTTCATTTGTTTATTGCTTTGCTGTCTAGTTTCGGCAAGTGCCTATCAAAACAACAGTTTCTGAAGTGTTTATATATGACTCCCTAAGTTTTGCATGTCCCTAAAAAAATTTTTATGTATGTATGTATGTCTATATATACATATATGTATATATATGTGTCTCTCTCTCTCTATATATACGTGTGTGTATATATATATATGTATATATGTATATATGTATGTATATATATATATATGTATATGTATATGTGTATATATATATAGACATATACATATGCATATACTGTAAAAGAGCAAAACCAACTCTCATCATTTACCTTCTTTAAAAGAGCTTTTGAGGATTGCCTTCTGAGATCCATGATTTACTTGGTTGCCTAAGTTCTTAAATATCTTCGTTTAGAAATCACAGTAGCAATGAGAATGCCATAATTTAGTCAGTTGCC
The DNA here is from genome assembly GCA_004837865.1 of Musa balbisiana. Classification (NCBI taxonomy): domain Eukaryota; kingdom Viridiplantae; phylum Streptophyta; class Magnoliopsida; order Zingiberales; family Musaceae; genus Musa; species Musa balbisiana. The sequence goes on along the minus strand of CM017193.1, from coordinate 30,788,308 downwards.
TGCTCTTAATTACTCTATGATTGTATTAGAAGTGAGAATGCTGCGTTCCTTCAATAGGATATAATATCATCTTATCTTGTTTTGGGAGGCATATGGGATTCAAATATTCCACCCAATTTATGCAGAATCAGACTCCACAACCTCACAACTCAAAGGAAATGATGATAGACAGAAGATGGACTAATTCAATACAAAAGATTAACTTTGGATGAATGCAAATATTCATGCGAGAATTTACTGTTTCGAGTTGGCACTGTGGAAAACATGTTAACTTTCTTATCAAGATGATGATGATTCCAAGTTCAAGGAAAAACAGCCTTTATTTCCAACTCCGCCCACTTCCTACATCCACAAGCTCTTTTCAGCCTCCAACCTCCATCCACTTAGTTGCAACTGAGGTGATAGCAGGACAGGCAAGTTTCGATCCCAACCGCAAAATATCACGCTTTCTGCAGAAAAGCTATGAAATCTTAGCAATGAATTGTAGACATGAAAATAACCTATAATAATAGCATATGTAGTCCTACAGTTACTACCGTGAACAAATCATTGTGATATGCATCATATCTGCATGTAAAAGATAGAACAATAGGCACAAAATATATACCACCGATGTGACTACATGTTTTCATCATAATATGCACCATCTCTGCATGTAAACACCAGAATAAGAGAGGGACAAAATTATCCTACTGTTGTCACTACATGTTTTCCTGCTTATAAATCAGAACAAAAATGAAATAGACTTGCGATGAATAAACATGCTATGTTCCTTGCATGAACAAAACTATATATCTCCTATAAAAAAAAAGAAACACTGGAAGAAACTCCTGCCGTTTAAACCTATGATGCCAGCAAGGCAACATCTATTTTGGTTTGTGCAAAAGATCTACACAACCAAACCTGTAATAGCAAATCCAACTACTGGAGATTCTAATGAAAGCAAATAATACCAGCAACAGAATTTCTGCCTTCTTTATTGAGACTAAATGGTAATATTTCTACTTAATATGGACATCTGAAAAATAATAGTCAACACTAATGTTCCTTTTATTTTTATGATATTGCAATTTGAACTTCACATGTTAAAAGCTCATACAAATGAAGCCATTGATTTTGATTTCACTTTGAGGCCTTTAAGCAACTTATGAAGTTTGAGAGGATCATATTGCAATAAGTGAGGCAAAGGCTTGAAGGCTTCATCTTCTTGGTACCAGGCCAAGTACACATGGTATGATGTGCCGTAGATGAAAAAAAGTCAAACTACAATTAATAAATTGAGAATGCATCTTATAACTTTACCTTCTCGTATAAAACTTAGACCTCAGTCGCTGTACTTCATCGTCTCTTTCTCAAATCCAATTGTTGGAAACTGCTTTGCGTAATCCTCCACTTCATGACAGAGCTTTGAAATTTCATATTGAATGTTAGCATCAGTTTGAATAGTTGCTACAAAGTCCTTTAGCTTTGATCCACCTGTTTTGCATTTAAAGGGCAAAGAAAGAAATTTAAAAGTTATATAACCAAACGCAAGCTATGAAATATCTTAAAACCAAAGTCAAACAGAAATGAGAATAAGAATAAATGAATATACACCTTTAGTTTCGGCCTTGATCTTCAATGCCAATTTAACTGCAATGTCAAAAAAGTCGGCAACTTTTGCAAAATCCTCTTCGACAAATCCTCTTGATGTGAGGGCTGGGGTTCCTGAATCAGTAAAAAGGAGCTTGTAAAAACATTGTTCTACCAAACATCATGATTGAGAGAAACCCAAAAGTAAAGTCTTGTACCCATCCTGATGCCTCCAGGAACCATGGCAGATACATCACCAGGAACTGTGTTTTTGTTAGCTGCAATATGTGCCAACTCCAGCACCTTTTCTACTCTAGATCCATCAATTCCCTGTAAATTGATTCAAGCCATAAAGTTAAATATTCTCCTGCATAGAAAAATTACAGTATACATGGATTTAGAAAAATGAAAATAAAAATTTACATAAATGTCTTGTCTCCCTCGACTATGAACAGAATGCTAGAGACAATTACAAATTTAAAGAAATCCAATTACAAAGTCATGATACACCACAGAGCTTACCCAGGGAGAACTATGATTGAGTTGCTGCACTTTCTAATCACTTATGATTAATAAAAGTAATGATCTAAAGTTAGACCCATTTTACCTTGTTCTTAAGGTTCACCAGGACTAAATGGTTATCTGTTCCTCCAGATACAAGCTCATAGCCTTTTTCAACCAAGCACTGAAACATCGTATTGCTAGATCAGTATCCTAAATGGATAAAATCAGTCACATCTAAATATAAAATTGCGGAAAGATTATAGAAAACTTTTGCACCAATTTACATGAAACAATAGCCAAGCTATCAGTCAAACTTAAAGAAAGTACTATCTTACTGAAAGTCTCAAAACAAAAGAACCAAAATTATGCAACAATACCTCAGCAAATTTAGCACAATTCTTCAGTACTTGCTCCTGATAAGCTTTGAATTCTGGGGTGGTGGCCTGCAGTTGCTCAGAGGAAAATACTGGTCTAGTTAATACAACATGTGGCTTAAAAAACTTCAGCAACTCAGGAAATCCCAGACAACTTTGTCTTAGCCGAAAAGACTAAAATCTGATAGCAAGCAAGCAGATGTTGATGTATGATAATTTGAACCTTATTGTTTGCATAGACTTACTGTGAATATTTGTTCAATTTCATGAGCTCTAAATTGAGTAGTTAAGAACTCCCAACTTTCCATCTAGAACAAGGGAATCCTGTGCGAGAGGTCTTAGGCTATAACTTAGGTAAATAAGCCAAAAAGTTCAAATCAAGCCAGAAGTTGATGTGAAGCAATTAAAAACCATCAAGAGTGACATCTTATGGTTGATCTCAGATAGTGGAAACATTTGGTTCCCAAGGTTAAGGCTTTGCAGTTAAGTTTTATACAGAAAGATATTGGAACTTCACATCACTCTGAAATGTAAATTTACAAGCTCCTTTTACAACTTTATTTTAGAAACAAGGCAACATTGATCTTATCCAAACCAAATATGGGCTCTTTTCTCAGATTAAACCAATGGCACGAAATTAAAGACACCAACACATCTAACAGTGCACAACGGTGTATTTATTTTTCTTTTTTTTGGGCATAAATGCATATTCACCAATTAATCTCTCCCTTTTGAGCTTCAAAATGTTGGCAATCTCTTCTAATACCTTCCTAGTTTGAGATTTAAATTCACTCAAGCAATTGTATTTATCTGGGAAGGGATAACATGCTTAGAGATTTGTTTAAAAAAGTTGTTCTCAAAAAATTTGAGACACCATGATCCAACGATGCCAACATCTAAATTTTGGGAAGATAAACTTAATATATGCATAGTGCAAGAGCTCATATGCATCTCAGAACAAAGTTTTGCTAAAGAATCAGCCGATTCAAGAGCACAAGATTTACCTGTCTTTAAGTATACAAGATATAAATGATTCTCAATGGGAATAATTAAGCAGAAACTATAGATTTAAGCCAGAGAATGATGATTATGTAGCCAAAAGATCAGATAATTATCCTTGCCCACATTGTTCCCAAACTGAGGTGGCAGTCTGCTTTTGGAAGTCTTTAAGGATCTAACTGGGAAGTGGTTTAGATGCTAGGATATATGCAGACCAATGCTTTAGTGGTAAGCAGAGCCCTACAACTAATGGATGTCACTGACCCCAGAACTTTGTTAAAGAAAAATGGGCTTAAGGACTAAATTGTGATGCCAACATGATCCTTGATTGCCAACAAGGGGTAAGCAGGCAGGAATAGGTTGAAGATTAATTAGTTAATTGAATCTGTTAAGTAATTTGCCATTATGATTACCGCTAATCATCTCTTTTTTACAAATGAAAAAAAAGCAAGGATCTTGGTGGATGCATACCTGTTTGAGTGCAACAGCTAAACCAGAAATGGTATGATTGTGTGGACCACCTTGTAGCCCAGGAAAAACAGCTGCATTAATTTTATCTTCAAAATCATACATAACCTAACACAATTGTTTATATGATCACAGTTAGTCCATATCTAACTAAAGAGAATTTGATAATTTGCTGCACATAACAATGAAAGTGAAAAGCAAGAACATCAAGTAACATATCATTTTTTTTCAGTTCACCTCTTGCCCTTTTTGTTTATCTCTTTTAGGCCTTTCCTGAAAAAGATCATGGCTCCACGTGGTCCACGAAGTGACTTGTGTGTTGTAGTTGTCACTATATCTGCATACTTAAAAGGAGATGGAATAACACCAGCAGCAACCAGTCCACTGATGTGTGCCATATCTGCCAGAAGAATGGCTTTCTGCTTGTCACATACCTGTTAATTCCACAGAAAAGGAAATAATAGCTATGAATGCACATATTAGAAGCTGATAGTAAAAATATAGTAAGAGTGTTTTTCCCCTCTTTTCCTTCTCATTTCCACTGTGACCAAAAGGACTGTATGAGAGTATACCTTTCGAATGCGTTCATAGTCATAAAGGCGGGCATATGCACTAGCACCAGCCACAATTAATTTTGGCCTGAAGAGTGTTGCACTTTTCTCCAACTGCACAGACATATATGAAAATATATTTAGTACAAATAGATGCTTCTTTCATTGACTGTTGATCTGCAAGAGAACACTTTGGCCCTTAGAATATGAATCAAGTTTGACTTCTCCGACTAGCATTTAAACTATGATATGAATACAAAAATAAAAGAAAAGGTGAAGAAAATTTGCGCAATCTTAATAAAAAAAATGAAATTTAAGGATGATAACTTAGTGGTGATAAAAGATTCTTGTAACTGACCCCAAATAGTTGGGAAATTATGGTCCTGTTGTAGTAGTTGTTGTATTATGGAAGTTAAGAATGACATGCAAGTGTGTCCTTGTCATCATATGCCCCACCAACATGTCAGATCCATGGAACAGATTATTGCTCGAGCATAAAGCCTATGCCAACTAGTGCAGGACGCTTGATGATTCATTCTAATCAACATGGAACTGTCACCTTTCCAGCACAAAAATACAACATCAACAAAAGACTAAAAAGTTTATTTTGATAACATATTTCCTTAAATTTACTCAGTCCAAATATGAAATACTTGTATTACAATGATTCCAGATTAGTATAATGACCTAAGACCAGTTCTTGTAAACTTAGTCATAAGGTTGGAGCACTCAGAAATTGCTTTGTTAGAAAAGTTATATGCTATCCACAACATCATTCACATGTCATGTGAGACTCATTGGTGGTATCAAAATCTACTCCAGTCAAATCCCAGAGGTCCTCATTAGTGTTGACATGTATAGCCTAAACCTACTTCTTCCTAGCAGGACATGATTCCCTATATCATCCCACTGAGTCCTTTACATCTGAGCTTTAGCCTCAAAAAGGACTAAAATTTTGAACTTGGTCATAGTTTGTGAGCTTCTAGACCTATAACATGAAAATTGTAGAGATTTATAATTTTATATTCCATCTCAAATCATAGCCTGCATTCAATGTATGATTGTTTGGAGATATCATAATATCACAATATCCCCTACTCAAATTCTGTACATCATAGTTAGCATGACAGTCCCATAGTTATCAGAAGTGGAGAAAAAAAGCTGCTGTGACCACGAAAAGAAGTAAACACTTGATCAGTCTGATTCTACTTTTAATTGAGATTTTGTTGCAATGGATAAAATCTGCCAAACCAATTGATTTTTTCTTAAACTGAGAGAAACAAATGTGTCAGATGATTGCAACCAGTTCACCAAGCCCAACTTTACCTAATTTTTCTTGACACTCTCAACAATCCAACTGTTCATCTCTAAATTGTGTTGTTATGGATGCCCTTTCCAATACCATTGCCAGTAAGGGAGAGTAAGACGAGGAATTTTCACACACTGTTGACACCACCCACTTGGACTGTCCGTCATGGATACCCTGCTTAGGCCCCACCTTTGGTAAGACCCTGCAAGCCCACAATCACTGAAAGAGAGATAAGAAAAGGAAAAATAAGAAGAAAAGAGAAGAAAAAGAAGAAAGAAGAGGAGCAAAAGAAAATAAAAAGTGAATTAAATGATAGAAGAACAGTAGGAAGGAAGAATGTAGAGGGAAAATAGAAAAATAAAAAGGAAAAAGGAAGAAAACAAGAAAACACAAAAAATAATATAATCATTATATACTATATTTTCTTGTATATGACAGTCTAGCAGAAGGCCTCATTTTTTTAGACAATGATCACTTCAGCACCAAAAATTACAGACATTATAGTAACAAGTATAGTCTGTGATATCTTAGTTTCATCATATGAATAGCTCTTTCCTACTGGATCAACTATTCTCCAGATCCATAATCTTATGAGTTATTAACATATTTAACATGATATAAGTTAAAAACCACAAGTCTTACCAAAGAAAGAGTGCCCCGAAGGTTCTGTTCATGAGTTATTCCGTCACTATCCAACTAGAGAAAAAAAAGGCTCCCCAAATAACTTGATGTGCTTATTAGGACCCATATATGACATAAAATCATGCATTGATTTGATGTTAGATCCATACTGCCATAGTGACATCTAGTCTTCATGACAGTGATATCAGATGCTATGATCAGAGGCAAAACTGTGACGTTCTTACCTTTAAAGAATTTGTTCAGTGGTAACAGCAGGGTAAATAATGACTTGATAAACTATCTGCAACATAGCTCACATCCCATATGGGTCTTACAGTACATTGTGCTTGTTGAAAATGATTTAACATTTTTTTCAACCTCTATTTGTAGTAATCAACAATACATGGGGTGAAAAAGTTACAGAGTTCATAAGGAAAAAATATATATATCCAAAAGAAAGAAGCAACATGGGACAAGAACAGAAGTAATAGATCAACCACCTGATCATAATCAATATATCCAGTGCTCTCATCCAGCCTATATGGCATTGTTTCAAAGAATATAGATACTGCAGAGATCTTCTTTGTATCAGTCTGCATAAATAAAACAGATAGTATAAGTAGAAGTAGATCCTGAAAAATATTATCATACAGAAAAATTAGTTCATACTGTTCGACAAAGTGATGGGATGGTAAGATGGAATTTAGCACCTAAGAATTATGACATATACTTAGAGCTTCAATTTTTTTTTCGAAAAGGAAGCCCTGCAATATCTGTAGTAAGTTGTACCTAGGTATTCCACACTCCTAGAAGCTTTAACAATCCATGGCATGAACCTAATGAATGTTAGTGAAGCTTCTATTATATATAAAGAAACTATTTTGTCCAGTTTTCAACTTAACTGAACTTCCAAATCAAATCAGTAACCCCTCAAAATTTTCAACAGTATGTTACCAATCTAGTATATGTAGAATATCTTAAGACCATGAGCCAAGTCTTGCCTGCATTTTAAATGCAGCTTAAGTTATCAGGAGATTTACCGGGTTGCAACATCCATGAAATAGTTTCAGCATACACAGGCTGCACCAAATCCAGGTCATTCTTGACACCAGACTTCCACAAATAAACATAGATAACAAAGGAAATTTGTTGAACTATTCTTGTTAATACAATTTAATTACAAGAAAAAGTAACACATAAAGGAAGTCTGAAATCATGTCATTCTTAGCTTTATACAAATCCATATCTAACCACCCAGTAAGTAAAGGGGAAAAGGGTATAACTAACCAATTACCCTTATGAAAATATATGAAGAAAAAAGAAATGAAAAGTACATCTGCGAAAAATAACCATAAGTCAACAACAGGCAGTACTATGCTTTAATATTGGTTGATGATAGCTAGTACAGTATTCTACAATCAAATGTCAAATTAGAAAAAAGTGCAAGTCTTAATGCTACATGGGTTATCAAGTTCATTGTTGGAGAAGTACATCGATCTTCCAGTGTATATCGTAAAGTTTGGCATCATAGAAGAACAAGTATGAATGGGATATGTTGCTAATACATATCCTACATGGATTCGATGAGCACATGGTATTCCATGTAATACTGTCTTCTATCCTGGAACAGAATCAATAGTAAAAATGATAAGAAAAATGCATATATATGCAGATAGACTGCCCATAAACAGAGGTTGGCAACTGACCTGATAACAAATTAAATGCAAATCCATATGAACTCATGCAATGGAATAATCAAATTCCAAAATAGCAGGTAGATTCAAAGGAGAGGCAGACTTCGAACTGCAGGAAAAATATATTAGCTAACCTGGTAGCCATGAGAAAGATGTCCACCATGGGGCAGATCAAGAGCCATGATTCTCTCATGTGGCTTTAAAAGTGCAGTGTATACTTGAAAGTTAGAAGGTGACCCAGACAATGACTGTACATTCACTGCAAAACGCATTGGCAGTATTAAGCCATTGAAGGAAGAGGCTAATTAATTAAATGTTACCAGAAAATTCTCTCAGATAAATATGATAGTCATGCATCTTAAGTATTATAATGTGAAAGTCCTGACGTGGCCATGCTTGAGGATGACTTTGTCCTCGGCTATAATCAAGACCAATCATCCAATGGGCATGATGAACACCCAGACTTCTTTGTTCTTCTTGTTACTCTTGCAGGCCAGGGTAAAACAAACCAAAGGGACTAAGCACGATGTCAGTGCATGTGAATCATGCGTGTGGAGACCAAAACAATCACAGGATATTAAACACTTCTTTATCAGAATTACTGTGCACAATGTACAATGACAAATTATAGGAGTTATAACTAAACACCATGATGCCAATTGCTACACATAAATATTTATTGGTAGTTCTGTGCTTTGGCACAAGGCTAGTCTACTTACTAAAATATAGTAAAGTTCCAAAAACTAGGGAAGCCTTAATCTAAGCGAAGCATGGAACCATCATATGGCTATAAGCTTTGAACTGTTAGATAAAGGTAAATTAGGAAATAAAATTTAATTTTGCATTACAAGAATAGTTCGGCTTTTTCATAGCTAATGCTTAATTGACATTGAAATGCTAGGAGAATTGCACAAAGGGAACAAGCAAAAAAAGATTCATCTTATAATGAAGAAGAAATGACAATTTGGAAAGGAACAGAATATATTCATGCAAGTCATGAATCATATGATGAAATAATGATGATAGGTGCCATGAAAAATGCTAGATATGGACCTATAATTAATGATGATGATGATCCTTAATGTAGAATTTATTAAATAATGTAAGAATCAAGGATAATGCACATGATACCTCCCCATTTCGAAGGATCCAGGCCAAAAGCTTCCAAGGCACGCTTTTGACACAACGATTCAGCCATGTCAATGTATCTGGAAACGAAGCATGAAATCATCAGACATGAATGCACACACTCAAATAGATGTGGCATTTTGTTTTCTAATAATTTTTATGTATTAACAAAGACACAAAAACTGCTAACAGTGAGATAGCATTCTTGAGAAGAAGAGCAAGCAGGTCTTACTCGTTGCCACCATAGTATCTTGCACCAGGATAACCCTCGCTGTATTTGTTAATCATGACAGAGCCTACTGCTTGCATGACCGACACGGATGTGAAATTCTCCGATGGTATAAGTTCAAGTCCCTTCCATCACATGCCAAATCATTTGCCATAAGATTCACAGCTAAATTGGGCACAGAAGTCACAAATTACTAAGAATCATTCTTATGCAGCAGTGTCATGTGAGCCAACACGCCACCGATTGGCAAGACAAATTTTGCATCTAAATGCACGACCTTTCCGATTGCGTCAGAAGCTGAGAGAAAGCGAAAACAGAGAGAGGAACCAACGGCCAAGAGGGTACCTTCCACTGCCTCGCCTTCTCGAGCTCGATGATTTCCGCGATCTCTGGATCGACGACCTCCAGCGGAGCATTGAGCTGCTTCGTCCACTGAAATCCACAAAAACCAGCATCAAGAAACGCTCAAAAGATTCTCGTAACCAACAACCCCCACCGAACCAGCGCACAAAGAACGCACCGTGACGCAAGATCTCTCCTTCCCGTAGGCGGCTTCGCTGGGCAACGAAGACTACATAACACACGGAGATCAAGGAAGAGTAGGAGAATCAACAATGGTGATCCAAAGATCCGATCTTCATCGGAAATAAAAAGCCAAAAGGACGAGCTTTAGTCGGGGAATCTCGGATCGGGGAAGTGCGCTCACCATGGAGCAGAGGGAGCCGCGCGCGAAAGGGTGACGCCTGACAGCGGCGGAGGTGGAGGAGTTGAGCCTGCGGAGCGCCGTCGCCATTGCCATCTCGTCCTCGGGGGGGGCACCGGAATCGGAGATCCCGGGTGGAGAGAGAGAGAGAGAGAGAGAGAGAGAGGGGTTGGGGGTTTGGTTGGTGGAAGAACAGTTTTTATACGACGAACTAAAGCAGTCGATGATGACGACACCAAAATGGGAAGTAGGTGATGACAGAGATTGATTGATCCAACGGTGGATCTGACTCTGACTGAACTTGCAGTGGATCTGCTCCTAAGCAATGAACATAAAAGCCACTTGGGTACTACAATCACAATTTCTTTCCTTTTTTAAATTTTGTTAATTTTTTATTATCAATTTTCCAATAAACTGTTAGGAAATCACCGTACACATAAAATTAAATTAAAGTCAAAAAAATCTCAGTGCATGAAACTCTATCGATTCATATCCAACGGGATCCAATGTATCGGATCTTATCTTACTATTTCATGATCTGATCGACCATAAAAAAATTATTTTTACTGTACAAACACAAGCTCATCAGTCCATTTGAGATCAACAGAATTGATGGCATGAATCACATAAGAATAAAATTAGAAGAAGCAGTGTCTGTCTAAAATGTTCAAAAATACACTGTGCAAGCATATCCCTTATTTATGATAACACGTCCCTACCATTTCTTCTCGGTTACCGATTATTTCAGACCCTCGTGTGAGCATTATTATTATGGAAAGGAAATTGATATTAGATGAATTTTTTTAATCATATTATATGATTTGTTTCTTTTGAGAGAGAGGGAAACAAAAAAAAAAGAATGAGAAGGAATAAAAGGAATAAAATATGGAGGAAACAAATGGATTGAAACAAAGGATCAAGTTGTTCAAAGAGAGACATTAAAAAAAATAATGGAGGCTGAGTCACAAGATATGGACGAGTTAAAAAATATATATCATAATTAAATATTATGATATCAGAAATTCTTATCGGATCTATCTCCCTATGCGCCAATGTGATATAGACCAGCATGTCCTATCGTACCAACTCTTGTTAGTCTTTTCATTTGAATCGGAATCGAATCGGGTTATAATAAAAATCGAATCAATCCGATGATTCATTGGTCTCAAATCGAATCAAAATTGATCTTGCATGCTTTGATTTTGATTTTTGATTTTAAAAAATCAAAATATATGATTTTAGTTTTAGATCGATTATTTTAATTAAAATTAATTAAATATATTAAAAAATAAAAATGAAGAGCATATAGGATCTAATGGTACCATGGTTAAATTCGTATATTTGAATCTAATTAATGAGGATTTGAATCTAAATAAAGTAATTTAATTTGATTTATTTTTAATCAATATTTTTTATATCATTACACTTTATTATACTTATGCATATATTTTTTAAAATTTTAGAAACAAAATTTTTTTTATTTTAAAATTTTTAATTAAAAAATTAAATATTCAAACCGAAATCCTCAGCGATTTTGATCTTAAGAAAACATAGTGCAACATGTTAAATTTTGATCTTAAGAACGATCAAATTTAACGAACTAATTATCTAATACACCATATTATCCGTTTATTATGCAGATAGGTTTAGTGGTCAGTAATGTTTGGACTTATTGAGTGTATGAGATTGTGTAACATTCTAAATCTATTCTTATTTAAAATCATTTATAAGAGTTCAATAAATATATTATTATTAATATATAATTATTTATTTTGAATTATTGCTTTGAGTCTATCATGGAGCATATCGCATCAATCCAGGTCCTCACATTGTTTCTTTTTTTTTATGTACATAAACATAAGACATTGTATCGTATCAAGCTTTGTTCTAATAAAACAAATTGATTAGAGATTATAAATTTCAAAAGTTAAAGCCTTTATGTTTCATCTTTAAGTCGGATTAAATTGATACGTGAAATTAGCTAGGATTAGTTTTAGTAAGTCAAATCAAGAAAGTGCCCAATGATACCACACATTTTACACCATCCATGTAGCAGTAGTCAAAGGACCTCTAGGCTAACATGACGTGATACCTTGGAATTGGACGAGACGACCACCCAACATTCGCATTGTTGGCACCGTACAAATCAACGTCGAACCCCACGAGATTGTTTCGCAAAACTCGAAATGTCGTCGCACGACGCTGACTCATATGGGTCGGTTGGCGCTTGTCCATAAGATACAGCCATCCCGCTCGACGCTGTACAAGTCGATCTCGGACACCACGAAGCCGTTCCACAAAACTCGGAACGTCGCCACATGTTGTCGACCAATATAGATCGGTCGGTGCTCAGATAAAGTTGTCTCGCTCAGTGTCGTACAAGTCGACGCCGGACACCACAGAGCCGTTCCACGAAACTCGGGACAGCATCGCACGGTGCTGACCCATACGGGTCGGTCGACGCTTTTTCGTAGGGTACAAGCCATCTTTTTGAGGAGTTGACAACCATTAAAGGACAGCGTATGATCGATCGATCACCCTTTCGTGGGTATAAAATCCAACCCTTTGGCCAATGGAAGGAGACTTTGCATATTCAACTCACTCTTATTCCACTTAACTCTAACTTAAGCTTCAGAAGAATCGAATCAAAAAATCCCCCTCCCAACCTTGGCCAGAGTGTAAGGGTTAAATTCGTGTATTTGAATCTAAATAAAGTAATTTAGTTTGATTTATTTTTAATCAATATTTTTTATATCATTACACTTTATTATACTTATGCATATGTTTTTTAAAATTTTAGAAACAAAATTATTATTATTTAATTAAAAAATTAAAAATAGAATATTCAAACCGAAATCCGGAGTGATTTTGATCTTAAGAAAACATAGTGCAACATGTTAAATGCTTCCGCTCTTTGAAAGCGATCAAATTTAATGAACTAATTATCTAATACACCATATTATCCGATTATTATGCGGATATGTTTAGAGGTCGGTAATGTTTGGACTTTTTGAGTGTATAAGATTATGACATTCTAAATCTATTCTTATTTAAAATCATTTATAAGAGTTCCATAAATATATTAATATGTAATTATTTAAAATATCCCTCCTAACCTCGATCGAAGTGTAAGGGCTAGCGACGAAGAAGCAGGCAACGAGACCCACAGCTCAACTCGACCCAACACTCACTTTTGCCACCCGAGTCTCCACATGGGCAACCTTGCACATTTGAGATCGGACCGTGCTGTGCTGACTCCTCGGCCACGGCGTAAATGTTTACTAACATTTTAGTGTTAGAAGGAGGATCCGATGTCGCAAGGGCGTCCACCACCAAACAACCCCAGTTAACGCCCTAGCGAGAAGGCACCCACCACCATCTCCACCTTCGACCTCGGAGGGTAGCTCCCCACTCTCTCGCATATGGATGGAAGCGCTTCGGCTCAGACTCCAGGGCACTATTGGCATTTGTTCAATGACCCTGGGCTCTTGCCTCTTGGGGCTGTCGCGGGGCAGTTGGTCTTCTCTGTCGAGGCGTTCCTTAACCTCACCCACCAAGTGCAAGCGTTAGTTGGGATGATGCAGACCATTGCACCCCTCATACCCCAGCTAGCCCAGTAGACAGTTCTCTCCCCACAATTGTCGCCCGTGATCCAACCTACACTCATCTCTACACCTCATAATGCCACCCCGATCGACCAGTAACCTCTAGCTCCAAATGCCCACCCCCTAATCAAGGAGTAATTGGGACATCCAAGGCCAATGGTAGAGTGCAACATCCCTGTGCCCAGACGCGATGCCTTGACCTTCTCTGAAGCTAACACCCTATCGTCCGACTCAGCAAATGACTCATTCCAGGCCCAATTGTGGTTACTGAATCAACACTTTAATGAGGTTCAAAGGAAATTCCATAAATCCGAGGAGGTCGGGGAAAGTACATCGGTTAAGTCCTCCTTTGCCTAATAAATTCAGGATAAGTCTATCCCCCTCAAATTTCACCTCCCGACGATAGAGGCCTATGATGGTGGCTCCGATTCAATGGAACACGTCACCACCTTTTGGGCCCAGATGGCCCAATCTGACACTTCTGATGCCCTGATGTATCGGGCATTTCCTACCACCCTCTGAGGTCTAGCTCAGATGTAGTACAGCCAATTGAGGTCGTCTTTGGTCTCGTCTTTTAATTAGCTTGCAAGGGAACTCGAGTTTCACTTCTTAGCTAGCATGTAACCTAAACCGTCCACAACCATGCTCCTCGGGCTAAGGAAGAAGGAGGATGAATCCCTCTCCCTCATCATCACCCGCTTCGCTACTAAGATCTGAGGGGTTCCAAATGCCCACCTCTCTTGGGTTATGTAGGTGTTCTTGACGGGCCTATGACCTTCAAGGTTCTTTTGGTTACTGATCAAGAGACCACTAGTGACTGTTCCTGAAATACTCAAGTGGCTAACCAGTATATTGCTACTGAGACACTGGTGGCAAGAAAGTGCGAGTAATCATACAAGAGGCCCCGCTAAGAGCTACAGTGGCTAACCAGTATATGAGCCCAAGGTATGCAAATAAAAAAAAAATGGGTGGGGGTGGATGGGAGTGGGTGTTATAGTGGAGCATGTTCTCGAGTTATAAATCTCGACCAGTCATATGCTTAAGTTATGAATCTCGACCAACTAGTATTTAAGTTATGCACTTCGGTCAAACAATGCCCAAGTTGTACACCTCAGCCAAATAGTGCCTTTGTCATGCACCTCGACCAAGCTAATACCTGTGCTATGTTGCTCGATCAGTCATGGGCAATCAGTCGCTACTCGGTTCAATTAATATTTGAGCAGCTCTTTGGCCAAACATGGGCCCGAGTAGTGTTGCTCGGCCAAGCCAATGCCCAAGCTACGTTGGTCAGCCAATCCAGTTCTCATTTGCCTGAGTAGTGCTACTCGGCTAGTCATGTGTAATCAATCAGTCGCTGCTCGGTTCAGTCAATGTTTGAGCAGTTGCTCAACTAAACATGGGCCTGAGTAGTATTGCTCGACTAAGCCAATGCCCCAGCTATATTGCTCGGCTAGTCGAATTCCCATTGCGCAAGTAGTGCTACTCGGCCAATCATAGGCAATTAGTCATTGCATGGTTCAGTTAATGTTCGAGCAACTACTCGGCCAAACATGGGCTCGAGTAGTGTTTCTCTGCCAAGCCAATGCCCAAGCTACATTGCTTGACTAGTCTAGTCCTCAATGCCCCAGCAGTGCTGCTCGGCCAGTCAAAACCAATCAATCATCACTTAGTTCAGCCATTGTCCGAGCAGAACTACTCGGGCTTATGTAGTCCACCATTGCTTGGCTCGATCATTATCAGAGCAGATGCTTAGCAAAACATGGGCTTGAGTAGTGCCACTCAGCCAAGCCAATGTCCAACCCACGTTGCTCAACCAAGCCAATTCCTAGTGCTCGAGTAGTATTGCTCAGCCAGTCATACACAATCCATCAATCTTGTGCTCAGTCATCATCTGAGCAGCTGCTCGATCAAACATGGGCCCAAGTAGTGTTGCTCGGCCAGGCTAGTCCTTAGTGCCCAAGTAGTGTGCTCGACCAGTCATACGCAGTCCATTGATGCTACGCTCAGTCATCATCCGAGCAGCTACTTGGTCAAACACGAGCTCGAGTAGTTTTGCTCGACCATGCCAATGTCCGAGCCAAGTTGCTCGACCAAGCTAGTCCCTAGTGCTCAAGTAGTGTTGCTCAGGTAGTCATACGCAGTCCATCGATGCTACGCTCAATCGTCATCTGAGTAGTTGCTCGGTCAAACATGAGCCCGGGTAGTGTTGCTCGACCATGCCAATGTCCAAGCCACGCTGCTCAAGCAGGCCAGTCCCCAGTACTAGAGTAGTGTTGCCTGGCCAAGCTAGTGCCCAAGCAGTGTTCCTCGGTTAGTCATATGCAATCGTTCGTTCCTTAGTTCAATCAACTACCAAGCAATTGCTTGACCAAAGGTAGGATCGAGCAGTGTTGCTGGACAAGTCTGTATCTAGGCAAGCGTCCTTCAACCTGGGTGTTCGGATAGATCGTTTGACCAGCCCTACGTTCAAGACATGCAAATCAATTGGCTTGGCCCCCCGGAAGATGTTAATCAATCTATTCGGTGCAAAGCAGGAAGTCCCCAGCCAACTAATGGCCAAACTGCCAATCCCAACACAAACAATCGACCTGGCCAACAAGGCGCACTGCGCCATGCACCGAGCCCCTCAAAAAGGAACCTTACGCATGCCTCCTTGGGGTGGGGGGGGGGAGGGGTGGGGTTTGGGGAAGAATTATATGGCACATTTTAGCACCATCAATATGGTAATAGTCAAAGGACCCCAGGCTGATGTGGCATGACTCAGACAAGGCGACCACTCGACCTCCTTGCTGTTCAGCACAGTACAAGTTAGCGTCGAACCCCACGGGGCCGTTATGCAAAACTCGAAATGGCATCGCATGGCGTTGACCCATACGAGTTGGTCGATGCTCGTCCGCAAGATAAAGCTATCCCGCTCAATGCCATACAAGTTGACGCTAGACACGACAGAGCCGTTCCACAAAACTCGGAACGACGCTGACCCGTACGGGTCAGTTGGTGCTCAGATAAGGTCGTCCCATTCGATGCCACACAAGTCGACGTCGGACACCACTGAGCTGTTCCGCGAAACTCGGGACGACACCGCATGGCGCCGACCCGTACGGGTCGGTCAACACTCGTTCGCATGGTACAAGCCATCCTCTCAAGGAGTTGACAGCCATTAAAGGATTACGTACGACCGATCACTCCTTCACAAGTATAAAAGCCAACCCTCTGTCTAATGGGAGGGGACTTTACATATTCAACTCAATCTTATTCCACTTAATTCTAACTTAAGTTTCAGATAGATCGAGTCGAAAAATCCTCCTCCTAACGTCAACTTGAATGTAGTGTATGGCGACGAAAGGTAAACAATAAGACCCACAACTCAACCTGACTCGACGCTCACTTCTGCCACCCGAGTCTCGGGTGGGTAACATTGTATATCTGGAATCGGATCGAGTCGTGTTGACTCCTCGACCATGGCGTAAAGATTCGCCAACCCCCAATATATATTAAACTTCAATATCTTGACACATAAAATTCAACCCAAGGATAAATTAACAAAATAGCATTAGATATATGATTGAGTATCAAATCAAATAAAAATGGACACACTAAGATAAACAATTTTTAAAATTATGATATGAATGTTGCCATAGTAGAAAGTATAGTCTACGTAATAGATTAAAAATAATAAATATTTAATATGATATATTAAAAAAATTCAGAGACACATAAACATTATATATGAGATTTCAATCGATATTATCTTTGTTGTGAGAATGATAGTGAAGTGATTTGACTAATCTCTTTCTATGAATCGAATAGTAAAATAAAAATATATTTAAATAAAAAATTAAAGATGAAGAATTATATTGATATTTGAATGAATCAATTATAGCTGTTTATGAATATATTTATATAGTCTAAAAAATCTCAAAAGTCATCCTGAAAGGATATTATCCCAATGGTAGATAATATGACTACTAATTATATATTGCATAAAATTTATAGCTTTTAAAAATATTTTCAACATGAGTGAACTAGTGAGTTTTGTGTTGGACTCCAACACTAGGAAAGAGACAAGTTAAAATATGTTCCTTGGCATTCACAGACACCCTATCCATCTCCTACCCATCTCAAATGACCCCAAAAAAAAAAGAAGAAAATCTCACCCTCTAACATTTTGATACTATAATGCGAGGCATTAAAGTCTCAAACCCATTCGTGACTACCCAATAAGCTCTACTGTTTCTGAAAAGACTGCATTAAGAATTGTTCTAGTGTGATGATAAAGCTTGCATCTCATCCTTTACCCACAAGAATCATCAGGTGCTCGGTTCAAGAATCACTGGGATGCAGCCAAAATATCCTGCAACCCAAGTAAATTTGTTCATGATTTGTCAGCATACTAAGCATTTCCAATAAGTTAACTGTAAGTTTTTGTTGACTTTGATAAATACTTTTTTTTTATCTTCAATTGAAAATAAGTTATTTAGAAGATAAAAAATTCAAGACTTCTGTTTGATGATAAAGTAACATTAAAAATTAAGTATTGGTTGATGTATAAATACATCTCTCAAGATCTTACTCTATGGTTGGGAAGAAACACACTTGAAAATTTTCTACTTGATCTGGAAAATCTGAAAACAAAACCTTAAATTTATGTGAGATAAAATAAAAAACACTGGATTTGCGCTTTTTGTTCAACATACCTTTGTTTCTTTTCTTCTCAAATCACACTTCTCACAGAAGGTTTTTTATTGCTAAGCTAAATGACACCTTTGAACTGCATGTCACAAGAAATTTAAGACAATAAGCATTGTAAATTCACTCACACCTATATCTGAATGATTGTCTGACATTAGTTTCACTGTGCTCAAGAGGTTGCAAACATGCTTGTTTTTCAGAAAAAAAAAAAAATGTGTACAGATAATTCAAATCTTCATCCCAAAATTTAAATCTCAGGTTAACCAAAATCTACTGCAAGAGAGCTGCATAATCAGCCTCCCTCAGTGGAATCTATGTGATAAATGTAACGTTATTAATATAACTTTCATGTACCGGTTGGGTTTTACTCGATTTCGTACCTGTCTCATTATTACTGAGTGGTTCGTGAATGAGCAGTGCTTCGTGCGGGTTTCTTCTGTGGGGGGGGGGATTTTGCGTAGCGTTTTCTCGCATTCTCTCGCCCCAATCGTCCACGTGGCCCACCTATTTTATGATGATCATCAGATGTAGATCGGACGGCTGATGATGGCCGACAGCGAACCCTTGCTGTTTGGGTTTCACAGCACCCGTCGCCAGGTGAAAACACCGCCCGCACAGCTGTCCCCATGTTCCGACGGGTGGGGGCCCATCGAACGGCTCGGATCGACAGCTGCTCGCTTTCCGCCGTCCGATCCTCCTACCCCCACGTTCTTGCCAGCTCACGCCCTGAAACGGACACGGAACGCCAATAGATACCTACGTTCTCGCGGTACCTGGCGGGTCGTCGTCGGGCCCATCTCTCGCTCAGTCATCGGACTGGTACTCAGATAGGTATGTTACTAAAAGGTAGCGAAGAACTGACTCGCATAAAACCTTCTGCTACTTGAAGTGCCACGTCAGCAGAAAAGAACAATTCGCCGCCGGTCCACCGTACGTTATCCTGCTCCAGAGAATGTGGATAGACGACTTCACCCTCACCGCAGTGTCTTCGTCGACGTTCTGTTCTTTACGCAAGGCCAAGCCAAAGACAAAGGGTATGTTAGTCATGAACTAGTGGCATTCTGGTAAAATGGATCCTCACCTCGGTTTAGTTCGGGTCGTCCTTGTCCTCTGGTTGTCTCGTTACACAGGCGGCGGAGACGAGGGCGGATCGGAGGCGAGCGGCGATGCAGACTAGGGGTTAGGAGGCGGAGGTACCACGATTTGGACGCAGGAATTTGTCGTCCTCTTGGGTAGGTAGGGCCTTGGGCGCTCGGTCTGGAGCCCAGCGTTTCGATCTCTTCGGGAGGCTTTGGATCATGGCCGCCCTCCCTCGTTTCGCGGATCGCCTGTGGGGTCTCACTCCGTTGTTTTGAACTCAGACTTCTAGCTCTTTAGGTATACTTTTCTGTTCTTGATCTATTTGTGTTTTTGTTTGTTCCCGTTTTGGGAGTTTCCGATGTGGGATTTGGCTGATGAGTCTTGAACTCGATGCTGCAAATGTGGATCTCTAGTTGTAATGAGAAGCCTTTATAGATCTTTGAGAATGTACATGTTTGCCTTTGTCTTTGCTGTCATCTTTGGTCTAATTCAGTTGGATTAGCTTGAAACACTGGATGATCTATTGTTTACAATCACCAACAATTGAAGTAGGTTAAATGAAGTCAATTTTAGGCGTGCTTTTTTAGATTTGTAGAGTTAATCTGGTAGAGCCAAATTTGAGGGGAAAAATGACCTTTTTTAAGTTATTATTGTAGACTTCAGCATCTAGGTGGTCGTGGATTTCTACTATAAGATGGAATCTCATAGTGGAGTTGAACTGGAGTTGGAAAAAGAAACTCTGGAGAAAGATTCAGTGGCCAATGGATGTGGGCCAAATATGGAGAATGAAGTTGGCGGCGGTGGCACTGATGCCGTGCAAACCAAAGATGGTTCTCTGGATAAACCAGAAAGGGAAGTTGTTGACTTTCCCGGAGAGGATAAAGAAAGTTCTTTAGCTGCTACGGAAAACAAAGCTTCCAATCTCCCAAAGGTATGGGTTTGATTTGCCTTTTGCATGCTATTTCTCTATACTCTAGGGCATAGTGGACTATGATTTAACATGATCCTTATGTGTCTAGACATCGGGATCTTATGGAGGCAACCGATGGAAGAAAGCACAGAAAGATCAAGGTGGTCAGAATGGTCATTCAAATGAATTTTGGAAGAAAAAACCTGTTCTTTCACTGAATCTCTCATTTCCTTCCAAAGGTAATGTTGGCAGCAATCTGAGGAAGAGCACCACAGTTACGTGGTTGCCTAAAGATGCATCATCAATTATAAAATGGTTTGATCAATTTTCTAAATAAATTTATTTATCCTTTGATGAGGCCATTCTCTTTACAGGCACTCTTCCTGCTAAGCAATCTTCCTTGGCTGCTGCAACTAGCACTCGTAAATCATTAGTAAGTCTCTTGTGGCTTAACTAATTGTATGGTATTGTTTGCTAAACATTTAAGTATTTGTTTGATACCAGTCCACAAAGCCTGGCTCAGTGGATGCAGCTGCTAAAGATACTTCTGAAGAAAGTGGAATGTAAGCTTTGTATATTTTTCAAGTTCTGTTGTTTCTGTTTTCCTTAGCCATCTCTCATTTATGTGTATGTTTAATTCCTTCACAAATTCTTCATAGTACATGGGCAATGATGGCTATGCATTTTTTTTAATATTCAACATAATGAGAATATATCAATAAAACATTTTAAAGTGACATGCATCTGCTTGTTTAAAGTGTTGTAATCAGATAAATACCAGACAATGATGACATATTGTTTCCATTTTGTTGCATATTCTACCATTGGGCCATCTTATGATGGGTTGTTTCTTGCACAATCAAACTGGTTTCCCTGTTGAGCAATTTTCATTTGGGCTGCAAGAAATAGTACATTGTCATATCATAATATGTCA
Organism: Musa balbisiana; assembly: GCA_004837865.1. NCBI lineage: Eukaryota > Viridiplantae > Streptophyta > Magnoliopsida > Zingiberales > Musaceae > Musa > Musa balbisiana. The sequence goes on along the minus strand of CM017193.1, from coordinate 30,766,935 downwards.
AGTGGTAAATAGTTACATGACCCCGAGCCTTGTGTTTCGGGTTAAAAATGATTATGAATCCCATTCCACTATGTTGTGCAACTTTGGCTTTCTTATTATGTGTTGTATGTTTGTGGCATATTCTTTATCTGCCAGATACTTATCATTGAGTTTATGTTTGTCTTTGTCAGTGGTTACACTCCAGGTGCAAGAAGCAGTATATCTGGTTTTAATTTCAGCTTGGATGAGCGTGCTGAGAAACGTAAGGAGGTTAGTTAATAGTTTGACTTCTGTCTTCTCCTAAAATCTCCCTTCATCTTTTCCTAACTTGGAAAATATATACAATATTTTCTCAGTTTTTTATGAAGCTTGAGGAGAAGAATCATGCAAAGGAAGTAGAAAAAACTAATTTGCAAGCAAAATCTAAGGTAACATCTCTATGAAATTCAAATTTTTCTTTCTTCCAAGAAATTATTTCTGCAGATCTTTCTCTGTTGAGCTAAGTTCTGTATCAAGTTATATAATACAGGAAAGTCAAGAGGCTGAGATCCGAAAGTTGAGGAAGAGCTTGACCTTTAAGGCAACACCAATGCCAAGCTTTTATCAAGAACCTGGTCCTCCAAAAGTTGAACTGAAGAAGGTAGAACTACTATTTATGTCTGAAGAGTGCAACCATAGTTTCATGATCTTGTGAAAGTAGGAATGTCATAATCTTTTATGGATACTTGTGCAAAAATCTACAACAAGAACTAGGCTAATTTAACTACTCAACCCTCGATGACTCAGTCATTTAGGAGTTCATGGAGATATATACTAGCTTCAGAATTTAAGTGGCATTCTTATTTTTGCATAAGTAATTGAAATTTCAAGCAGTGTCTCCCTCCTGCTACTAGCTTCTCTTTTTTTTCTAAAAAAAGAAAAAGGCATTGCACCCTTGTTATTTAAGGTTGGGGTAAATTTCGAGTTCCAGTATATCAGTTTTCTTCTGTAAGTATTTGCTTCCCTACAGCTTATTCATGGAAATGCACTCAAAACCTCAAAAAAGGCAATGCGCCCAAAACTCAAGAAGGCACGTCGTTCATTTGAAAAAAATATTTTTGTACAAGCATCTTGTAACTGTTGATACATTTGTTGAAGAAATACTCATGACGATCTTTTACCATTTGAATGTTGAACTGAGATGAATATCTTTATTTCGCTAAGAAACGAATTTGCAGTTTTAACTTAGTTAAAGTTATCAATGACCAAAGCTCACTTGAAAGTCAGATAATATGTAGGCATTGTAGCATCATGCCACATTATTGGCATATTGAGAAAAGTACAGAGAGCATTATAGCAGTAAATTGTAGATGAGATACTGAGCATTATGCATATAGCTAGGCATAACACATAGCTGAGATGCTTTATCTCACACTTTGGCTTTTGATTCTATTTGATGGTTTAGTTAAGTAAATTGAGATATGAAGTTACTTGGCAAGATCACTAGTAACCATAGAAGCTGTGCTAATCTTATTCTGAGAAGCTTTGAAATGTAGCTCAAAGAGATGGAATTACATAAAGAACAATTTCAGTATTTCACATATTTCTTGCAAGTTGCAATTCAATATTTATTTGTTAGGATTTATGTTACTTTTGGTTTTACTAGCGAACTGTTAAGCTTGGGCTAAAATATATGTTTAATGTTTATTAGTTATTACACTAGTTAATGCATACAAAGTTAGTAATTCTTACTACATACGCAGACAATTTTTTTTTGGCATGGTCAGCTGAATTTGTTAGGCACTCACCAAATCACTGCTGACAAATTTCTAATCCTACTATGTCGGGATATGAACATTGATTGTCAAGTAGAAATTACTATGCCAAACATCCCAACCATGTTGTATTACTCACTACAGAATTTGTGATGAGGAACATAAATTTGGACTACAGGAAGTATTTTTTTTTCTCCTTAACTTCTTGCACTAGAGTGGCTAATGTGATGGTCACAAATTGTCTGACTCATCTGATTGAGGTGGTCTAAAAACAGGCAAAGGCAGTTCTAGAGGTCGGATGTCTTTTTCAAAAAAATTGTTTTACTCAAGAATCTTTTCACTACAACTCAATCTAAATTAACTGTCATGTTTATATGTAATTAAATACTTATTAAACAAAAAATAATCTGTGGCACATTTCAGGATTGACACTTCCTTTGAAAATTGTTGCACTCTTTAATGTCTCACTGCTTCATACTGAGTCACTAGGCTAATTTGCCATGGACACAAAGGTACTGTGGTATTTTCTTTGTTTTGTATCTCCAATTCGAAGATTTAGCCTAAAGTATTTATAAATTTTCATGACATTCGATTTGATTGGGTGGTTGGAATTTTGAACGTAATCCAGTGGGTACTATTTCAATATACTTATTAGTCATTTGAAGTAACTGATCCTTTTGTGCAACTTCAGTAGATCAGTAGCAAATGCAGAATATGATGGAAATTCCTTTTTCATTTATGATATTTATACAATTTCTTTTCCCTTGGTATTCTGTTTTTTCACATCATTATGATGATAACCATGTTTTAATAAAGTTTACCTTCACTAGAAAAGAAACTGTACAACCGATCTGATGATCTTGTAGCAGATACCACCAACACGTGCTAGGTCACCAAAGCTTGGTCGACGCAAGGTACCTACCGCCGAAACAGATAATCCTTCAGAAGGTAGCATCTCATGTGGGAGCCCACGCCCTGCTCCCTCTAGCAAGCCAAATGAAGCTGTGACATCCATTAAAGGGAGCTCAACTTCAAAGAACCCTACAAAGAAATCACTCTCAAAGCTTCCGTCGCAGGAATCAAAAACTTCAACACCTGACGTGAAATCAGCTGCCACAAAACGGAAAGTGTCAAACATGAAGGCCAAACTTGAGAAAGCTAAAGTGGAAGGGAGTGATAACAAACTGATTGAAGTTGCCCCTGAAGCTAGCACAGAAGTGGAACCAGTCCTTGATAACAGAGTCGGGGAAGATAACCCTGTTCTTAACCCTTCCGACCCTGTAATTGCTTCTCTGGAAGAACAAGCGCAAGGATAAAAAGGGTTGGGCCTCCTATCCTATGTATCCCCTTTGTGCCAATTTACAAGTAGCAGTGTGTTTACTGCTTGGTGAGTATGATGCTGTTTCATGGTGCTCGTTCCATTGTTTCCCAAGGAGACATTGGTCTATTGGACTTTATTTTGGTGATGTATATTATTCATTGTCTTTGCTGTCAGATCAATTTTGCATTGTAAAAAGGCCTGCATGTCATGGATTTGGACTCATGATCTGAATGATAAGGCCGTTATCTGATGAAAAAGGAGCTAGTCTCTTTGTCCAAGCAGGAGTTCCCACTATACTGCAGGTCAGCTGACTGGGTTACGTACCATTGACATAACTACAAGGCACCGATCGACATGCTATTATTCTCTTTGTTTCACGAAGGACTTGCTGATTTGAACATGGCAAGACTGGAACACCAAGTACATGTTTCCATGTATTGCTCATCCAAGTCCCCTTTTTTATTCAGCTTCTCTCAGGTCTTCTTCCAGGGATCAAAGAGAACTTACATGCTTGGTGTGTTCTGTAGGGAGAGATTCGCCCACGTTTATCTTTTTTAGTTTATAAGTAGTTAAATTGTTATAGCAAATGGCTGTTGTTTTTCCATTCAGAGATGAAGGTGGAGTTTAATTCTTTGTAAATCTGAATATCATCCTTCCTCATAATTAAACATTTTACATCATGATTATGCTTGAAAGCAAGAAACATTTTATGTGATCATCCAAAATTGTTAGACGTACTTGCCTACGGCTATGCAAAAAGAAAAAAGTTCAAAGACATTGAATTGTAGGGCTTTACCCTGGGTTAGAGGGAGCCCTTCCAGAAATTCTCGATGGCGCAGGGATAAACCCCGGCCAAAGAGGGGGTTTGGAAATAGTTTTCAACCAGCAATTATCGCGCCTCGGTTATAACCTCACTAGCTGCGACATTGCCCCAAGCGCAAAGATACCTTCAACACTTCACCATCCCCTACTCTTATGGAGCAGCTCACTCGCTTCCCCTCGTCCGTCAACGATGTGGGACTAAACTCTATCTGTTCTTCTTGTTGCCCGTTCACGCATCGAGCTCACTGTTCATGTTTATTTCTTGTTGCAATTCCACAAACGCCAGTTGTGCATCTATGAATACTGTCCAGTGGCCGTCGAGACTCTGCAGTCGTCGTCGAAACAGGAAGTTCCATCGATTTATGCTTCAATCCGACCACCGACCAAATTGTGCAAGGGCCAATCTGCAGTCGCTCTCCTATGAATACTGTCAATCGGCAGATCGCCTCGCACTACGCCGACGTCTCCCTAGCGGACTCCGCGAACCGCGCTCTCCTATTCTCTGGCTCCAGTTGGACCCGGCGGGCTACGTGGGATGAAACATCCGCCGCTGCCTCCGTCGAACGGGGAGGTTGGGCCGTTCTCCCTCGGATCGCCATTGGCGGTCTGACGGCAGCAACCAAACGCTATAATGACGACGGTAAGACGTCATATATTTTAGCTTCTCCTCTCCACTTCTCTGACAACCAAAGCCGTGCAGGCTCTCCGGGAGGGTGCGCGCGAAGAGAAGCATCAGAAGAGAACGGAGGTCATCATTTCTCTCCGGCGCCGGAGTCCGGTCGGCGAGGCGGTAGCGACCTCGCGGCTCCGGCAACCAGAAGTAACGTTTCCCTTCTCTTCTTTCATCAATCACAAGAAATAGAAACAGAAACACCACAATTAGCGAAAGGGAAGAAGACAGGGGATCAGTGCTCCGCCGGAATAAGATAAATATGCGTAATAGATCGACGCTGTTTCTAGACGTGGACTTTGTTTTTGGGCAAATCTCCATTGGTTTATACGAACATTCTTCTTCGCGAGACATAATACACCAGCGAAACGGGTTGTTTCGCACCCGCGAATCCTCCCTTCCCCCCACCGACTACTTGAAAGTGCGGGTCCCATCGCGAAAAGGAGCGGGGCGGGGTTGGCAATACTTTCACGCCCCATCTCACGGTATCGGTGGGCCCCTCGTGGGTGTAGTATTGGAGGTCTGGGAAGTGCGGAACGCAGGGTTTCTTCGCCAGGCGAACCAGTTGACCGAGTCACTGAGCCGGACTCGCCTGCCGAAACGTCAGGGTGAGGCGACCGAGTCCGACTCTCCTCCCTCGGCGACTCGGACCCGTGCGTCACTCGCGTGATAGGTAGTTAACTGAAAAGGATTAAATAATAATAATAATAATAATAATTTATTATTATTTCTACAAAAGGATTAATATAAATTGATGTGTTTTCTGATTCTTTAAGCTACAACACGATAGATTGTTGCTAGATTGACTTCTAATGATCCACTGCACGTAGCTTAATATTTCCATCTTTGCAAGATTTTCATATCCTTTCTTGCAGCATGACGACTACAAACTATCAGAGATGGACATAGTAACAGGCTCCACATACATCTTTCTCATGCAGCTTGGCAGGTAATATCCAACCTTCTCTAGTTTGCATTAATTAGTCGTCGAGATTTCGCTTGAGATCAATTTGGCAGCTTCATTCTTCTTAGGAAAATATATGCCATGATTCGGTAGGCAAGCACCATGACTGTCAGAGCTGTGATCTCCTTAACACCATCGTCGAGGTGGGTGACATTTAGAGAGGATGGTACATGGTCATACTGCACCTTGAGTAGGAGCCTGTAAGTGTGGTAGTTGAAAGATACGTAGCGCAGCCATGAAATGAAGACAGGAACTCTCTGCAACATTGATAGGAGCAACATATTAGACATTCTGTCCAATATTCCTGGCAGTGCATCATTGACATGGACAATATATGTAAAAACAAACTTGATTTACTTGTTTTTTTTATGATTGATAAGTATTTCGATTTCTAAACCTAAATCCTTAGTGAACCATGTTACTTGACAAAAAAAGGAACTTAAAGTACGGAAAAAATATTGGACACTAAGATTTGATTGTTTTATAAATATCATATATATCTTAAGATCTTAGTGGAGGAGGTGCAATTGAAAGACATATTTTATGCATCTAGGATTTTCTGAGAGGGTGCACAAGTAGGGGTTCTGGATTTGACTTTGATTTAACTCAAGAGAAAGTTTTAGTCTTTGTATTTTATTGTCCTCACATTATTTTTTGAGAGAGTACACGGATTTTGAGCTTGGCTTAGATTTAGCATAAGAGAAAGTTTTAATCTTTGTATTTTATTGTTCTCACATAATGAACATTTTTGGTTTTTATCACCATGGATCTAGGCATGAAGTGTCTCGCCATATAAATCTTACATCAATAAGTTTCTAAGATTGTATTTTACTGTTAATTCTCTGGATTGTTCTTTTGGAATCAAAATCTTTTAATCCCAGCCTTTTGTAACTAGGTCACTAAGTATCAAGTAGATTAGCAAACAATCTATTGCTACAATTCAAGAATTTGCTCCTCTTGGTGTGGTAAACAAAAATGACAAATTTGTTTGCTTGAAGGAGGCTAGAAAAAGAAAAATGTCTATTTCTACTAGTTTCAATGGATTAGTCGTGTTATACAAACATGAAAATCTACTGTATCATACATTCACACTAGGAGAACGAATCCACTACACGAGGCTCCTGCCAATGCAGGGGTTTGGAAGGGTCAACATATATAGTCTTTCCTCCATATTTAGAGACTAATCTCTTATGTCGCAAGTGAGCAACCACACTGATAAAATTTATGTATCCGATACTCTGTTATTTTACATTGTATTCAGTAAATTTTAATTGGAATCAGCTTATAGTTTTATATATTATGCTCTGGGTTCTTAGCTCTATAAAATTTCCAGTGAAATGCAATTATTTTCTAGCCTGTTCGCTGGACATTATAGTATGCAACAAGTAAATTAACTATTGGTGAGATATTGTATTTCAATTTCTGTACAAGTCTTGCTTATTCTGATTGATTTTTCCAATGCCTGAAAGAACCTTGCTTTTAGCATTTCTGCAGTTGCATAGCCTAATACCTACATTCTCACTGTTCTGATTAATATTTCAAATGCTCGAAAGAAACTTGCTTTTAGTATTTGTCAATTTACATAGCTTTATACCAATTGATATTACTATGCAATGATAAGAGAAAGGATGTTTCCTAATGTGTATCAAAGAAGAAAACTCTTCATCACTAACTATAATTAGGTATACCTGATTATATCACCTATTGATCTTACTTTTCATCCTTTAAGAATTTGTTAAATTACATACTTAATACCAGTTGATCTCACTATGTGATGATGACAGAAAGGATGTTTTCTAGTGTGTACTAAAGAAGGAAACCTTTCATTTGATAAAAATTGAACTACAATGCTTACCCGCACAAAGAATCCACCAGCCAACATAAATGTCATCACTGTCACTGAACCTAGAGTGGTTGCCTTCTTGATGTCCATCAGTGAAGCACCAATTACCAACCCTAGACCCTGCACATATGCTGTTTATTTAAGCAAAAAGAATGCAGATATGCTGTTTCAAGTGGTATGCAAATTCTTATCCTTGCACATACCTGAGCAGCAATGATACTGAGAAACACAACAAGCATAGTGAGAAAGAAATGCTCGATACTTCGTCTTAATCCTGCCATGAAGTAGACAATCAACAGAAATATTATTGGCAGGATGAGGTCTAGTGGCAAATCACTTGTTGTCCTGGCCATGAAATATGCACTTAGGTTGTACATGTCTACTGCTCTTTCCTTGGTCAACATAGCTCTTTCTTGTGGAAATGTGAAGATTGCTGTGAAAACAGGGAAGAAGCCCCAGAAAACTGAAATAAAGAACAGCAATCCAGCCTGCAGTATTCCATTTCCGATGGTAAACTGTTATTTTCACTTAAAAATATATAGCAAACTTACATAAAGTTTAGAGTTGCCATGTTGTATGTAAGTCTCAATTGGTTGATACTAGTTTACTTGTAGTAATTAAATACTCATTTAATCTCAGCATCGGAGGCTTTGACCAACGAACTGTGGTACTAATGTGCTGCTTGCTCTATTTTGATGCAAATGATTTTATTGTTCTCTTAAAGTTTTTTGATGATGATGTTATAATGAATTTTTCTCAACATTTTTTTTCAGACATACATGAATAATGATCCATGTATCTACTTGGAGCATAATTAAGTGAATACAAGAGACAAAATTATTAAAATAGAGATTTCCTGTGCAAGAAATTTTAGGATTAGAAGATTTGCACTACTTTTATAGTTCCAAGAAACTTGAGGAGTCATTAAGATAGCAATCAAATCTGTGAAAGCTCAACAAATCAGAAACATATACAAACTGTTAAATCACAGTTTGTATTGAGATCTCAACTGGAAGATTAATGGTAAATTTTGTGATTCTGTTAGCCAAATCACATAAGCATCTATACGCTGCTATGTGCAGTCCTATTTATATAACTCAACATAAATTAGGAATATCAGTTGTAGTTTCAAAGAAATAAGAAACTTGGGAGTCAATAAGATGACAATCATAGGGAAATTTTGAGAAAAAGCATAGAAAAAGCATGGAATACCAATTGGGAGACTGGTGGTAGAAGTCGTGGTTCTGTTAGTCAAATCAAAGGAATAGTGATTGTACGTATACAGATCAAAGAAAATTGGGTATCGTTAAGATAGCAATTGATCTATGAAAGCTCAAAAAGGCAGATAAGAAACTAAATATTGATTGGAAAATTGGTGGCAAAAGCTGTAGCTCCATTACCCAAATCACAGATGAACATGTAGTAGTGTTCAGTGATATCTGCATTCCTATATGTGTGACATAACATACATGAAGATTCTATCTATAGGATACAAACACTTGAAGAAGGCTTTCTTACCTGATCTTCAAGACCTCTTGTTGTGGTACTACTTGATTTCCACCAGAGCAAACCAAGGATCACTGCAATTGCAAGAACTTGTGTAATTCTCATCCAACTCAGATAATCATGTCTTCTTTCGTTTAGTCCTCTCCAGAACAGAATGGAGTATTGTTGCCACCAGCTTGCTCCCCAATCTCTTTTTTGTGATGACAACGTGGCTTTCAGATCTTCACTAATAGGAAGCGGCATCAAAATCTTTCTCATTTGCTTGTCAGCAACTCGATCCTCGTAGGCCTCCACCAGGTACTATTTCATTATTTGTTGCAGCAGTCAGTAATTTGTAGGGTTTAATTCGCCAAAAGACTAATTAAAAAAGGCAAAATCATACTGCCTCCATCAGCTAATCTTTCTTTACTTTTTCTTCCTGATGTTTTTTACTTCCATTGTTGGACAATGTACCAGAATTTTGTATGGTTGGATCACTAATCATTAGAATCTTCAGCATAATTATGAAAAAGAGTATGAATTTGGATGTCAGCAAAAAGCTTGTTTTCTCCAATTACTAATTCAGAGTGGTAATGGTTCTTGGAACTGAATACATTTTAGGGTAAAAGAAGAAGTTTTACCTCATGCACATCTTCTGGAGATGGTTTGCCATTTCTTGTATTGCTTTCCAATTCTTTTGACTGAACTTTAGACTCCAATACTGATGGTACCGTGACATCATTTATGTTGCCACTTGCAAGATCAAGCAGGAATTCTGCTGGATTCATAGCAATGAGAGGAGAACATCCAATAGATGAGAAGTATTTTATAGCTTTCGATGCTTTCCCAAAGTACAGCAAACTGCCCTTTCCAAGAAGTATCAGTTTATCAAATCTATGGAACAGTCTGCTAGATGGTTGATGAATTGTAGTCACCACAGTTTTCCCCAACTGCATAGGTTCAAGAGAGACTTGTAGTCACCACAATTTATCATATATATATATACACACACACACACACACACTCTCTCTCTCTCTCTCTCTCTCTCTCTCTCTCTCTCTCTTAACTAAAATTTTATCTGAGCTACATGATTTGAGTGATACAGTAAAGGTTACCAGTATAAAATCAACATCATGATGATTGATACCTTAGCTATACCATGCAAAACTTGTATTATTCTTAGGGCTGTTGTTGAATCAAGGCCAGATGTGGGCTCATCAAGAAACAGTAAAGATGGGTTGATTATGATCTCATTTCCAATACACACCCTTTTCCTCTCACCACCTGAAACTCCTCTTACAAAAGGTCCTCCAATGATAGTATCTTGGCACCTGCAGAATGTTATATTTGAGAACAAGATCGATTAGATCTCCGAAAATTCAGGCAAGTTTCCTTATAAGATTGGAAGTTGAAGAGTAAGTCCACTATAGAGATCTTTGCTCAAATTAGGCAACTTTGAGTTAGAATTAAGAAGTCAAATAACTAAAGGCTACCTTTCAAGCCCCAGCTCGTAGATGGCATCCATGGCCCTGTCTTCCTTTTGTTCTCTAGTCATTGTCCTTGGGAGTCGAAGGAGAGCTGCATATGTTAATGTTTCTCTCACAGTGAGATGTGCAAATAGAACATCGTCCTGTGCCACGAATCCCATCCTGAAAATTGACATCAGTATTATAGCAATTTACCAAATTGTAAGTGCACATGATGCTGTCTATGAGAGTAGTTGATAATCTGTTACAACAGTGATGACATCTTGTTCTACACTAAGAAATGAACACATGAATTTGCTGCTGTCATGCACATTTCTATCTTCACTATCAAGTCAGCTTGTGCCAAAGCTTAACTTCTTGTTTGCTGGACTCTGGAAACAGATTCCTATACATTTAGCCTCTGATACTGCTGACCCAGGTCCTTTCCTATGTATGTGTTATTATATATCTATGAGATTGGAATTGCTAAACAGAATACAATTTGAACTTGATCCTTTACCTGCCCTTTAGAGATTTGGTATATGGTTCATCATTATATGTGACAGATCCTTGAATGATATTAGCCGTAATTCTTCCACCGAGAAGGCTAAGAAGTGTGGTTTTGCCACTGCCAGAAGGCCCCATCAGGGCTAAAAGTTCTCCAGGTCTCACTGAACCTGTAATGCCATGGAGAATATCCTTCTCTGTAGTAGTTGTTATTCCTTTGAGTACTACACTGTATCTAACCTCTGTAAACTGCAAATTTGACAAAAGGATATGTCAATCAGTATGCTCTATGTGGTTGCTATAGATCAGCCCTCTGTGTATTAGTTTAGAATTCAGATTTATCACTCACTGCCTCTGAGAAAGATATTTGAAGAATAGCCTTCTGTTTATGTTACTTTACAAAGATTCAGCAAGTGTTAGAGAGCAACTCCAGCTCAATGATACCTTCAAATATATCGGCAAAGTTGGCTCTGACATCAGACTTTTCCTTGTTTCTTGAATCTCCAGATCAATTTCTGCAGGGTAGTAAATGAATAACATGCAGAGTTAGACACATCAGGCCACTTTGTACTTGTTATAATATTTTTATGACAAATGATCTGTCCCCGGATTGGCATCTACTTATGACTGCAATGTTTTTGCGTTTGATTATATCATTTATCACGAATTTGTTTCAACTACAATCATAGTTTTACATGCTTTAAATATATGTGTTGGTTTCTACAAGATTTAGAAACTATGCACACCACTGTATATTATCTTTGAATGATCATATTGTTCAAATTATATAGCGTTACCATTCTCATTGTTGCCGAAAGCCCTGGTATCAGAAACTTCAGGGAGCGCGGTGAAGCCGGTAAAGGAGTAGGAGAAGCTCAAGCTTGCACTGGAGGCACGGCTCAGACTTGCCTCACTGCCAACATCTTCAGAATCCATCTTCATGTGTCCACTCCATGTCTTTCTGAGGTGGTGCCCTCCTTTGAAAGACCCCATCAACTTCTTTCCAAAGCTCAACTTTCTTGACAAGCTCGGACTGCCATTAACAGCACTGGATGGCACAACTTCAGCTGAGGTTGTAGAGCTCATAGTAGGTCCTCTTGTTGCTCCCATCTCCAGCTTGTCCGACTTGGCCATGGCAATTTTAGGTGATGCTGAATCCATCTTCAGACTCCTCAATTATGCTGTGTCGAGAAATCGAAATGACTGCATGGAAACATATAGGCAATAAGGAGGTGGATAGAGCTATCACAAGCATTTACAGAGTAGACACAGTAAACAAAAAAGAAAGAAAATTGTCACAATATGGATTGGTTATCAGAACCAAAACCTTTGTGACGAAGATGTTGATTTCCATTACTGACCACTTAGGGGAGGAGTGAGTGTTGCCCTTTTTCGCTGTCAGTCCTGAGTTGCTTGAAGACTCGAGTACTTCATCTCCTTCTAAATCTATGTTTTCCTTGGAACTGACTTGAAACCCAGAAAAGAGACCAAAGAAGGTTTCTTCTTCCTTTTCTCTTCTCTTAAGAGAAGAATCTTTATGAAGTATGTATTACAGTAATTCCATTTCATGTATAAACTGAATGCCGAGAGTATGGCGACCAAAAGATCTTACCCAAACAAGCAGCAAAGATCCATTCACATGCTTCATGGAAGACTACAATACGATGCGAGGAAGAAACAACAAGGAAGACAAAGAAAGAACACATGAGAAGTGAAATCAGCCGAGCTAAAATACACCATTCTCAGTGAAAGGAGAGAGGGTGGGGTAGGATACGGGCAGGAGGAGTTAGAAGCAGATATCGAGAGCTAGCAAAATGACAGGGAATGTGTGGGGGTGAGGAAGAGCAGCGGACGGCCAGCTTATTTCCACCCAACTCTCTGACTCGTCCCTTTCTACGGACTACACCTCTCATCCAAATCTTCACAGTGCTGCACTGCCACACCGCTTGTAGAAAGAACTGAATTTTCATTCAAGAATTTTGCTAGAATCATTACCATCAAAATTAGCAATCCATTTTGTTGCACTTTCGTTTCCTTCATCATGGAAATCATTTTTTTTCTGCTTGTAGCTTTTGGAAATGTTTAGCTCAACAAAAAAATAGATGCTGAAAGAAAGAAAAAGAATCTCTCCATCATTTATGCATGCTTTGTTCGCTAGTGTGGATGCATCATATTATATATATATTATGCCAATTAATACAAAAAAAAAATAAGTCAATTTTCTTACTTATTTTGTGGAGACAATTATTTTTATTTTTATTTTTATTGCAGACAATTCACCAGAAGGTTAAATTGGAAATGCCCACGTAATTGTATGGCCTGGAGAGATTTTGTATGATTTGAAATAACTATTCATATAATGTTTTTTTTTTTTCCTTTAAGCAAAATAAAAGATGCTATAACATTAAATTAAAAGTCTGAAACAAAGTCTTCCCTTCCCTCCATATCTGAGGAGAAAAAATAACCATAATATTTGGCAAATCTTCCTGCCATAATAGATTAACCAAAATCAACTCGGTTAGCTTTTCTGTACACATAATTCATCGAAATTTCTTCGAAAACAAAAATATCACTGAGTTGCTGCCAAGGTGGAGGCTTCCACCGGATTTGTATCAGCTGGCTGCTTCAGACACTGAGTTTAGGAATTCCTTCCTTGATTTGATAGAAAGATGTAATCCCTCCTGACTGCCTGGATTTTAACTATATGATATGTTTTTTTTATATCACAGGCACTTTTGGGTGGAAGTCTTAGATTATTTCTAGAGATATTAGGAAGTTGAATCCATCAAAATTGATCTTTAAAAAAAAAAAAAACCACTCATAAGGGAAAGTAAATATGAAAAAAAAAGAATAATAAGGACAAGGCTTCTAACGTTATGATATATGGAAAAGATCAAATGTATGCAACATAGTATCTCTCATATCGTAAAAGAGTAATTTGGTATGCTCTTAAAAATAAAAAATATATATAATAAATGAATACGGCCAAAGAGGAAAAAAAATAACAAAGTAAAAAATGCAGAACAAAAGGATTTTTTTTTTGAACACCATCAGACCTCAACCTTGTTTTTCTTGTTCCAGTTCTTGTTCTTCCCAAGCACACCAACGAATATGGTGGGAGGCGAATCTGCAAGAGCAGTCAAGACAAACACAACATGAACAAAGGAATCCATTATGCATGCAAAACACAAAAAAAGAAGAAGCTCGGATCAATATCATCACTACACAGCAAAACACTCAATAAACACCAACAGAGGATTCTTTTTTGTGAGTCACCCTATCAACCAGTCTTGGTGGTATGCATCCGAATTCGTTTTACCTCATATCGAGAGTTTGAACTCTTTGCCACAACATATTATTCATTAGTCTCACACACTTCAAATTATGAATGAATTATGACTAGTATATTAACAGAATTACAAATTATATATATATATATATATATATATATATATATATATATATATATATATATATATGTTATCATCACTTAGTGATATAATTAATAATATTTATGCTTCATAAATATAATAAATGAAATTTTCATGTTTTTTATTTTTAAAATTAAAAAAACATATTTTTTAAGAATATCATTCTTAATATTCTATGAAATGTTGATTGAAAATACATAAGCATGTTTACATTAAGTATAGTACTACAAGCCAAAGTGTGCTAATGGACTTGAATATGTGGTTAAATTACAATTATATATATATATATATATATATATATATATATATATATATATATATATATATATATATATATATATTGATTAGAAGTGATGGTTAAATTTTAAATGGTCTTAAGTGAATCTCAATACTTGAATAAGTTTAACCATAATTAATGTAAAGAAGTATGAGTTTTAAATATTATATATGTGAGAATATAAGCTACTTAGGTATAGATAAAGTAATAAAAAATTAAATAGATATACAAATAAAAAAATTATTATACTAAATGTTGAGATACATAAGAAGGATAAGTTTAAATCAAAAGTATTATCTTTATTAAGTCAAATTATCTTTATTAGTAAAAGAAGAAAAAAAACTTGAAATGAGACCCATTGAGATTGAATCCAAGATCTTAACATAAGATAGATTTTGAATTTATCAATGATTTTTGGATATATTTTATATGAATCTCTTATGATTCTAAGACTTCTAGTATAATTTTAATATGAGATTTATGTTTAAAATTATTATTATCTCAATCTAATGTACACAAAATCTCTTATATTCAAACTCAATTGACTTTTAGAAATATGATTAAATACTATCTTTTTTTTATATTTTAAAATTTTCCTTAAGGTTTTATAAAATTTAGAATTGAGTGAATATAAGTTATGAGATTTATAATTTCAAACAATCCTAACCCAATTTTAATATAATAGAATAAGTGTTGGTAATGAATTAGGAGGATAGTTTACCCTTTAAATAATTCTATTTTAAGTTAAAATTTGGTATGCATTTAGTTTTATATGTCTTTTAGTTTCTATTATATATATATAGATATATATATATAGATATATATATATAGATATATATATATAGATATATATATATATCTATATATATATATATATAGATATATATATATAGATATATATATATAGATATATATATATAGATATATATATATAGATATATATATATAGATATATATATATAGATATATATATATAGATATATATATATATTATATATATATATAGATATATATATATATCTATATATATATATTATATATATATATAATATATATATATATAGATATATATATATAGATATATATATATATCTATATATATATATTATATATATATATATCTATATATATATATAGATATATATATATATAATATATATATATATCTATATATATATATAGATATATATATATAGATATATATATATATCTATATATATATATCTATATATATATATAGATATATATATATATATCTATATATATATATATATATAGATATATATATATATGATGAATATATATATATATATATATATATATATATATATATATATATATATATATATATATATATATATATATATATATATATGACATACGACATGGGAGTGAACGTGTTTTCTATGACATATAGCATGGAAGTACATGGATATATTACGACGTGCAATAATGCATAGAGTGAGAGTATATATGTGTATTATGATTTAAGATGTCAAAGTATATATATATATTATGACATTTGATATAAGAATGTACATATATATTATGACATATGGTGTAAGAATATTATGATCGTTATGTTTTCTATAAGTGTATATAAGCATTTTAAATTGTGTTTTCTATGACATATAGCATGGAAGTACATGGATATATTACGACGTGCAATAATGTATAGAGTGAGAGTATATATGTGTATTATGATTTATGATGTCAAAGTATATATATGTATTATGACATTTGATATAAGAATGTACATATATATTATGACATATGGTGTAAGAATATTATGATCGTTATGTTTTCTATAAGTGTATATAAGCATTTTAAATTATTTTGATGTAGAATTTTATTTTATATATGCATGATATATTATAGGATTATATTTGTTAAAGAAGTCATCGGATCGGATGATGTGTCCACCGTTAAATATCTTATATCAATAATTTTGAAATGTTATATACATGACACTATAATATTTGAAATGTTATATACATGACACTATAAATACTCACCTGAATAAAACTATAAAGACTTACACTTATTAAGTTATTACTCACTATATAAATCATATTTTATATGTAAAGATATTAGTAAAGATATTTTATATGTAGTGATTGGGTTGAGAAATAAGCATTGTAAGCTTATACTAACTATTATAACTTAGTAAGTTAACATATTTTAATTTTAAAAATTATCTACTTTCCATTAAACTTTTATCGATAGTAATAATAAAAAATAAAATATAATGTCCTATCTTAATTATGCTTTAGAGTATGAGTAGAAACTACAAGTAATGTGTTACAAATAGATCTCAAAAAACTAAATTTAATATATCAATATAATTCGAGCCAATCCAATAATCAAATTCTTAATTAACTTGACTAGCTAACTTCTTGCAAAAAAAATGATAGGATGTCATTTCAAACCCTCAATCTTAGTGAATGATATATTACTATAAAACAAATATTTTTAATATATAAATATGATATTAAAATAGTAACACATCATATTTTTTCCTTAGTAGGATGAATAGTCAGCCTGATTTAGTCAGATTAATCAGGTAAAATTATATAGCTAAAAATAAATATGAAACTGAATCCGAATTAGGAGGATTTAAGTAGATAGATAAAGGCAAATTTTATGCTAACTTTTAAATTCGTTTTGTTCGTAGATAGATAATCGGATTGTATTTTAGATGAAATAGAAATATCATTTATTATTATTATTATTATTATTATTATTATTATTGTGTTCATTACATAAGAATCATGTCATGCAAAGATCAACAAGATAATGCTTCTCGTACACTGTGCAATAGTTGAGGCAATAGTCACTACAAGTGTAGTGGGACGACCACCGAAGGACGACAACGACAACAATCGATGCGAAATTATCACTAAAAGAAATTAATCGTATATTAAATTTACATATGGAACGATCACTACCATTTATGTAGTTTTCTTTCCAACCGTCGATTTGAGTGGGTCCCAACCGAGCACACCGATAATTCTCCTAATTTTTGTTAGTAAAACTAAAACCCAAAAATCCTTCGTATATTATGATCATTATATTAATATCTATCCACAAACTACACACACAAAAAAAAAAGAACTCGACCATATTTTTGAAGATGATGATGTAATAGACTCATTTACATAATGATATATTTTTAAAAATATTAATTAATTTAGTAAGTAATGATTTTTGATATTTTATCGTAAGATTTCGGACTCGAATTCTCTAATCTTCACCTATCCTTTGAAAAAATAAAAAAAAATCTTATTGTTTGTTTGTTTTAAATGACATTTAGCTTTTAGTTTGAATCAAAATAAAATATTCTTAATATTCTTATCATTGTAATATCATCTATAAAATACTAACGAATCAAGATTAAATACATATATACATATATATATATACGATTTTTTTTGCCATAATTTATTATGCATACAAAGGATTACTCATTTATTAGAAGCAATAAGTATCTCTTAGCGAAGCTAAGCTTTTGGTTGATATGATAGAATGTGATCCACGAGAAAATAGGCATTTAAAGCACATTAATGTGGACGGACGCTAATAGGTAGCAGTCAGATACGTTTCATATCGTGGATAAACTATAGAAATTTAGTTTGTCATAGGTGCAATTAATGTACCAATATATCATCACATGAGCACACCATTTCTATGCCACTGAGAGCATTATTCTTTTGAGACGACGACCTTCACCTAATGAAGAAAGCAACCTCACAAACATGGGAGCAATGCGCACGATGGAAAACTTGTCCCCGAGGACAAGCACTCATCAATGATTTAGGCGACGGAGTGTGACATGTCAAGGGGCCAAATACCATCGAATTCTCGACTCCAATTCTCCAAATTATGGCTTGAAATGATCTTTCGTGGTTTCGATTAAATCAACCTTTTTTCTTCTTATAATAAATTTGCAGAATTTTTCATTCTTCGTTTGAACATTTTATGTACGTGCTTTTCCGCATGTCAAGCTGTGATTTGAACTCCAAATTATTATTAGTCGTTTTTACCCAATCAATTGTTTCCAAAAAAATACAAAATTATATATATATATATATATATATATATATATATATATATATATATTAGCACGTTGATATGTATATTAGTAGTATATACATTATCTAAAAAGAAAAAGAGAAGAAGAAGAAGAAGAGGAAGGGTTGATGGAGTAAAAAGGAAGAAATATAAGGAGACGGTGGAAAAAGATGAGAGAGCACAAGGAAGAAGAATGAGAGAAGACGAAGGAGGAAGAGGACAAAGAGAATAAGGAGGAAGCGTGCACGTCGACGACATACTACGAGCTATCGATAGTAGCAGTGATGATGAAGTGATGGCAATATCAGTGAGATAGAATTCATAGCAATAGTAGTGTTGGTATAGATATTAATAGTAGTGAGATAGATGGTAGTAGTAGTGGTGGTGTGGATATTAATAGTGCGATCATCACCGATTCTTCATGTTACAACTTAATTAACAACCTGTTAAGATTCATTTATTGGATTAGATTAAAGGTCGTTAATTTCACTGAAAGTGAACCATCGAAATAGATAAGATTGTTTCTGGCAGGAGGAGTCTCATACATACACTAAAAGCATCAATTTAGGGCACAATTAGCATGCGCACACGCTCAAAGATGTGTGGATATGCACCTTTTCTCCTCTACTATTCGGGTCTTGTAAATAATGCGATGCAAGCGACGCGTCTTACACGCTTTAATCTGTTGTATTCATATTATAGTTTTGCTGGTTGATGAAAACTGGTTTTGCAATAGAAAGAGGATATCGTCTTTTAGCATTCGAAACATGACAAGATGCAAACATTTGAGGGCTCAAAGGAAGATGTTTCAGTTTGGGATTGGATTCAGTTGCATCAGGTCAAGTCAGGTCGAGTAGAGATGGATTGATCAATATATAAAAAGGGTGAAATAGATTTCTTTTTTATATGTAAAGAATACAATAACTTAAAATCAATTGTTTGATTTCTTTTTTCCATCGTTGAAGCATGGATTAGATCATTCTGTCTCTTTAATTATTTAAAAAAATATGTTTGGTCCAAAAATATAAAGTTTATTGTAAAGAAAATACATAGTTTATATTATCGATTCATATTAATGTATCGATTAGCTGTCAATATAATATGTATAGAGTTATATCAAGCTATACCAAATATATCAACATATGATATATTGAAATATACCGATATACCATCTATATCGATTATTTATCGGATCGATATATCATACGGAACAGTATACTTTGGTACAACAAACAAGTACATTTTAATACTGAATTCAAACTTAACTTTGACTGCATAAACCGCTGTCATGTGAGATGGCAAAACACGAATATGCCAAAAGATCTCACGAGCAGAGATGTCTTCATGTGGAGCTCTTGAGGTTCTAAGAATAAGAACAGCTTCACAACGAGCAGAAATGCAAGACAGGAAAACACGGGCGAGATCGATAGGGGTCCGTGCAAATCACAAAACCAAATTTTGGGCAGTTGAATGAGCGACCCATCACTGTGATGAATCTGAATTAATCAAACAATTCATCAGTTCTAACAGGTGGTAATTACTTCATCAAGATACATCTGGACACAGCTTAACTCATGTTCTAGCTTTTCCGACACAATCCCTGAGCAAACTCCTTCGTCGGAGATCACCATTGTTGCACTTCTGTTGTTCTCCAGGAACTGATTCAAGTTCTGTGTGGCCAAATCTCTCTTGGATTTTATCTCCTCCAGTTTTGTCGATTCCTGTTGCATTGTTTCCTGGCACAGCTGAATCTCACCTTCTTTTAAGTCCAGCACAAATATACACTCCTGGAACTCAAGTAACAGGTTTGCTAGCTCAGCCTTTCCGGCCTCTCTCATCTCTGAAAGCATGTTCTTCTCTTCCATCACCTGTTGCAACCCAACTTCTGCTTCCTGCAGTGAGAGCAGTCCAGTATTTATCCCATTTTCGTAGCTCTTCATCTTAGTGTCGATTGCATCAATTTTCTTCATGAAGCTTGCGATTTCCTTTTGTACAACAGCCAACTGTTCCTGTAATTTTTTCATCTCCACCGACAGCTTGCTTCGCTCCTCCTCACACTTTAGCAGTTCAGATGCTTTACCAAAACTCAAGTTCTTTTGCACCGGGACGATGTCGACTGTATCCATATTATCAATCGCAAACAGCACTCTTTCGGTCTTCTTCCTTTGAGTTTCTGAATCATGGAGCTTAGACTTTAAACAATCTATGTTGCGTCTCAACTGAGATTCGGAATGTTGAGCCTTCGACAGTGCAGTGCCAATTTCATCCTTGCGAGTTTGAAGACATCTTAGTTCTTCTTTCTTTTGCTCCAAATGCTCAAAGCACACGTTCAGCCTTGTTCTAGCCCGGGTTTCTCTCTGTTCCCAATAGTGTGCCTCAGAAGAAAAACTCCCAAGTGCAAGTTTCAGAGCCAGAAACTTCTTGTCCAAGACTGTCTTTCTTTCCTTTGTCTGGGACAGAACACGCTTGAGTTCCTCGATCTCTTGTTCTTTTAACTGAATGCCAGGCTCTACTTCTTCAACATTTTCTGAAAGCTCTTTCACATCGGTTATGTTCTTCTCGAGTATCCCAAAGTATCTGAGATCTGTCCGTACAGCAGCAAGCTTATCTCGTACGAGCTCCAAATTATTTCTGACCAAATGCCGCACTTTCTCTGGCACTTCCGCTAGATGTTCCTTCAGCTCCTCCGTCTCTTGCTTCTGGCAGCCTGTTTCTTCGTCCATTTCAACTAGCTTTTCCGGACATGCAATCTCTTCTTTGGTTAAGGATATGCTGGATTCCATAGAAGCCAACATTCTTTTGAAATCATCCCTCTCTTTCATGGCTTTCTCGTATAAGCCCATCAGTTTCTCATTTTCTTCATGCATCTCATAAAGTTGGTGCTCAAGACTTTCGATATCCTTCTTTCCTGAATAGTGGAATTCTTGGTTGAATTCTTCATGTCTATTTTCATTAAATTCAGCCGACATGTCAACTTGCACCAGAGACTTCTCAAATTTGGTGAGGCTCCCTGCGTCATTATTACCACCTTCCGCAATTGCATTCTCATAGAGTTCAATCAGCTTATTGTTGTCCTCAATAAGAACACTAAGCTTCATACGCAATTCCTCATTCTCCTTGGCCAATGCAATGGCTGTTTCATGTGCTTCAACTTCTCTCTGACTAGCAACTGCAATTGCATCCACCATCGTTTTAAGTTCTATCTGATCATCAGAAAGCTTGCCTGTTCCTGAAGTGATGTCACAATTAGTTTGTGGAAGTTCGACCCCTACATATGGAGCATGAGTAGACTTCCTTTGTTCTTCCAACTGTGAGCCTAACTCATCCACACGCCTGCAGAATAATCAGATTAGCCACCAGAAAAGAAATTCATGGTATTGACAAAATTATGACCATTTTAATGAAAAAGCAACAGTGAAATGTTTCAATAATGTTCATGAGATTCCTGAATTTTATATTGTAACAATTAAGGGATAATAATAAAAACAATGATAATAATATAGTAATAAGAATAATAAGCATTCACATTCTCAAGATTTCAAACAAAGTTTAGCATGGACTTCTCAGCCTGTAAATACAATCAACAAAAATGTTTTCAATACTAAACATGATAGCTTCCAAGAATATATCAGAGTTATTCATATATGAACTCCAAAAAGCTGATGAAAAGTTAAAACATATGCCTGTCACATGGGTTGTTTAAGAGTAAAACCATCAATCGTGTCAGACAAGTCACGGGATGTCAAGCAGCACCAATGGAACAAACCATGTGATGTGCCAGATTTTGGGTAGAGAATTTAACTGGAAGTACCTTTCCAGCTTTTCTTTGGCTTCAAGACATGACGAAAGGTTTTTACGAAGTGCTTCTATCTCCCTCTGATTTTGAATAGCCTGCACAAGATGGCCATGTCATGAAAAGATATGTTTACCATATCAAAATAATTAATAGGTAAATTTTTGGAACAAAAGAATTAAAAATAAAAAGATTGCTGCTGTCCTCACCTGCAAATGGAGGAACTCATTTTCTTCATTTCCAAAAGAGTCCCAAGATGATGACAGGTTCTGCTGTGCAGAAAGATGGAAATTTTAAAATAAAAGTAGAAATAACCAAGATTTTCCAACTTGCACGCTGAAGTTGCTGAACATAAGTCCAGCAATTCCCAAATCAGAAAGCAGTGAAAGAAGACCGAGTTTTCTACCCATATGTCTAGGGACATCTTATGCAAGGATAAGCCACTATATGCTGATCAAGAATTTTAAAATTTTAACTTTCGAACCTGAACAACATCTGAATCCTTTTCGTGCATAAGTTTCCAATCCAGAGCCTCCAATAACTACAAGCCATACATGTATGTTAAATAAGCAAAAAAATAAAAGGAACAATGATGAGCTTAACTTGAGAGAAAACATGGATACCTTATCCTGCAAAACAGTTATCTGTTCATTCATCATTTCTCTTTCACCTTCTTCAACAAACGACTGCAATCTGGGTGTCAAATGTATAAAAATAATTATTACTGATATGCATAAGAGTTTATTTTGATGAGTTGCTGGCTGTAGAGTATATAAAAAGCTAGAGTGAAGCATCATTATGGAAAAACTTGAGTAAAGCAAGAATGAAGTATAAAGAATGAAGTATAAAGAATTTCATCACAAAGTCAAGCAAAAATAGCAGCGCAATAGCAGACCTTCTGAGTTCTTCTTTCAGCTGCAAGTTCTCCATGGCAAATCTCGTAACTTCTGGATTACGGTCAACCTGGTTGCAGAGAGTTTCTATTTCCTTCAGAAGTTCTTCCTTCTCTTGCACAAGATGTGTTTCAGCTGATAGCTTTGCAGAAGCAACTGCTTCTAACCTCTTAATTCGTTCTTCACGGAACCGAAGTCTCATCTTAAGACTTCTTACTTCTTCTGTTCGTTGAGTAACCTAGTAAGCAAAAATGTACCATGGAAGTTTTAGATGAATAAAGAGTCGGAAACATTAAAATTCATTTAAACAGGCAAGCCTAGAAAGATGAAAGTACATAAAATTGTCATCTAACAAAATTATTAAGAAGTCACTATGTAAAAGCATTATGATGAACATGCTGTAACGTTGAACTCACTGAAAGTTGGTTCTATTTATTTTATTTAAACAAGTTTTAGGGCATCACGGATCTGGCAAATCAAAAGTTTTAGGGCATCATTGTCAATTGTATGAAATGCAGATTCGCGTGGAAATATCGAGCTACCCAGAAAGCTATCATAATAAGAGATTATAGTCACCAGCTGCTGTGTAGCCTGCTTTTCGGCAGTCGTTGCCTTCAGAGCTTCTTCTTTATCCTTATCCCTTCTAAAAGCTGCCACTAGAGCAGCTTCATATTCCTTCCTCTGGAGTTAAAACAAATGTCAGATAGATTACTGTGATGGATGTATGATTCTAGATGCGTTGTTGCCACCATATGCCAACAACTATTACAAAGAAAAACAACATAATTCGATGACATGCTCAACGTAGGAGATGCCAACCTGTGATAACCTTTTATCAAATGTCAGTGGACTAAATGATCCGTGCCCGCCATCCCATTTGAAAGAACATGGAGATCCAGTAGGACAAGCACTCAAACCATCAGTTTCAGTGTTGTCAGGCCCAGCACTTACCAATCCTCGCAAGCGATTCACCTCTTTCTGCATGTGTTTAAGAAGCAAGGCAAACTATATTCCCATAAATGAATTCAAGAAATAACATCCAGTATCAAAATTATATTATGATCCCACTTTTTACAAGACAAACAAGACTTATTAAGCAACATCCTCTTACTAAAACTAGATTCACAAATTCAGAAAACTAAGAAAATACATAGTGGATTGTGAGTGCACACTAGACAATGTACCGTAATTCATTTCTATGTTAGCAGACATTCCGGCAGCAGTTGGAACAAAATTGCAATCACCCGTATAGACTCCATAAATGAACATTGTAAAAGAATATTCTATGTTACCTTTAGTTGCTGAATCTGTAGACGCATGCTAAGAACATCTCCAGAAGCATCCTCATTTACAATTGCCTGGAGGTAATAGGAAACGATAAGCGATTTATTCTGTTGCAAACAAGATAGCATGTAATGCAATTTTTAAAAATAGAAATAAAAGGTATTGAATCACTTACATTATTCCGAATGAACTTGGCACGTTGTGCAAACTTTAGTGTACTTAGTGTCTCTAAACCACAGCTACAGAAAATCCAAGTTAACAAACACAAATGGAGAACATGTCAATCAAAATTATCTACACAGAGAGAGTAACA
The DNA here is from genome assembly GCA_004837865.1 of Musa balbisiana. Lineage (NCBI taxonomy): Eukaryota > Viridiplantae > Streptophyta > Magnoliopsida > Zingiberales > Musaceae > Musa > Musa balbisiana. Next base: position 30,742,062 of record CM017193.1, on the reverse strand, counting down.
ACTTGTGGCATATAGGGCCACTAACCAATTAGATGGGCTTATATTTGCAATTATGATGGTTTTGGAGTTGCCTCCCAATGAGTCCTGAAAGGAACAAAACATAATTTAGTCATCAAGGCCAACATAAAACACCAAATGTCTAGTATAAAAAGAAAGGACATTTGTCTTATGCTGAGTCACTAACAGTGGGACTATAGATCTTTTCTGCTGATAAATTTATGATCTAAATTTTTTATGATAAATTGTTGATGATAAATTCTACAAAACTGATTAATTTATGATCTAAATTTTGATGATAAATTTATGATCTAAATTGTTCATGTTTATATTTGTGGTACATTTCAAAACTGATAATATGTTTGCTTTATGAATATATGCTCAATACATGGATACCACAATAATCATAATTTGCTTCGTGCACAGACAGTGCCTCTTGTGAACATAACAAAATACATGGCTTTATATCAAACATAAAATGGACACTGAAAATTCATGTGATGCCATAAACCAAAATGATAATTTGATTCTTTTCCATCAGTTAAGGAATGCCCTAAACAGCTAATCAGTGGGGAATCATGAGAAAGTATGGTGCAGCCTACAACATCTTATTGTTCCCTTAAAAGAAAGATCAGGAATCATTAACAATAAACAATAATGAAGAAGTTTCATTGATGAAACAGATAACTTTGCTGGTTTCCTTCATATTGCAGGTGGAATTTTACACTTATATAGTATTTATTTTATAGAGAAAACTTCAAACATTTATATATGCATAGAAAACTTATTCTAAGTTGAGACACACCAATGTGCAAATTATAACATATCAGTTTCCTTCACAAACAATTTACCTGAAGAAGAAAGGTCAGTTTAGAATCCCGGTAAGGTACATGTAGTGATTTCTTGCTTGATGTGCTGACGAGGTTCATAATAACAAGCCTGCATGGCCCAAATCACATTGAGAAGCATGAACATGCAGTGTGCAAATGGCAAAATACCAATGATGTGTAGTCGTAAATTAGATATACAATTTATTGAACCAGATACAATAACAAAAATATACAGACCCTAAGGTCGAGAGTGACTTGTTAATGTTAGTCGCTTCCTTCAATCTGTCACCCTCGGCACCTGAGCTCTTCTGCCTGAGTCCATGTGTCCAAGAGGGTTTAAGAGCTAGATTGATAGCAAAAACAAGTGGCCAAATATTCATGAACATGTTTTGATGGAGTACTTAAAAGTTTATGTACCTCTCTGATCCTGCCAAGTCTACAAGGTTAAGCCTAGCAAACCTGTGATGAGTAACACCCTGGGATTCCCACTGCAAGATTTTGAAACTACAATATTAGTTCACTTACCATTAAAAAATGTTTCATGGTCAATGTAGTTCAAAATACTGTGTTAATTCATAATAAGGAAAAAACACTATTGATTTGGCAAATCTAACACACCTTGCTTTCTATGACGCAGGTAAAAACACTATGAGAACGACTGCTTGCACGATTCATGTTTGTGGCAGCCACCTTTCTATTTGCTGCCCCCTATAAACATTCAAGCAATTAATCATACTACTTCCACAGAAAAGTACAATTTAAAAGACAACAATATTGGAGAGATTTTAAAACCATAGTAGATCATTTCAGACAGGTTTGAGATGTCTTGTGCTATGTTTCTACCATATCCAGTAAAAAGGGCTTCTCACATTATATATCAAGGAAACAAATCAATTAAGTTGCAAGCAATCCGAACATATTAGCTAGCCACTGACTACAGCTTGATGCATGTTCGAACAAACCTGAATAAGTTGTTGCATAACATCTCGAGCACTTGAAACTTCAAATTCTGAAAGACTCTCCACATGCACACCTTTCCTTGAGTCTTCTCTTATCTGTAATGAAGCAACAAGAGGGTAACTCTTGCATTCCAAAACACTAGAATATGGAAATGATAAAATTTAAGATATTGAGGATGTTTTTTATAGATAAACAAATAATAATCAGGACTTGACCGCTAATGATTATTCTATTCACCTAAAGGATTAGGTAAAATCTAAAGAAGTTAATTTAGGAATGCAATAGAAAACGAGAGAAACATAATTTCTATGATCACCCTTTACCTGCAAATTTACAGAGGATGGATCCAAAAGATCAAGTATTTGTTCATTGTATATTTCCAAAAACGAGCATTTACACGTAAATCTTAGCTTTTCATCTCGTCGGGCCTCTTTTTCCTATCAAACAACCATGAGAAGTCAGTCTGTTACAAGCGCTCTTTTTGCTTAAAAATTAAATAGCTTGAAAATTAGGTGAAAGTGAATCTTACCTTTTGTATCCTTGAGAAGAGATACTCAAACACTCGAGGTGTCATCCCACAGTTAACACTATGTCTACGTGTTCCACCTTCTATGTCTCCTAACATCGTGTGTGTTTTGCCACTACCAGTCTGAAATAAAATTATCTCGTATTAAAGCCCTAAGTCCAACTATACAACAAACATCAAATGTATACTCTCATGTTATGTAAATAAGAAACTAACTATGCACTCAATCTTTTCCAAGAAAAGACGACTACTAAGTCTCTCCTTTATGCATTCTTAGCATATGAAATAGCTGACAGAGAATAAAGGAGTAGCATTCGATTAAGCAGCAACTGTATACAAATAATATCTATTTGAAAAGTAAAAAGAAATGTCAAGAACTTACTTGGCCATAGGCAAACATACAGCTGTTATAGCCTGCCACACAATTCTCTACCATTGGCACTCCGGCAACTTTAAATAGGTTCTCCTGTTATGCACTAGATGCATCACTTCACCAAGGATAACATGACATGAAGGAGAAGTGTTATCTGAAATGGAGAAAAAATTATCACCTGGCTGACATGCTCATCAGCAATGAGATCAAATGTGAAACGGGACTCTGGGTGTCCAGTCCAAGTGATGGTTTGGCAGCTGTCCTGCCTGACACATCTGTTGTGTCCTTGCAGAGATATTTCCGCGCTGCTAAGGGGTCGAATTCGAATGACGACCTACTTCAGTCAAAAAATGAGCACAACCACTAGCAAGAAATAGACAATCTCAACACTAATAACCTAAAACCTGTGAAAATGGATTATCCCAAAATTTGAACTTTTTCTAACCTATTTTCACAAAAAGAAGTCCAGTGGGAACAGAAAGCATAAAAAAAAAAAATTGTAATAAGATCTAATATCAGAAAAGTGGTGCAGAATATCCAAAAATTAAACTTCTCTGAACTGTTTCCTTCAGGAAACCTTAACGATCAGAAACTATCACGAATCTGCTTCCAAGATCGCAATCTTTTCAACTCAAAAACCCTCAAGTACCTGCACGTTATGATCCTTCCAGAAAGATGGATCTTCCCGCAGCTCAAATCTCTGAACCGGCAGGCCGCCGGTGACGGCCTCGCGATCACCATTCCCATCCACAGACGCCGCCTCGGAGTCAGTCACGCGTTCTTGAAACCTGACCCTGCTGCCAACGCTCCCAGGTTCCACGACCGCCGGCATTATTCTAACACGCAGCAAAACCGAATCAGGAAGAAAATCCCTGGTTTGTTACGGCAGCGGCCAAATCCAAGGCTCCAAGACGCAATCGAGAAGGGAAAGTCAAAAAGAAGCGGTTTCCGAAGAAGAGCAAGGATTTGGGAGCTCCTAAGGTTTCGATTTGAAGACGGGATTGAGGAGTAGAGCGGCACGGAGAGAGGGGGGGGGAATGGGATCGAGCCGATGGAAAGGAAGAGAAAGAGGGAGAGTGCGACTTGAATGCTTTCGTTTTTTGTTGTTGTTGTTTATTTGAATCGGACGGTGGAGATGGGCGAAATGGACGGAGAAGATGGCGAGAATTCAAATTTCGCGACCGTTTGCGCTCGAAAGCCCCACTGGAAGTCTTCCCAAAGTTCGAGGGAATGGGGATCCTTTACAATAGTCCAAACGGCTCCGATTAGAACACGGAGATGGTCTCAGAGATATGACGGTAGTGATGATGGTGTCTGCAGTTACATTATACGTCTTATTGCAGCGAATCCCGACGCGCTTAACAGCACAGAAACAAATGGCATGGTCAAAGACCGGTCAGCGGATCGGCTGAGTCAGCAGACCACGACCAATTACTTGTTCGTTGCCGGTTTATTACAAACTTGGAAAAGAAAAATACAATAATAATGATAAATCAAGATATGATTTTTAAGTAAATCAATAAACTTAAGTAAATATTTTATTTTTATCAATAAATAAAACCATAATTTTCATTTCTTCTTCTTGGTTGTACGGGTATCAAATCAAACCCATTAACTCATTTAAATAATAAATCGAAAATATTGTTTAGACCAATTATGTCTTTGTCACTAAGAAATTCTATAAATATTTACTTAGTTAGTTAGTTAGATCAAGCACATTGAATTTATTTATTTATTTATTTTTTGGTGAAGACTTGTCTTTTTCGAAATTAAAAATCAATGTAAAAATTACAAAAATAGTGGTATGATCCTACTTGTGTGACATTCTAGTTGTCCTAAATTGGTACGTCTAGATTGGTAGCTTTCAAGGTGGGTTCTTCCTTGCATAAAAAAATGAAGGGTAATTAACTAAAAAATTACCCAATGATTTTTTAGTTAATTTCTAATTTATCCTCTGTATTGAAACCATTTTTAAAAAAAATTAGGATCAATTCTATGAATTGATTCCTCCATTTTTTTCTTTTTCTTCTTTTCTTCATCCACTTTCTTCTCTATTTATCTCCTAAATAAGGGATGATGATAAAAAGGATGATAGAGAAGTCGTAGAAAATTTTGATAAAATAAGAAAAGAGAAGAAGATCGAATCAATCACCACGAAATCACATGAGAAACCTAAAACATCAAAGGTATATTTATCCAAAAAAATATCGAGTACTTTAAATTGGCCAAAATCGGTATGTGTGTATTGAATGAGCAAAGAGCAAACTAAAAGTTGTTGGAATTCAAATTCCAGTATTTATCATTGAGTAGATCCGAAACCAAGTCATGATTTTTAATCTCATTCATGTTTTTGAAGATGGGTAACCTACTTCCCAAATCTGAATTCCCAGTCCCCCTGATGGATAACCTATATATATATATATATATATATATATATATATATATATATATATATATATATATATATATATATATATATATATATATTATTTTTAATACTAATTATTTCATCTCACCTTATCTCAATATCTATAAAATCCACTCTTAAATTTAATCAAAGAGGGATAGTTCTGTTTGATAAATCATATTATTAGAATTTTATTTCTTCTTATTCATTATCCAATGATGACATATTAAGTCAAACCCAGTAACTCATTTAATCTATCGAAATATTTGGATATATAGATTTTTTTTAATCATAAAGCAGTTTGTAAAAAGAAACTATATAAATCTCCTGATAATTAATTTTTTTACCGGATGACATGTCAACTGAAAAATTATCTATGCACATCATTTTTCATAAATCCTAATTTTACTCTTTTATTCCAGTAATTTTTTTCCAAAATTCTATGAACTGATTCTAGTTTAACACAAAAGAAAAAGAACAATGGAAAAAATGAGTTAAAAAAAGGAAGGAAATAGAAGATCAAACCGCACTGATTCGATTCTAATTTAACATGAAACCAATTAATGAACTTTACCCATTTATGGAAAAAGATACCTATATGTAAATTCTTAATAGAGATGCACCATCCAATAAAAAACAATCAGTGAGGATTTTCTTGAGATAAATCACACAAAAAAACCTCACATTTAAATTTCTACTAAAAAATTTTAGTGAAGGTCTTTGATTTCTCTTTTTTCCCCCTATTATTAGTACTAATTGTTTCAGCTTGTCGGATCACAGGATCTACGAAATCCATCATTATATTTAACTGAAGAAGGATAATTTGTTTGACTAACGAGATTGACTTTGCCCTTTGTTTCCTTCTTAATTATTTTGTATGATAGAGCATAATTATTATGGATTAAGACTTCCTCAGAAATAAACTTATGGTAAAAAATGATTTAATCGAGTGGCTATGAGTTTTCAGAGATAAAATTTTAATTTTTATCCTTCGAAAACATGACTTATACCTATTAAATAATAAAAAAAATCAATCATCAAAATAAAATTCAAAACGGATAATTTATCGCGAGCTCATATGCTCACTTATTATTTCTCATAATATAAAATATACTCATTATTATTACCCTATCCGTTATTATTTCTAATATTATAACGTAAAAATTGAAGCAAATTGATTTCTTTTAAATTAGTAAGCACTATCGTCAATATTTTTGCCCTTTTTACTTGAATCGGATTCGGATCCTAATTCGGATCAAATTGGAAGACCGAAACCACCCGTAATTAGGGTTTGAGCCGCTCTGCGCCCTCTCTGTTTCCGCCTCTGCTGCTCTTGTCAGAGAGAGGAATTCGAGTTTTCCGATCATTGTTAGGGTTAAGATCCCTCGATCTCGTGGGGCTCCTCTTCCCCCTGTCCCGGATGCGCGAACGACGGAAATCCAATGGGAAAATGGAACCCTCGGACGAGGGCGAGGCCGCGCCATCGATTGTCTTCCTCAGCAGTAGCGACGATGAGGAGGCGAACGAGGACCTTAGTCTCGCCATCGTCAAGAAGGCGCGCCAGCGCGAGGCGAAGCGGAAGTGGTCCGAGGACGCCCTCGGCCCCGGTCCCGTCTCTGCCGTCTCGCCGGCTCACGTCATAGAGGTTTCCTCCTCCTCTTCTCCTCAATCCTCAGGCGAGGCTGAGCTTGCCTCTGATCCGACCCCTGCCCCTTTTGCCGGAGGTTTGATGTCTCCCATGGAGGAGACGAACATGCAGAAGAAGCCGAAGAAGAGGAGGAGGAAGAAGAAGAAGAAGCAGTTGGAAGAGAAGGAAGTTGTAAGTTTTATGCTCAGTGTAAAAGGCGATTGTTCGTTTCTGATTTTTTTTTTTTTGGTTTTGATTGCATTTTCCGAGATTCAAACATTTAGGAGGATAATTTACTTGTAGTTTGTATTTCCTTGAATATTTAAAGGTGGTTGGAAGGGATTTGAATTAGGAACTCTTGCTTTAGCTGCAGGTGGATACTATAGTCGAAGAAGAGACGCCATCGGGGCCGCCAGAGTCTGTGATCACTGAGGTGAATGAAACATCGGACAATCTGGTTTTTCGAAAGCTTCTTGTAAGTCGATATAATTTTCTTTCATCTAACTTTAGTTTCTAATAGGAAGGTATGATTTTGATATTACTTCTCATGTTTTTTTTTTTTTTTTTTGATAAGCGTGGGCCAAGATATTTCTATCATTGGGAAAACAATGTGGGCGCTTGCTTCAACTGTGGGGAAGAGGGCCATACAGCTGCAAATTGTACAATGGAGAAGCGGCAGAGACCTTGTTTTGTTTGTGGGTTGTTTGGTCATAATGGAAAGCACTGCTTACAGGTGAGGAACCACACTGTTTTAGGTGAATCTGAGTTAAATAAATGATTAACTGCATTGTGTTTTGACTTTTTTGTTTTTTGTTTAAAAATTTCAAATAATAAAAGTGGAACCTGATTAAAAAGAGGTTCTTTGATGCGTACTGATTTCTTCAGCCATGTAAGGGTCTATTTTATCTAGACCTGCAGTTGAACTCTTGCTTACAGTCGCTCATTCAGAAAGTGCATTTCATTTTGGCACTTTCTATATCATGCTGGAAGGATGTAGTGAACTGTCCTTTTTTTAAAGGAAAAATAATAGGTAAATGAAAAACATTTTGATTTTGTTTAGCATTTATACTGTATGTCTAGAAAATGATGCCATGTGACATATTCTAATGACCTCGAAATCTAATTGATTTTTATTTTGACCCAAAACCAAAATTCCTTAAATGTCCCTAATCTTCCTTGGTTCTGTCAACAACTTTGTACTGTGAAATTAATTTTCTGAATCGTGTAATTATTTAGGATCTACTTGGCTTGTTTGCTTTTCGTTTTCCTCCATTGGGTTCTTTTCTAGTGGGATTTAAATTGTATCACATGTGGATCTCAATGGAAAAGAAGTCAATGTAATTAAATCCTAGGTAGTGCTTTGTAGTAGATTGAAGGGGAAAGAGGAGGAAGATAGAGAAGAGATGAGGGGAGATGGGAGGAAGAAGAAAGGAGAGGGGAGGTGGGGACACGGGGGAGTTGAATCTTTGTCATGCCCATGTCAAACACAACTGACTGGATTCCTCTCAACTTGTGTCAAGTAATTGAAAATATATTAAGATTCTTGTCCCTTTTGACACTTATGTTTGTTTATATATTGCATGTGTGGGATGTTCATGTTATCAATATAAGACGTCACTGCATGAACTGGACTGTTGACTTCTCCTTAATGTTTTGTCTATGTTTTTACTCGTGTATGATTGGAATGCTATGCTTCTTATGAATTTAATATGTTGGTTGTAGAATATTTAAACTGTGTGAAGTAACAGGTATAATAACTAAGGTTTGCAACATCGACTCGTACCGCATGATACGAGCGGAACATACCAGTTCGACAAGGGATCGGTATGCAGACCGCCCTCTATCGGGCGGTACCATAACTTGACCCCATATCGAGTGATACGGGTAACGGTCAAAATCCAATCGTTACCGACCTGTACCGGTTGTTAACGATCGGATTTCGACCGTTACCTATCAAGGGTTGAGATTGACCTATTTCAAACAGTCAAATTGACCGTTTAAACCAGACGAAAGGGTTTTTCCTCCTCTCTCTTTCAACTCATATCACTCTCTCAATCTTTTCAACTCCCTCAAACTCATTCTCACTCACATCTAACAATTTAAATTATTTCTTTGTAGATAATTCAATATTAACGGAAGCACGGTTCAGAATGTACCACAAAGTTACTCCTCAAACTCCGAAAAAAATATATGTCATTATTCTTTCCTAATTTAGATTATTTTTTACTAAAATTATACTAATTCATATTTGTTTCCAACTGAAAAACTCTAATCTAATTTTTTTCAGGTATTTTTGGAGCTATTTTTGATTTTTTTTGGGTGTTCTATCGGTATGCCCTAGCGGATAGTCGGTATGCCTCGGTACATACCATACTGATCATTGGTCGGTGCACTGATATGGATCGAAATTGCAAATCTTGATAATAACATATGAAAAATATACATGTGGTTACTATGTTCATGCCATGTTGTTCCTCACTTTTGAAAGATTAACCATGTTGGCATGTCTGCATCGATGTATAAGTCTCTTGTTGGTGTCCATGCTTTATAGTGGACTAGAGTGGAGAGGAGGCACGGAGAAAGAGGAGATGAGGGTTTGCAATAAAGGAGGAATGCAGGAGGAAGAGGATTTGGGTGCAAGGGAAAAGAAAGGGAGGGATCTCTGGTGTTGGATGGTGTCGGATGTCAATGGAGAAGCATTGGAGAAGTTGTGGAGAGGACAGAAAAAGGACTTATTCCTCTAAAATATGCTCAAAGCCCATTGCTGAAAACGGATTAAATAATAAAGACTTCTTGAAGTTTTCTTTTTCCTCCATTAAAGTTGGCATTTGCAAGGTTGAAAGTACTAATCTTATGTTAGTCAAACATCAAAATCCAAGGCTTTGCACAGGCAAAGTATCCCATGGGATCCAAGTTAGCCAAACAGGCATCATTTTCTAATCTGCTATTTGAAATCTATAATGCTTGTTTACCATTTAAGCTGACAAAATATTGCATTTCCATTCTCGTAGTATTTTCAATCTTCATATCAGTTTGGATGAGCTCTTGTAATGTTTGGTAGTTCTGCTATTTTTTACATTCTTTATCTAGTCTGTATATGAGCTCTTGCTAGATAATATCTCATATCAGTTTGGATAAGCTGACAAAATCTGTAAATTCTCATATCGGTTTGGATGAGCTCTTGTTATATTTGGTAGTTCGGTTATTTTTTACATTATTTATCTAGTTTATAAATCTTAACTAGATGCTTTAGATTTTTTAGTTATGCATATTAACTCTTCTTAATCACATAATTTTTTTTCTGCAATGAGTTCTTGCTTTGTGCTTTTTCTTGGGTTTGAAAATGTGATGTTCTCTTCTTTCTACATAGAACTTTGCTAACACTTGACTTCGTTGTTTCAATTCTGCTTGTATGTTGATATTGAAAATCCACAGGGACAAGATTGTTTTGTTTGCAAAAGAAGAGGCCACCATGCAAAAGACTGCCCTTACAAAAATAAAAAGGTTGCTCAGTGTTCAGAAATTTGCCTACGGTGTGGAGAGACAGGACATGTTATGTTGTCATGTAGAAATGATTATTCACCTGATGACTTGAAGGTTAACAATTCTTCAAAACCTTCCCTATGCATTGATTATCATTTTTTGAATTCTACTTGTGTCGATATACATGCCAAAAGAGGGATTAATAAAGCCAATTTTTTTCATACAGAATATGATTTATTACTTATGCTTGGTAGATCACCAGGATGCGGTTGTTTCAGTTAATTGCTAGAAAGGCTTGAGGGTGCAAATTATCCCAGATATGTTATATCTGATGTCGATCTCATTTGTTTGATAGGAGATGCAATGTTATGTTTGCGGAAAGTATGGTCATCTATGTTGTGTTAACTTCACAGATACTGGTCCAAGAGAATCCTTTTGTTACAATTGTGCTAAACCTGGCCATACTGGCTTGGTAAGTTGGAAAATTGTACACTTTCATTAAATTGTAAATGTTTTCTCATTTGTTTGACTTGAAATGGCCCCATCTATAACTTTGTTGACTTAGGGGTGTGCAAAACCACGTGGTGATAGTGTTGCTGTTAATTCACCAGCTGTGTGCTGTATTTGTCATGAAGGACATTTTGCACTAGGTTGCACAAAAAGGACTAAGGTCTATCAAATTTCTAATGTACTTAGAAGTTAATTGTTTTATTTGTCTATTTAGGATTCTAATTTGTGTTAGTTTTGCAGTCTTCTAGAAAGATGGGCAAATCATTAACACCTCAGACGTTTGACAAGAAGAATAGGAGGTCTAGGGGATCTAAGTCCGTCCCTCGTGATTTTGGTAAAGAACGAAAAAAGAAAAGCTTGGTATATGAAGAAAAAAGGAACATGACAGCCATTAAATTGTAAATGTTTTCTCATTTGTTTGATAGGAGATGCAATGTTATGTTTGCGGAAAGTATGGTCATCTATGTTGTGTTAACTTCACAGATACTGGTCCAAGAGAATCCTTTTGTTACAATTGTGCTAAACCTGGCCATACTGGCTTGGTAAGTTGGAAAATTGTACACTTTCATTAAATTGTAAATGTTTTCTCATTTGTTTGATAGGAAATTGTAAATGTTTTCTATTTGTTTGACTTGAAATGGCCCCATCTATAACTTTGTTGACTTAGGGGTGTGCAAAACCACGTGGTGATAGTGTTGCTGTTAATTCACCAGCTGTGTGCTGTATTTGTCATGAAGGACATTTTGCACTAGGTTGCACAAAAAGGACTAAGGTCTATCAAATTTCTAATGTACTTAGAAGTTAATTGTTTTATTTGTCTATTTAGGATTCTAATTTGTGTTAGTTTTGCAGTCTTCTAGAAAGATGGGCAAATCATAACACCTCAGACGTTTGACAAGAAGAATAGGAGGTCTAGGGGATCTAAGTCCGTCCCTCGTGATTTTGGTAAAGAACGAAAAAAGAAAAGCTTGGTATATGAAGAAAAAAGGAACATGACAGCCAGTAAGTTGAAAACAAGAGGTGGTTGGATTGTTGATGATCCAGGTGATCTTCCTAAGAAGAAATTCAGAGCGAATAATTATTCATCACCGGTGACACCAACACAAAGGAGCCAAAGAAATTATTCATCAGGTTTTAGTGGGCAGTCTTCAAGTTTTCATACTCCTAAGAGATGGAAGTCTTACACTGGAACTCTCAATTCTCATGCTACAGTAAAGGCCTTGCATCGAGAATTTTCATCGTAAAGATTTGGTAACTCATTACTATCTTTTGTGAGGGCTTAAAGCAGGAAATCATGGGTTCCTTTTCAAATTAGGCAAATCTGCAGAAGTATTCGCTTTGTTTGAAACAAGTGCTCCTGAAGTGATCCTCAATGCCTCCTTGATACTGGGCCTTATCTTGCATTATTATTTTAGCAGTTCAGGGGTGCTGTAATTCTTGACAAAGGTAAGCATCTATCATATGCTTTGTTAACTTTCTTGTTTGAAAGTTGAATAGATTTGAAATTGTTATCAAAATATTTGAATTGGGACTAATACAAAAATTTTTTTGGAGAGCAAAAAAAGATGCTCATGAACACATAATAGTTGTGTCATTTATGATTTTTACCAGATTGATTCTCTTAGGTTTCCTATTATATTTATTTCAGGGGTTGCTTACTCATTTAGAATATTCGAAACAATGTGTTTGTATGTATGGGTGCAACTTGGAGAATACGTTTTGAATGGTGCAAGTGCAAGTCATAAATTTTAGGGCTTAGAATTCAGGGAAAAGATATCAAGTGTCATACATGTTGGCTCTAGTTTTCCATTTGTTTGTAGCAGCTTTTGTGTCTCATGAAGTTGTTTTCCATTGCTCTAAGTTCTAGATTGGACAAACCGTAGTTGCTACTGTGAATGTGTTTCTCTTATCAAACAAGTAGATTGAGTTGTTCATCATGTGTATATTATTTTGTAAGGAAACAAAGGCACCAAAACTGGAGCATCAGGATTTTACAGATCAAAGGTTACTTTTATTGTCTGTTTAGTTTGTATACTGTGTGTTATTTCTGCAAATGATTGCAGACTGGTGAAGACACAACAAGTTCATATCTCCATTCGATTTATTCATTTCAATATCTCCTAATATTCTCAGATTGTAAAATCAAATTATTGGAAGTATTACTAATGTCATCAATAATTTTTTTTATCAAGAACATTGGTGACAGATTGTTGAAGTGGACTGCATCAATGAATAGAGTAATGAGAAGATTGGATTAAACGGCTAATATAACTACATTATTGGAAAAATATTGTGGATATGTTTCCATATCATATGGTTATTATAGTTTATTAGAAACCACATGGTGTAAACCAGTCATCTGTTCAATCCTTTGATTGTTTAGGTTGGTTGAGGGCCTTAATACTAACATACTAGAGATTTGCATGTACAAGAACATGTGAGTATGTTCGAAAAAGGGGAAGCTATCACACAAATGCCTAAAAAGTTAGGAATTAGAAAAAGATGGTGCAGATTCACTCTAAATATGACCACAGAATCCTCACTCAAAGAACAGCTGGCAGTCTGTGTATGATGTGATGTGTTTTGTTGGATGTAGGTAATGGAATGAGATGATGCTCAAAGGCACTTCCCCAAGGAATGAACTTCTGAGTACTATCTTTTGTTGGCTTGACTTACATGGCTTCCAGGTTTGTTGGGGAGATTCTTTTTCTAATGCATTTATACAGTGTTTTTGTAAGTTTGTTGTCCTCTAATCAGATGCAAGGAGTCTATGCATGCATTAGAAACTCAGAACTTGTACTGGGTAACTTATCAATGTTAACTTTTACTGTTAAAGAAGTTTTGCTCTCTAATAGGATAACTTCATGGTCCCATCTGTCTACAATTGCAACTTCATCAAATTTCCTTGGAGCCTTTTATAGGCTGGTCCATGATTACTTGATCAACTGTGTTGCTTATAACTTTGTACTTTCTCCACAAAGAAATTTTTGTGAAGATTCTACTGAGTGATGAACAGAATCTTTGTATATGCTAGGGTCTCTAAAGGTACAGAAAGAAAAAAGATTTGTCTTACCTTATCTGGTAGACTTTTGTGCAAGAAAGAGCTAGGAACTTTTGCTTTTACTGTCCATTTGTTTACCTTCTCTTGTCAGATGATGAAGGCTTATTGGCTGGAATAGCTTGTTGGTTACTTGGAACATTTCCTGCATTCTTCATTGTTCATGATTCCTGCCAGAATCAAGGGAGCTGATTCTATAGTCTTTGAAGAAGTTTGTTTTCTCATATGCAGACTCATTGTTTTGCTTATCATTCATTACCTCGACTTGAAGCTTCTGATTCATAAAAGTTTCTTTTGGTGTCAACTTTAAGCAGTTTATTCCTGTAATGCCTATGATCACTCTGTTGTTGTATTCCTTCGTTCGTGAGTTCACCTCATGTTTATTCAGAGGTTAGCTCTATCTGTGATTTGGTTTTTGGGGAAGGATCCGTTACACTCTATTTATTGGTAGAAATTTACCAAGTGATCAATAAATCACTCAAAACTTATATGCCAAATCAATGATTTTTGTAGGATGATTTGGAAAAAATAAAAGGAAAAAACAAATAATATACCATTTATTAATTATAGAAGAATGATTCGGGTTGGGGGTTACCATCTTTTTTCGTGTTGTAAAAAAAATTAACAATTAAGTCATGATGAGCTGATTAGTTGGGTAAAATTCTTTGGTTGCGATTATGTTTTGAAAATATCCTTAACAAGATTAAGGATATTAATTTTATATATATATATATATATATAAAATTTTGATGCTGGTTAGCATGTGTGAATTTGGCTAAAATATGAAGACTTTGATCGAGAATGATATGTCTTGGGATATCGTTCAACCAGCGGTGACAAATGTCACTCGACGACACCTAATCATACATGTCATTTAACACAACAAAGTCAATGGTTTAATAAGAAGATATAATTTAAGTAAAACTTATTAACAATGATCTATAGATTTTTTTAAAAAAATTATTATTATTTTTACTTTTCATTGGAAGTAAATGGATTCTCAAAAGAGATTCTTTCAGTTTCTACGATAATGACAAACACATCTTTTAAGTACTATAAGATTTTTAATGAGCAATAAAGTGATAGTAAAAATAAAAATAAATATATAATAATGACTCTAAAATATAGTTAATCGGTAATATTTTAAAACTAGATTATGCCCCTGCATCATTTTTTTGGTTTGAGAATAATTCAATTTAGAATTTGGAGTGAGTTCCTTTCGAATCTTGAGTTAAAATCCATACATACGTCTTCAAAATTGAGCTTTCCCTTAAAATGTAATAAGTATAAGTGGCAAGCCTTTGTTATAATATTATTTTGAGTATGCAATACATTGCTGACTTCTCGCTCATAAATTTATTCAGTTCTATAATAATATTATCCTTGTCCTCGATGAACTTATTATTTTTTTTAACCTATCCAATAGCTTCATAAGCGTTTGGCTAGAGATTTTTTGTTTGTTTAACTCAACTTGGTCCAAATTTCCTTTACTTAAGTTTACTACATGTCCTAGTAGAAAATCTTTCTTTTCGAAGATAAATCTTTAAACTCTTTATACCTCTCATGCACATCTGCCTTTGACTCATAGAGTTGAGAGGTTTATCTCAATTGTTCATGAATTTGATCATAAATGATCTTAGTGTGAGCAATAAATTCTTTTGTATCCATGTTAAGACATGACTTATTTATAATTGAGACTAAGTCCATGATTAAAATTTCTACCGTAAACCATTTCAAATAAAGCTTTTTTTTTGTTTTGAATCTATTAAGAGAGTTACTGTATATAAATTCAGTTTGAAAAAGAATGAACTCCTCCTATCTTTTAGGATTGTCACCAACCTAGCTTCTCAATAAATTTTTAAGAGAGTGATTCATCATCCCTGTTTAGCCATATGTTTTTGAATGATAAACACTAAAAAATTATAATTTAGTACCCAAATATTTTCAATATATTTTTTCAAAAGTGACTCATATATTAGATGTCACAATTCGAAGCAGTAGACATTGGGAATCCAAACAAATAAATCACTATCTTGATGAATAAATTGGTCATATGTGAGGCATCAAGAGAATTTTACAAGTGAGTCATCTTTGAGAATCTATCAACAATCATTGAAATGTAATTATATCCATGATTGGTATAAAATAATATTTTACACTTCTCCTCTAGCCTTTTAATAAATATAATATTTTTACACAAATCTAACAATATCTTCTTTAGTGTTAGGCTAAAAGTATATCTATCTTTCTAACAAGCGTTTTTATTTTATCACACCCAAAATGTCCTCCAAGTTCAGTATAATGTAATTCTCTCATGACAAATATTTATAAAAAACCTTTGGATAAATAAAGATGTTTTCTTTTAAAACATAGTCATTCATAAGTGTGTAGTCACCAATATTTTTTTCATTTAACTTTTGTAAGACTTTAGAGAAGAAAGGATCAGCTACATAATTTTTTAGTATAAGATCAAATCCAACAATCTCATAAGAAAGAGTAATCAACAAGTTGTACTTCTTACTCAAGGCTTCAAATACCTTGTTAGATGAACTATCCTTGTGTTTCAAAGCAAAATTAAAATTTTCTAAGCAATCCATCTTATATGTTAATTATTAAGCTTTTTTTTTATGTCTAAGAAACCTTAAAACTTAATGATCCGAATAAAGAATAAACTCCACTTCGATAGGATAATCTTCCCAATGTCATAATGCTTAAATTACCATACATAACTCTTCGTCATATGTTAAATATTTCAACCAAGCATCACTTAATTTTCACATTATAAATATATGTGAAAATAAAAAATAATCATAATCTTTTCCTCATCCATTTATAAGTCACCTACACTCACCACATGACCTAAAAATATAACTCTATCAGTTATAAAATAATTTTTTTTAGATTGATGCATAATTAGTTTTCGTGGAACACCTTCAACACAGTTTTTAAGTGCTCTAGATAATATAATTTACCTTAACTATATACCAAGATATCATCAAAATAAATAATAATATAATTTTTTATAACTCGAGTCTTAAACAATATATCAAAACTTGGAGTCATCAACCTCATAAAAGTGTTAAAGGGCAATGGAAAGTCCAAATGGTATGATAAGCCATTGACATAACCTCGTTTTCTATTTATTACCTCATCTTCTCTTTAGTTTTAAAAATCGTCTTCTATTTATTACCTCGTCTAATGTGAATTTGGTGATAATTATTATAAAGATCAATTAAAAAAAAAACCTTAGCACTCATAAGCATGTCAAATATATCCTTAAAACGGAGGATTGAAAACTATCATCTTATTTACAGCTCTACTATTGATGTATATCCTCTATGATTCGTCTTTTTCAAGAGTTAAAAAGAGTGAGTATAACATGAGAGTTAAGTATTTTTTAATCAATCCTATAGATAGCAAACTCTCTACTCGTCTTTGTAATTTAGTATATTCTTTTGGTGACATACAATAATATGAAAAATTAGAAAATATAACTGAAGTCAATTTGATATTAAATATTATGAAAAGGAGAGAAAATAGAAGTTCATCAAGAGCCAACCCTTTAAATTGGTCCAATATACTTTTTACTCCCTTTAAGAAATATTTCCTTCCTCGTTCAAACTCTTTATGAGTTATCAAACTATATAATGGTAAGAGCTTCCCTACGAAAGAAACTTCACCCATCTCTAATTAGAGAATAATTATATAATGGTAAGTATTTTAATCAAATTGTCATAACTTATCAAGAAGCAAATGAAGTATATTAAAATAAGGTTCATCTTCGTACCTCCCAATAAGGAATTTGATCTTGTACCTTTGAGAAACCAAGATCTCTCCACCCTTTTTGAACCGTGAAATCTTATATAGTTTTGAATGACATACAAATGTAAGCTTCAGTTTGTTTGTCATAAGCTTTAAAATTATACTCTCTACACTACTTTAATCAATCACTAAAATATATTTGGTTTCATAGGATAAGTAATATATTCTGAAAATATTATTTCTAAGCCATTGATCATCTTCTTCAACTGTTAGGATATATGGATAACAAGATTTTCACTCTTAAAATATGACCTATAACTTTCTTCTTGAATGATATCTTTGGGTTCTTCATCATAGATCATCTCCATTGGGCTCATTTTTCACAAGATTAATTTCAATTTTTTTTCTTGAATACTAGCTTTACCACATTTGAAATACTTGACACTTGAAGAAGAGCCACCCTTTTGATATTTTTATTTCCTCCCCCAACATGTGGGCTTAGATGTTTAAATATTATACCTTTTTTTTCCTTGAAATATTATTTTCTTCTTTACTAGCCTTAATTGTCATTTGATAAACCTTCTTAAGAGAGCGAGCGAATGGAGTGCATCAAAAGTTCAGCCCACCCTCTTAGGTATCTAGCAACAAGTTAATCATCATTTTCATTTAAGCTAATTCAACTCATTAGCTTACATAATTTTTTAATATAATCAATAAGAGATTGATCATTCTTCTGATGTAATTGGTGGGATTGTTAATAAAGAGTTTGAGAATAATTTAAAAGGAGAAACTTCTCATCTAACTTCATTTTCATTTCAACCCACTTATTAACTCGGAACACCTCTACGCTCATATCCTTATTGATATTCTTATCTCCAAATAAAAATATATATTTTTAATTTTATTACTATAAACTATATCTTTTGAGCTGTATTAAAGAGCTTGTAAAGAAATAATCCAATTACAATACTCCTAAAAAATAAGTGAGTGTACAAATTCTATGATATTAACTTAAAAAGACTCCTATCTGGCCCTTCAAAGGCTCTCATCAATTGATTCATGCCCAATGATCATCAACAGGAGCCATAGAATTTGCTACAAAACTAGAAGAATAAGTTGCATTATTGCTATGCTTACTCCATGCACCTATTAAATTACTCCCTTGGCTTGGAAGATCAATCATCATCTGCACCTGTAAATTAATTTTGTCACCATGTATACTTTGTCAATGAGCCATTGAGAATCCAAAATAAATTCATCACAGCTTGATTGATGCCTAATAATTTGATAAAAACTTTCAGTAGAGAACTCAAAATCATGCACTAGCTTTTTTTTTTTTTGTTAGATAGTAGATAGACACACCTTTAGACTTCTTGTCAATAAAAATAGTTTAATCTATAATACTGATAAAGGACTTGGTTCAAAATATATCTTAATAAAAAAATATTTTCAAGTAGTCAACACACTATTAACTAAATGACTTTTAATGAGAGCAATAAAATGACTACAGAAGTAAAATAATAATAATAATAAGACTCTAAAATATAATTAATTAGTAGTGATATAAAATTAGATTATGTCGTCTACATCATTTTTTCTCTCTTTCAATATAATTAATTGTCTGGAGGAAGCATCCAAATCTCTCTCTCAAAAAAAAAAAAAAAAAAAAATCCAATTCTAAGGACTTGATGCCATTCTAAGGTTCTAAGAAGTGGGTTATGTCTGTTCTCTAGTAAATTGATTAGATCGACAAGACTTGATGAGTAAATCAATATAAAATATTATTGATATGAGTTTTATTTATAAAATACCTAAGATATTAGTTTGATAGTGAATACTGTATCTTGAAATTTTTATTTGATTTATTTTAATAATATTTATTACCTTAACCATAAATTTTTTTGAGAGATTATCGTAATTTCGAATTTTATTTTAGTTATTTATTTTTCTAAAAAAATTATTTATGATATATTAATATTTAAAGATATATATATATATATATATATATATATATATATATATATATATACATATTACAAAAAAGTTTGTTAGGATAAATAACACCGAGGAAAATTAAGAAGGAGAAGTGTCACATTAAGCCATTCAATCCACCGTGTGCGGTTGACAGAAGAAGAAGAAGAAAGACGCCCGTGTTCACCTCGTATCTGGCCGGCCCGAAATGTTCTCCCAACTCCCCTCCTCCCCGCCGGTGCCGCCGGCGTCATCGCGCGCCGGCGCGGTGGCGTGCCGCCTCTCTCACATTGCGACGCGCCCGCTCACCCCTTCTCCGCTCCCCACCGTGAGTTCTCTCTCTACGCCTTCATTTTTGGGGCGGCACGCCCCTGAGGAGTCCAAGAAAAGCCGTTCCGCTCTCGGAAAAAGAGAGAAAGAACGGTTTGTTTTGTAACTTTTTCGGTAGAAAAACCTTCTTGCAACTCGAAAAAGTTGCTTTAGAAAGGTAACGATCTTTTCTTTCCCCCTTTTCTTTTTCTTGGTCTCTTAAGGTCGTCATCTTCAACGAAATCTCTTTTGGGGTTCCAAGAAATGGGTCCAGTTTTCTTCCTTTTTATTTTCTCTCTTTCTGAAGTCATTTTATGCTTCTTTTTTTAGCTTCAATTTCGTGCAAATGAATCATTCGTATAATTATTTCTCCTCGCGTAGAACACAATATGCAGATCCGTGAAGCCTTAAAATCTGTAGGTAATCGAAATTCTGAAACGAGTCTTAACATCATTGCGGCAATGACGGTTTGCTTTTGCTTTTTCTTGGACCTTCGTGGCTTATTCACCTCAACCAATTAAATCATTTTAACCGGTGCCCGCTGAGTTGCACCTTGTTTTTTTATTAATCATCTTCACTCAAAAGATGTGCAATATTCAAATATCAGAAAATTAACTTCCATTCTTTATCTTTAATTTTTAACTTAATTTTATTGAATTTGTAAAGGTTATGAAAGGAAAAGGGGTGCAAATTCCCTTGACAAATGATGGTTTCTGTCTTATGAGTTAATTTCTGAAATATAAAATATTAGCCCTTTTTCTTTTTATTTATTTGTCTGCTTTCTGCATAATTTTGGTAGGAACTAGAGACTTGTGCTTGTACCTAACCTTTTAGGATTAAATGAACTTATCGATTTCAAGCCTTGGTTTTCTTTACTTCATCTTCAAAGCATGATGATTCTATTTTTCTCCAGAGAAAAATCCGACTCAATTGTATTGATTATAGTGGAAGACCTTGCACGGTGAGGTTTATGAATGCTGTCTACCATGGACTATCGGTTGGATTGGTTCGAATCAACCAAATGAAGGGAAATCCCCCAGGAGCAATTAGGAGAAGCAGCAGTGCCGAGGGACAAGAGGACAGTGACAAAGATGATGAGGATATCACTGATGATGCCCTTCGAGCTACCATCAAACAGAGCAAGAAGGTCTTGGAAATGCAGAAGAACCTGCTGCGACAGGTTTTCTCTTATTTCTTGACTTGAATCTTTTCTCTAAATTCAATATGGTCGTTCTTGAACATTATCTGTATTCTTGGTTCGATGTATTGTCTTATGTGATACTACTTCTTGGGGTCTCCCAACTTGACTAGTTGTATTTGGACAAACATGTGTTTCTATATTCTTTGTACATACCATGACAGCATTGTTATTATATAGGGATGGTTTGGCTTATAAACTAATCAGAAAATAAGTACATCTATTTTGATATCATAAGTGCCTTAAAAGTTGAAGATACTCTACCTATCGTGCTACTAAACCTGTTCTATGTTTATTTACACCTTATCATTCATAGTTTACATTCTTCTTTCATATCTGAGATAAGTTATATAATTGAGTATCTTTTCGATTGACTGACTGGAGATTTGTTATGCTTCCTCCACTAAAGCACAACCCAAACTTCCTCGTTGATATCACCGATTATGTTCAGTGACTCCATAGATTTTGCTCTTTGTTTTATGCTAAATTTGATACAAATGCTAAACTTCCTGAACTTTAATGCAGATTGTTGAAAGGAGAAAATTTGTATCATCTATAAAAGATAATGTTGCTACAAAAGACGAGGAAACAGTTTCTTACAATCAGAATTATAGTTCTTTCTCGAACATGGATATAGATAATGATGAAGATTTTGATAGGACAAACAACCCTTGGAGTTACTCTGACAATTATGCTCAGACAACTGAAGCTGATGTTCTTGATTATGAGGAGGAAACAATAGACGGCATAGAAGTTGAACAATCTGTGGCAGAAACTCTTGGACTGCTAAGGGAAGCCGATTTGGAGCCGTCTCAGCCTCAGGATATGCCTCCAGTTATTTTTGAAGAGTCTGAATATTATACTATGAATGATGAGATCCTTGAGGTCTCTGCAGAAGAGGGTATGCAAGGTTCAAGTGAGCAACAAGAGGTGCCACCTGAGGAAGGAATTCTGGACTCTGCACCTTTGGCTGGCCCGAATGTCATGAATGTCATCGTGGTGGCTGCAGAATGTGCTCCATGGTCTAAAACAGGCACTTATTTTCCACTATAATTTAATGAAATCATCTCTCATTGACAAGTTTTGCATCTTTATCATTGCAGAAAATCTACTTGATTTCATGTTCTCTTAATTTCTTTTAATCTTTTATTGTAAAGGTGTCTGCCTGTTGGTATCTAACTATTATGTTGAGTTATTTGAACTTTTTTTTTCTTTATACTGACTGTGGTTGATGATTTTTAATAGGTGGGCTTGGAGATGTTGTTGGAGCTTTACCTAAGTCTTTGGCCAGGAGAGGCCATCGAGTTATGGTACTCACTGCTATGACTTGCTATCTCATCATGTTAACTCATGCAAAATAGTGAAATACCGTTAGTGAATTCCTGCCTCTGCACATAGCTTGAAGTAGTCAGTTTAGAAGAATGTGAATGTGAAACAAGTTTCAAAATATGTTTCTGAATTTTCTTTTCCATAGGCAGAACAAATTTGATCTGCTTCTGGTGTTGTTCAAAGTTGAAACACTGAGTTGTCTCATTGTCTGATTTTGCATACAATTTGTTGCTTTAGGTGGTGGCACCAAGATATGGCAACTATGCTGAACCTAAGGAAGTAGGAGTTAGGAAAAGGTACAAGGTCGATGGGCAGGTATTCATTTGTTCCATGAGTTCTTGGAGTGAGACATCCTGCAGATATAATATAATTTTCTTAGCCTTTCCTCCTTTTGTTTTACAGGACATGGAGGTTATGTATTATCATGCCTTTATTGATCGTGTCGATTTTGTTTTTATCGATAGCCCTGTTTTTCGCCACATTGGAAATGATATATATGGTGGAAACCGACTGGTAAGCCTTGTTCATATTTTGTCTTGCTTCTTAAGACACATTAATCATGATTAGTGTCTCAATTGTTCTGAACACTATATTACATGTACTCAGTTTTTATAGTTTTAGCAATAACAATATTATAAAATCTTTTTTCCATCTAAAATTTCTTTTAATATTTGGAATGCAGGACATTTTGAAAAGGATGATTTTGTTCTGCAAGGCAGCAGTTGAGGTTGGTCATGCTATTTGTTAGCTAATTATAATTAGTGAGACATGGATAACCAAGTACCAATATTTGTTTCTTGGATATATCCAACTATCCTGAAAGATAATGACATGCACATGATTTCAATTGACAAAGTTCATGGATCATATGGATTGGAAATTGTGAAATAGTTCTAGTCAATTGTGTGTCAATTGTAAACGTTCTTTCTTTTTTCTTTTTTTTCTTTTTTTTGAGGGAGAAGCATATGGAGTAGCTGACAACATCAACTAAGGCACTTTTAGAATTTGGGTAGTAAGAATTTCTGGAATGTAAGCAAGCTATGAAGTCACTGTCACATGCATGGGACTTGGAAACAACATGATTAGATGTGGCAACATGACAAATCTTGTAAAAGTAGGATGAGGCACAGCATGATCTTGACAAGTAATATATGTTTTTTTTACATATGTTATTGAAATTTCATACATTGTAGTTTGTATGATATTGATAAACTATGCTCATCATATATGAAACTTATAAGAAGATAACAACCATTAACAATAAGAGCATAACAATCAATATGCCCCTTTTTAACTTCAATGTTGTCTGAAGAAGGCCGTCTAAGTTGTTTCAGGTTCCTTGGCACGTTCCATGTGGTGGCATCATCTATGGAGATGGGAATCTGGTTTTTGTTGCGAATGATTGGCATACTTCCCTGCTTCCTGTTTATTTGAAGGCATATTACCGTGATAATGGGCTGATGATATATGCTCGCTGTGTCTTGGTGATACACAACATAGCACACCAGGTATATCCTTGGGCATTTATGGTATTCAGTATCAGACAAATTTCTTTTGTTCCTATTTCTTGTATGATGTTCTTATTCTTGGGCTGTTGGGCTTGTCCAATTTTTATGTACATCCATGAAATAGTTTATGGCTTATATTGTTTGCCAACTAGACCAAGTATTCTGGAACACCAACAACTGAAGAAAAACAGACATAGTGGTCAATTAATTAAACCCATAATGTTCATAGTGGTCAAGACGATTCAATTCAATTTGAAAACCTTCTGCAGTTGCAAAGAAGAGTTCTCAATCATTGATAATTTCTTTATCACACTATTAAGATAAACAGTATATCCTCTGCCAATACATTATGATATTTATGATATCAACAATAATGAACTTTTTCTGGAGTAGGCAAGCATGTTCTTTTGCACCATTAAGCTACTTTAAGGGTGATATGATTTGTTGATTCAAGGCCATAACCTTTTTTTATTTCAAAACAGAATCTTATTTGGTCTTTCTTTATTTCTTTTGGTGCTAATTATCTGTACTAACATACCTCTTCTGGAATATTTATAGATCTTTTTTGAAGTCGTCCAAAACCCTAATGAATTATTTCCCTTCAATTGATGCTCGATTGTTAGTAACTTTACTTTTCACAAATGTGAAAAGATTTCTTGTTCCTGCTTATATTATTTTCTTCTTTGTTCTATTCCAGCTAAATGTGATGGCATGTTGGATACTCTTCACATACATTCTTGAAAATTGCAGGTTACAAATGAATTCTCGAATCATTTAAATTCAAGACTGTAGTTGTAGATTGAATATTGAATACTGTAACTTAATCGTTAGTTGTTATTTATTAAGAATTGAAAATTTTAAGCACTCAACCATTAGAAAGTTGTCTACTTGCCATTGAATTAGTTTGAAATTGTAGATAAATAGAATACATGTAGATTTTGTTTGTTATGTCTAAGAAGGACATTATGGTGTCCTTCAAGATTCAACAAAATGGTGACAGAAATGAAACCAAGGTAATTAGACTTGCATAACATCATCACTTGATTGACCTATAGTGGTTGCTTGGTTTACTTTTCTTTAACATCTATGTAACAGTATCTTCTTCCAGTTCAGGATTGGAACCATCTTTTTCCATTTAGAAAATTGATGCAACTTTAAGATTACATTTCCCAATATGTTAATACAGATTTCTCATTCAGGGTCGTGGTCCAATAGACGACTTCTTCTATGTGGATTTGCCAGGCCACTACATGGACTTTTTCAAACTCTACGATCCTGTTGGAGGTGAACATTTTAATATATTTGCAGCTGGTTTAAAAGCTGCTGATCGTTTGGTTACTGTTAGCCATGGTTATGCTTGGGAGTTAAAAACACCTGAAGGTGGTTGGGGACTGCATGGGATCATTAATGACAATGACTGGAAATTCGAAGGAATTGTTAATGGAATCGATACCCGGAGTTGGAATCCGAAGTTTGATATGTACCTACAGTCCGATGGTTACACCAACTACTCTTTGGAAACTGTTCAAATGGGAAAATCCCAATGCAAGGCTGCTCTACAACGTGAGCTTGGTCTGCCTGTCCGTGACAATGTTCCTATCATTTCCTTTATTGGAAGATTAGATGACCAGAAAGGTGTAGATCTCATAGCGGATGCCATGTCATGGCTTGCAGGTCAGGATTTACAGTTAATCATGCTGGGCACTGGAAGGCCAGACCTTGAAGATATGCTTCGGAAATTTGAAAGTGAGCATCATGACAAGGTCAGGGGATGGGTTGGGTTTTCTGTGAAGATGGCTCATCGGTTCACGGCAGGTGCTGATGTGCTACTGATGCCATCGAGATTTGAACCTTGTGGGCTGAACCAACTTTATGCAATGATGTATGGGACTGTGCCCGTTGTGCATGCTGTTGGTGGCCTTAGAGATACTGTAAAACAGTTCGATCCATTCAATGAGACAGGTCTTGGATGGACCTTTAAGAGGGCAGAGGCGAATAAGATGATTGAGGCACTGGGTCATTGTCTGAACACGTACAGAAATTACAAGAACAGTTGGGAGGGATTACAGAGGCGAGGGATGATGCAAGACCTAAGTTGGGATAATGCTGCTCAGCGCTACGAAGACGTCCTTGTCGCTGCCAAGTACCAATGGTGATTCCATTGCCCTTGTCGGTTCTCTAGTTCACAGCATTTCATTTAGCATCCTGTTGAATTTTCACAACTTGTGGTGAGGCTACTAAGCAATGGCACAGATGCAAGTTGTTCTGTATCTGTTCTGTTTGGCGATGGCGAGTCCATAAATTGATCACATCTTGGTGATATTTTCTACATCCTTTGGTAATCCATCTCCTCTGTATTGCATGAGGAGTTAGTTGACAGCTGATGATTTTTTCTACTGTAAGTAATTCTCGTGTCTCGGTGTAACATCTTGTGAAGGCTTGCTGATTTGTTCTTTCAAGTAACAGATGGTGTAAATTGTAATATCTTGTGCAGGCTTCTGTATGAAATGCTCTAGCTCTTTAGGCTGTAAATTTGGAGCAAAGTTGTTCTACATCTGTTACTGTCTATGAACATCAAAATATTGTTTGCTCATTCTACGTTCCCCCATGTCTCTGCTATGCTGGTCTTTTGTATTTTACCTCATTGAGAGTTCATATGAAGTTGCTATGAGAGAGTTATTTCTCGACAATGATTTAATACCTTCACCACTGGAAACTGCACTCGACCTGCATAGGATTCTGACGCATTCCACTGGTTGTCGAGTTTTGACATTTATAATGCCATATTCATGCCATGACAGTGGTTGGATGGATCAAAGTCTTGACACTTTTGTAGTTGAATATTCTTCAAAGGCAATGTCTTACATTATTTCCACCGTAAGAGTGTATTGGAGTGTTAGAAGTTGAGACTCGGAACTGGCATCTTCCTCATTCCTCATTGCCGACCTAAGTGGAACCTCCCTTCCCCATGCCAATAGGAATAACTCAGCCTTCACAACAGCTGGATCTCAAGCAACAATGTCAGTGGTAAGTCTTCCTTTACTGAGCATTACTCGAAGAATTCCTCATTGCCGTACGAGCGTGTAGAGAATCACTGCACCGTGTGCAGCTTCTTCATTCGATCCCTCGCACCCCAAGTGTTTGTTTAATTGCCGACGAAGCACGGAACACAAAGCCGAAGAGCGTCTCCATGGGCAGCGTGTCTATGTCATCTTCCTTCCTCCGCGTGAATTGCCTCGGGAGAGTAAATGAACTTGCATGTGGTTTCAAAACCTTGTTTTCCTTCATGGATTGGTTAGCCCTCGTGACTTGCCAAACTCTTTGTATGTAAAAGGAGTTTGGATCTGATGCTAACATCGCAATCTGTTGTTAGGGTTTTCTCGAAATTAGGGTTCATCATCTCTGGGCCTCTTTAAACAGTCCGAAGATTTTGGCCTACAAATAAATGACTCTACCTCTACGACAAAAGAAGAAATAGGTCCGCAAACATGCATTCAAATGTAGCGGAAGCAATCTGTACCTCACCCATCCAGCATCTTGCAGGGGTAGGAAACTTCCTTTTTCTTTTGCTTCCGTTTAATTTTTCCCTGTTTCTGATTGCAGGATGGGAGATAGAATTGATATCCCAAGTTTAATTTTCTTGAGGAAATTATTGGAGGCCATTCGTTTCAGAAATGATTGAGATGAGATGCAAAGTCAAGGTTGTCGAACTTTTCTACACCTATACATCAGGAAGATCAAGTGTCGTACACAAATGTTTGAAGACAGGAAGAACAGAACAAATACATCAGGAAAAGGATCTAATTGTCTCATTTTGGGGTGTAGCTGTGTGAGAGAGGCCCACAACATCCATTCCCCTTCTTCACATGCTTCAACCTTTTGTAAGGATTTATTTGCCAACAATAAAGACTTTATAACCAGATCTGAACCAAAATTATCACATTATTGTGAAGAGAAGCCTGCTGTCACAAGATTGGTCACTGGGCTTTTACCAGCACAAGAGTCACTAGAAGAATTCCTTTATTCTTGGCAGTGTTCTTCGAACAAAAGATGGAATATTCAATCTAAATCAAGCTAGAGACCAACACTGTATTTTATGATGCACATTGATTTGGTTGGATATGTAGATGCATAGAGTTCCTGATATTTACAGCTTCAAGGATCGTGGTGAGGTTCACAATTCCAAACCATATTAGTCTTGTTCCTGATGTTGATATTTCAAGATTTTTTCAGCCATGATCGGTCTCTTTAACAAGCAGCAGATAAAGAAGGATGCACCACTTTGTCGACTATTCTCTTTATTGATATGACAGTGTAGATGCAGACTCCAGATTAGGACATCGAGGTCGTGCTCGAGAGGAAGAGGGTAAAGGTAAATGCTACACCAGAACTAGATCCTGCAGTGGTTAGGTGTTTGAGGAAATGTGCCAGAGAAGTGGAGTTGGGAGATATCAATTTGACAGCAAACATGAACTTTACCAAACATTTGAGCAGAAGAAAATTCATGAATAGAAGGAAACATAACATTCTCCCTTAAATTCTGTGCTTCCATAGTGGTTTTGACAGGCAAGGAAACCCCCTACCCTTTCTGGCTATTGCAGTTAAAGAAGTCCAAGAGACTGAACAATTCTTAGAGACAAGGAGCAGAAATAAATAGACAGCAGGCCAGAGCCTAAAACCCTGTCGAGCCTCATGCCTCTCCTGGGCAAAATGACCAGTGCCCACAGGAGGCCTCCAATCAGAAACCCCATTGTCTGATACAGGGTGAGGTCCTTTGGAATGACCACAAGTGAGGGGTATGCACTCCATGAGGAGAACACAAAGGAGAGACCCAACCCCACCAAGGTGTTGAAGATGGGCCCACCATAGCAGCCAGACATTGCAACTTGGGTCCCACCCTGCCTGTCATGCAGTGCCACTGCCAAGCTGGCAATCAGATCCCCCACTGAGTTGCCCCAGGCCAGGACTGTGAGCCCCAGAATCGAGGAGCTGATCTCCATGACAGTCCCAAGTGAGACCAGAAGAGAGACCAACTCCTGCGCAATGATGTAGGTCCAGGTTACACTCATCAGGAAGCCACCAGCAAGCCATGGGAAGAGAAACCTTGTCGGAGGTATGTCCTTCTCGGTCTTCACTAGGCAAACAATGCCCAGCACGAGCCCCACGAGTCCACCAGAAATGTATATCGACAAGCTTTCCTCTGAACCAGCATCCTTCCCCTTAGAAGTCACCAGAACTGCCAAGAGCAATGGTGCCAGTGTCACCGAAGCAACTGCAGATGGCTTGGACCATTTCTCCTTGCTGACATCTGGGATGGTCAATATCCTAGGCAGAGAAAGAGGCAGCTCTAAACACCGTACAATTCTCTTGCAGTGGTAACAAGCTGATGGATCGCTCCTGGTACCATCTGATTCACTTCTCGAGGCAGTTTCCTTCTCTGCTGAATCTGGCTGATGGTCTTCCAAACTCTCCAGAAGAGGAGCTTCCAGGTCAGCATTCTGTCTTGTTTTGCATGAGAGATCCTGTTCCTCCTTCCTGCAGAAATGTCCTACAGCTACCAGCAACACATAGACAAGATACAGTGAAGTAAAAGCTATGGCACCCCATAGATTGATCTTTCCTATGACCAGTATCACAAGGAGGACCGAGAGGACAAAGAGGAAGAATAGAAGGTCTCTCACAAAGCTGGACTTGTCGATGGGATACTCGTGGGAGCTGACACAGGTGCTTATGATTCCAACAACCACACAAGACACAAAGAAGGAACCACCTAAGACGCTGTTGAGGCCAACAACACCTGAACCAGCGCCCATGAAGGAGACAATGCTAGAGAATGCGTCGGGAGCGCCGTTTCCTAAAGAAAGAAGGGTCACTCCGGCAATGGTGGGAGGGAGCTTCAAGAGTGTGGACAGGCCCTCTAAGTTTGTGCAGAAATAGTTTGCAGATGTATCCGCAAGAAGATAAAACAGAACCAGAAGCCATAGAATCAGAAGAGCGTAACCCAAGATTGGGTACTTGCCATAAACACAGTAGAAGATGTGGAGATAGTTTATGTAGCCTTGAGAGAATCGGGCTTCAGAATTCAAGAGCACCGACTTGGCTTTGCAGATGTCATGACAACCTTTACTGGAATCTCTGAGATGAAGTTTTGTGGATCTTTGAAGAATTGCATGGGATGTATCAAGGTGGATAGAAACATAGAAGAGCCCCGCAGCCAAAAACGATATGTTGAGGAAGATCAGGATTACCTTTTTAGCTGAAAGAACAGGGAAAGAGATTGCCATCCAAGGATTTATGTCCAAGAGAGGTTGAAGGTGTTCACAGAATGGATGCTGAAGAGAGCATATACTACCATGTCTTGGAGCACAAGAAGTCCATGTTTTGAGACCTCAGGTTGCTAGTCATTCAGTACATGCTCAGATCACTGAGAAAGAAGAAGAAGAAGAAGAAGAAGAAGGGGGATAATTTGGATGCCTTCGTATCTAGTTTCTTTCACGTGTCTCCCTCTCAAGTGAGAATCTTGTCACCAAAAGATGTGGTGGTTGATACCTTCACATCAAGTGCTCGAAAGCATGAGCCCTCATACCAAAGTTACGGAGAACAGGATGCTGCAAAAAAAGCTTGACCTTTGAAACAAAGCAAATTGGTCAAGGAAGACTGCCTGATCGAAAGCCATATGCATGCATCTCCATATGAAGTTATTTCTTTGATATGGTTTGGAACTATATCATGTCTGCTCTTAGATCCTGTACATACTTATAGGCCATTAGTTCTTCTTTAAAAAGGCCAAGGAGTAAGGATAATGACCCAGAACTTGTTTGTCATGCTTACCAAACATTACCGGACAGCTTGCAAATGAACGAGACAATGATATATATATATATATCTTATAATCATTCTTGATTAATGAAACATAACCGGACAGTTTTCACATTACCTGTATTGCATGCGCTTCCTTTAACAGAAGAACAGAAAAAAAAATTATCTTTTTTGCATAATCCAAACAAGAACAAGCTAAATGACAGATGTTTTGTGCCAAAATGTGTGTTCTTGTGCCAAATTCCTGTTTCAGTGGACTCATATTTTGCTCTGAGGATTTACAAAGAACACTTCGTAGGCGATTCAGTGAATCTGACTACTCCAGTAACTTTTTGTTTAAAGAGGTTTGTGAGGTGAGTACACAATGCAGTCAAACTTGATGCTGCTTACGGCCTTGAAATGATGCATCAAAGCATGTAAACAACTCAATGACCATGTCAGAGATTAAAAGTAGTTGAAACCCTCAGAGAGAAAAAACCAGTTGAATGGCATCACCACCGCAAGAACGGTGCTGAGATGAAGCATACCTGGTTGGACATGAATCATGCGGCATGCTGAGTTCAACATCCCTAGCCCTCACGCAACTTGGTGATTGGCTCAGTTCCTTGAGGAGGGAATAAACCAAAGAGGAATCACCTCATGGAGCCGATGCTGATGTATCATCCAAACAGCTGTTCCTTCTTTCGGTGATGTTTCCTACTGCCTGTGGCACACATGCTTGTGATGGAAGCAACAAGTGTGTACAACTTACAAGAATCATTTCAGAATAATTTTTTGATATAGGCAACACTTGACATATTCCACATTTCTCTCATTGTGTCATCGGTAAGTATCATGCCAACTCGTAAAACAATGCATATTTCTATTTTTTTTCCAATTAAAAAGAAACTATTTCTTCTCTATTTGATCGATCTTAGAGGAGCACCGAGGAAACAAAATATGCAGCTAGATATTCTCCAGTGGAGTGTATTATTAACTATTTAAAACTCTAATATACTAACAAAATATTATATATATTTTTAGTATTGAGTGAATTGAATACCTATTATTCATAAATTTAATTTATATTGTTATTCTTTTTAAACTTATTGTATTATAAATTATTAGAAATGTTTAATATTTTATACTATTTACTTTTTTAAAAAAAATTCAAAGTAAATGTTAACATATTGTATTCAGATCGGGTCGGATTGTAACTTACTTGACCCGACCCGAACCGGACCGAGTCCATCACCGTTGAAAGAGGGGGGACGCCCTCACGTGGTTGTCACGTGAAGACCGCGCGAGAGGGAACGAGGGATCGCGGTGGAAGAGTTCGGCTCCGAAGTCCAGCGTAGGGTTTCTTCGAATCCGAGATCTCTGGTTCCTTCCCTCCTTGCTCCCTCTTTGTTCTTCTCCTTGGCGGTCTCGGTTTCACCAGGGGAGGAGAAGATGTCGTTCGGGTTGCCGGCGTACGGCCTCCAGGCGATGCTGAAGGAAGGGCACAAGCACCTCCCGGGGCTCGACGAGGCCGTCCTCAGGAACATCGACGCCTGAAAGCAGCTTTCCTACATCACCCGCACCTCCCTCGGTCCCAACGGTGGGTTTCCCGCATCGATATCGTTGCGCTCACAGTTCCCTTCTTTTCCTTAGTGGGGGTCTGAGGTTGCATTGCCTTTCTGTTGTAGTTATCCTGATAGTCTAAACGCTTATTCACTTACCATTAGAATTCAGTCCATCAAGATTGCCCTTTTCTTGGAGTTCACCTTTTGTTGTTCTGTCACGTTTTGCTCTCTGAATGTAATGTAATAGCCCCTTGTCTCCTTTTTGTGCCTTGGAGCTGATAGTTGTATGATACTCATTGCATCATTTAAATTCAAATATCGCAAAGAATGTTAGGCATGCATGGATGTCTCATTCTTATGAACATATTCTAAGAGGCCATCCATAGGTGAAATGTTGTATTGGAATAATTTTATCTATGGAACGAATCAATAGTTACTACGAAAAATTTTAGAAGACTAACTGTGGTTTTATTTCTCTTTGGATTCCTGGTTTACTCTATTTGGTTAGCTTGACATAGATTGGAGAGGTGATGCAGCGATTCACACATTTTTAGTTGTTTTTGATTTTTTATAGACTTATCATGAGGCCACACTCATCAGTGGCCTTTGAGATAGAAATTTTGTTTGGTTTGGATTCTTTTCTTGGGCTTATTGTCATTTATTTAATTAACATTCTTTTTTATTTTGTGAACTTGTTAGGTAAGAACAAAACAAGTGATGCTGCCACAATAGCGGATGAGCTTGAGGTCCAGCATCCTGTTGCAAAGATTTTGGTGCTATCAGGAAAGGCCCGGTGGGAGGAGATTGGTGATCGGGCCGCACCCTAGTGAAATAATAAGTGGTTATACGAAAGCAATTAATAAGGTTCTTTCTTCCATTATCCTATATTACTTCATTGTTGACCTATAAAATCCAAGATACCCCCGAAAAACACCCAAACTAACAAAAGAAGAAAGAAAACTAAGGACAGAAAACTAGCTCTTCCTAGGAGTGGGTATAGACTGAGGGGTAGACAGTGTACTCATTATTAACAAGCTGGACTAGAAACTTGATACTTGGATGGTTCAACCAAGTATCATAATCTCTAACTTACCATAGTAGATAAGAGTAGCTTGGACTTCAAACTCTTGCTGAAAATGCCAGGCTTAACACATTGAAGATAATATCTTTCTTGTTTGCCAAGCATGCTGCTGGAAATGCTAGAGCAGAAGAAGGGGTCTCCAAGGATGTCTTGACCATGAATATCTAATACATCCATGTAACCAAGTTAGGCCCTCTCGACATCTCTTTCCTTCAATTATTTTAGTCGTTGAACCGGAAGCTGCAATACTTTTGCTGTTTGCATCTGCTAAACCAGTATTATAATCACAAGAAAGTGTATGCTGTTACTGGAAGTTCCTCTTTCATTCTTTTTCTTTCTCCCTTTCTCTGTTTTTTTTGTAACTTGTAGGATGATCTGTCTTGGAACACGATATTGATTGTTATTCTTCGAACTGATATATGGATCTCTGAATTTCTGTTTAAGAGTTTCTAACAAGTCAAATGTGATCAATGTCTTTAGAGAGTGGTGCTTTCTTTGACCTTTTTTTTTTGTGTATAAGGTGGTAAAGGTGCTCAAATGTGATCAATGTCTTTTTTTTTTAGTTATTGACCACACGAATCCCCGATTCCTTTGTGACAGATATTGTCTTTGAATATGCTGCTGATGTTGCCTGTACTCTTCTCTGGGTTGATCAACTGAGTCACATTTCAATCTCATGGTTCCTTGTGAATTCACTCGTTGCGCATCAGTAACTTTAGCTATGCTGCTGAAATTTCTGCCTTCGGTGTAGTTGCCTTTTGGCTCCATTTCGGTTGCATTGACACCTATACTATGTTTGCAGATCATAAAGGCCAAGTCAGCAGGTGGGCCAAAAAGAGATCAACCGACTAGCATGGATGAGGATTAACTTCTTCTTGGATTTTTTAAGAGCATTGTTACTGACAATGCTGCAGCTAAAAGAGTCGTATCTGATTTTTGCCATGCATGGCACACAAAGTTTTGATGCAACGGATATCTGAGCGAGTTCAGCTACAGAAGCCAGTGGCTTTGTGGCACTAGTAATTGCTTTTGAGGGAAGATTTGCAGTTCTCTGAATCTGGTGCACTGGTTTTGAACATCAGAACATTTCATTGTTCTCAATCAGAAGGTTTCATGCACGAGTTTCCTGAATTGTTCATAGATGTAATCGTGCCAGATTAAGGTTGCGACACCATATTGTGCTCGCTGTCATCAGTATCAAAGTA
Organism: Musa balbisiana; assembly: GCA_004837865.1. Taxonomy (NCBI): domain Eukaryota; kingdom Viridiplantae; phylum Streptophyta; class Magnoliopsida; order Zingiberales; family Musaceae; genus Musa; species Musa balbisiana. The sequence continues at coordinate 30,707,565 of CM017193.1, read as the reverse complement.
TCATTCTTAGCAATGTTGTATTAGTCAAGTAAAATTAGGGTTTTTGTTTGCAACTATGTAGGATAAATCATAGTGTTCTTTGTATTGTAGGTTTGACAGTTTTGAAAATTTTGAAGTAATATGGATTTGTACTTAAAATGTGATCTATTTTTATAAGCAGGAATGATGTATTCTTATTGATTAATTTGATTATATGAGATACTGAAACGCCAGTAATCCATCAATAATGTTAGAAGGGACTTGAAATGTGTTTAATGGCTATTTAAATGTATTTTATTCAACTAATGTAGTTGATAAATAGGATTGGAGAATCTTAAAAAAAAAGATTCAGCGTGGGTTTATCACCCCTAAAAATTGTTGGGGTCGATGTGTTCGCTGTTTTTGACCTTTGGCCCCACAAATCGTCTAGTCCCCAACGGGCCGCAACACCCCTGCAACGTCTTAGCAGTGACTCAGTAAAGTCAAGTTTTGTGGTGTGGTTGTCATCGCCCGTAATATCTGTCACGGGCGAGGTATTCAATAATTTTTATGTTCGGCCCCCACGTATTGTGGGTCCCGCTGCATTTTATGCGTAATAGACCTGCGCCCGTGCAATTTCTCAGGGTCGATTCGGTTAGGCACGAGCAATATATCAGAAAGGTCCACGTGCATTCCGGAATCTTCGCCGAGGAAACTCAAAATGACTAACCTGCGGGGCGAATGTGCAAAATGTAGCCCTAAATATTATCCCGCGGAGAGAATGCACATCCGCTTCGTCCCATTTGCTACCGACCCTTCCCCAAAACCTCCCTCTCCCTCTCTCTCTCTCTCTCTCTCTCTCTCTCTCTCTCTCTCTCTCTCTCTCCTTTAGAGGTATTTATCGCCGGATCTGTTCTTCTCCCTATAAAAGGCCCATTTGTTTGGAATTTTTCCGCCTACGTCACCACTTACCCACCATTTCCCGCCCAAATCCGTCCGTCTCCGACCTCCAATCGCCCGAGCTGAGAGAAGTTGCGGCGTCGCCGGCGGATTTTATGTCGAATTGGGTCAGATCGTGAGATCATTATGTCTCCTTCGTTCCTGCTACGGTTTGATCATATTTTCTGCTTCCAGTCCCCGGAGTGACCCGGCAAATTAATAGATCGTGCTGATCCTTTTATATTTGTCGGCTGCGCATTAGATTTCCGCTATTTGGCCTGTTGTTGATTTGGAGGAGCAAATCTTTGGTGATTTCTGTGTTTCGGTGGAATATTTTTTAAGATCGGTCCTTTATAGATCGAGTAAGGTCATTTGAGGACATTGGAAATATAAAGGTGCGATTTTGAAGAGCGTTGATTGGGTTGAGGAGAAGCGAAGCTATTTATATTCTAGAACGTTGGTGTTGATTGATTATTTAGGAGGAAGATTTGGAAAGTGGAGCATGGCTGATCAGGGCCTGGAAGGGAGCCAACCGGTCGATCTCTCCAAGCACCCTTCTGGCATTGTTCCCACGCTTCAGTAGGTCTCTCGTCTCTGCGTTTTCCCTAAAGAATGCAGTATATTTTTTGGACTAAAGTTGCACATTAGATTTTGTATAACAGTATAGGGATGCTTAAAGAATCCAGATATCCTTTTGTGTCTGATCGTGGGGAAACCATCTTCCTCCAGACTTTTCTCCCTATACTTTAATAATATGTTGACTTGCGATTGAATGCTAGTGGACCTATGATTTGTTTTTCAGTTTTCTGTTGAAAGATTCTGTGATCCAGGTGCTTATGCTTAAATATAGTACTTCCATGGTTGATGATAATCAGTTGCTTGGGCTATGTGTTTGGGTGATGATCAGTTTCTTGAGCTTCACCTTTTTTCATGTTGCAAGTGAATTCAGAATAACGTGAAGAACCAGATGAAACGGGTTGCACACATACAAAGAAAAGAATTTCTGAATTTGCTCTCTAATCAATGTTCACTGGTTGTGATCTTCAATATTGTCTTTAAGCACTGCATTCTTTCTTTTACCTGTTTAGACCTACTTTTGTGCCACCATATGAGCGTGCAAGTTGTTGGTTGTTCGACCTATTTATTAGTTTGGATCTTCTATTTTTAGTAATATTATACTTTGGTAGTTTAGATTATTTTATGTGCATCAAAAGGAAGCATGAACAAAGTTTCTTAGGAATTCTCACCTTGATTTGCCACTACAATCTTTCATTTCTTCTTGCACAAGACAGTACTTGTTGATAAAAACTACTTTGATAGTCAAAACGAACTTATCTATATATCCATAGGTAGGATACGTATGTTGAATTGTTGATTAGGGAATACTGACCTCCTGTGCTTATCACTAAAGTCTGAACTGTTGTATGCTGCTGTTAGCTGATATTGCAATAAATAGCCAGATAAATTGTCATGAATTTCTTTGACTTCTGTTCAACTCTCCAGGAATATTGTTTCAACTGTTAATTTGGACTGCAAGTTGGATCTTAAAGCAATTGCTCTACAAGCTCGTAATGCTGAGTACAACCCCAAGGTATGAAACAACATTAGGCAACATTGAACACTTACATAATATGTGCTCTGCATTAATATGGTTAGTCATTCATATTGATTTTTTTTTTGAGTTTCTCATTGCACATGATTCTAAACTATGTTCGAACCTAGCTAAGGCCAGTTTGGGAGTGTTTGAGATCACAAAAGACCAACTTGAAAGGAAGCAAGTCTTGTACAGAAAGCTCCATATGTAATTACTGAGATGATTATGAAGTTTCAATGACATGCTGAATAGAATCTGAATTCTGAAGTACATACATATGTCACATATTAATCACTTGGTGATTGTTAAACTTGTGCGTTAACTTGAAGGTCACAGTGATATCCTTTTTGTGTCTATAATTTGAGATGAACATTGTTCTAGAAGAAAGCTCATCTTATTTCTTTTATACCTTGTTCAGGTATAAGTAAATTCCAAACTCAAAAAGCTAGGTTCCTCAATGGCATGAGCATAATCTGCAACAATATTTTATAGAGTAGACCATTTTTCATTTTTATTAGGATTTAGGTTTTCTTGCAATCTCCTTTTGCATTAACAAGAGGTTTATGTGAGGTTGACAGCTGATAGTCTCATGCTGCACTAAAACACTTTGCATTATACAAGTGCAGTAAATCAATGCTTCATTAATTTTTGCATACTTGTTCTTTTGTGCAGCGTTTTGCCGCGGTTATTATGAGAATAAGAGAGCCAAAAACTACTGCATTAATATTTGCATCAGGAAAAATGGTAATTATTTTGATTGTTCTTTTTTTGTAGATTTTGGGATATTTCATGTGTGGTGGATGTGCAACAACTACTTTTATTAACCTGTTAATACATCAAAATAGATTTAATCTACTGTTACATTTTTCTTTGCCCATTTTTATTGTAGATTTAATTTTTGACATTTGCTTTAAATGAAAGGAAGCATGTGTCTTTTATTTTTGGCAAACTCATATGTACCTTTATTTCATAGATCCTAAAGTTGCAAATACCCCTCTAAAATTTACAAACTTTGGTGAACATCCTTTGAAATATAACATAGACACCCTTTAACATTATTAACATAATTTAATGAATATCCTTCCATTTAGAAATTGTGGATGGGTATATGTGAAAGAATTGGATATATATGAAAGATTGTTACCTTTAAAGACACATTCCTAATATTTGCAGCTTTAGTAGGGTACACACCAAATTCTCCATGTCTTAGAAAGTACATATGAAATTGTCCTTTTTATTTGTACATCTTATATACTTCTTTGTTTTATTTGCTTCATTACTCTATAAAAATATGATTATGCAAGAAATTAAATATACTGAATCCATGATGGCGAGCCTCTTTACAATGATAAAGTTACTCAAGTTCAAGTCATGGAAACAATATATTAAATACAAAGGCAAGGTTGGCTACATTGATATGCTCCAATCTCTGTAATGTCAGGAGCTTCATGGGGTCACCATTTTTATGAGGAAACATGTGGAACACTCTGAAAATTATGTAATGTAATAGGCTGCATGAAATGGTAATAGTCAAATTAAGGTTGCATGAAATGGTATGATGTTGCACCCATTACATTATCCAATAGCCAAATTAACATCACAGCTACTATACTGGCATTGTTGCTTTCCAAAGTTCTGTGACAGTTCCACTGTTATAGTTTTTCTGCTGACTTTCTAGATCCACATGGCAGGTCTGTACTGGAGCGAAGAGTGAGCACCAATCCAAACTTGCAGCAAGGAAGGTCTGATTACTCTATTTACTCAAATGCTTCAAAGCATAATTTCCAGTACTAGCAGAGTATTAAGATAGTGTTGTTCGAGTCTATGTATCTGCAACTGCACTTAGGAGTTGTTTCCTTACTCGTGTCCTTGGCCTTTCAGTATGCCCGAATAATTCAAAAGCTTGGTTTTCCTGCTAAATTTAAGGTAATTGCTCTTAAGTTGTTGCTTCCTCTCTTTCTACTACTTTTGTGGCTTATGTATTCTATCTTAGTATAACATTCTACTGTGGTGTCTAGGATTTCAAGATTCAGAATATTGTTGGTTCATGTGATGTCAAATTTCCAATAAGACTTGAGGGCCTTGCATATTCTCACGGTGCCTTTTGCAGTGTACGTAATTGATCTGTGGATGAGCTTTACTACTGGTTTTTGCTGATTTGCTGCTTTTTGCACTATTTTGATCTATCAGTGATTCATTTTTCTTCTTTTTCCCTACTTCAGATCATCTACTTCTCTCATTTCTGATAATGATAAGCATAATAAATATTAAGCTTAATCATCTTTTTTTATGAAGCTACACCGCAACTTTGTAGAGCCAATCTGTTTTCTTAAACCACTCATCCTTTCTTTTCTGTTAGGGTGATTTACTGGCACTGGCAAAGCACATGACCTTTAGAATCCCTTCACTGCATCTTCCCCTCTTTATCGGTTTTGTAAACCTAACTTTTTTCTAGATGCAATATGTTCAACACTGTGGAATGCTGATTGCTTCTCACAGTATGAACCAGAGCTCTTCCCTGGTCTGATCTACCGGATGAAGCAGCCAAAGATTGTTCTCCTCATATTCGTCTCAGGAAAAATTGTTATTACTGGAGCCAAGGTAAATCTCTGAACTGACATTCTTCACAACCTCATTATCTAATTCTGTCATATCTGATTCATGTACCTGGAATTCTTTATCAGGTGAGAGATGAGACATATACAGCATTTGAGAACATATATCCAGTGTTAACTGAGTTCAGGAAAAGCCAGCAATGATAATATCAACAAGCCTGACAGTTCTTTCACCTATGCTTTTAAATATCGGCATGCAGTAAGTACTGGACCGGTATTGTATTGGTCAGTTTAATTTTTGAAATATATTTTCCAGCTGATATTGGGTGATTCAGATTGGTTTCTTGTTGGTACATCCGTACTGAAACCAGGATTTAAGTTGTTGGTTTCACGCTTTATTTACTATCTAGTCAGCTTATATTGATGTAAAATGTGTGTTTGTTGAGCAGATTTCCATCAGACTGGTGCTAATATCCTGGAGTCAGATCTGTGCAAATGGAAGACATCCTTGGGGCGACTCGAACGAGGGAGCTAAGTTAATACCTGTACTGTGAGTTGTTCTGAGACTGTACATCTTGTCGAAGAGTTGTATGAGAAAACTGCTTGTTTTAAGATTTCAAGATATGAATAAGAAGAACATGTCATTAACAGTTTCCCATATTGCATTATTCTTTCTTGCCTCCTTGGAATAATCTTAAAACGTAAGACAAGCTTAACACATCATTCTTATTTCATCAAACTTAAATACTCCGTGGATCATTATCGAGCATTCAGCTCATCTGCAGCGATCTCAGATATTGCCACCATTGATACGAATGATCTGCCCATTCACCCACTCTCCGTCATCGCTGGCCAAGAAGCCCACCAGCGGCGCCACGTCCTCCGGCTGTCCCAGCCGGCCCAGCGGTATCTCCGCCACGCACGCCGACACGGCCTCCTCCGATTGCCCGGCGAAGAACATGGGCGTCGCCGTCGCACCCGGGGCCACCCCGTTCGCCGTGATGCGCGTCCCCTTCAGCTCCTTCGCTAGCACCCTCGTCATCACCTCGACTGCAGCCTTCGTCGCTGCGTACGTCCCGAATCCCGGCCTAAGCCCCCCCACCCCCGACGACGAGAAGGTGATGATCCGCCCGCCGCCGCCCCGGACCAGGCGGTTCGCCGCCTCCCGGCAGCAGAGAAACGTGCCTTTGGCGTTCACGCCGAACATCTGGTCGAAGATTTCCTCGGTGGTGTCGACTATCGATGGGTATCGGGCGTCGTTGACGGCGGCAGCGGTTACGAGTATGTGCAGGTCGGCGCCGAAGGTAGCTTCAGCTGCGTCGAACAGGGACTTGACTTGGGCGGAGCTGGACACATCGGCGGAGACCGCTATGGCCCGGGGGCTGCCGGAGTGGCCATCGCCAACCCCATAAGTCGTGTTGATCGCCTCCGCCAACTTCTCCGCCGGGCTCGGGTCGCCGACGTAGCCGATGACGACGCTTGCGCCAAGGGAGGCGAGGCGGGCCGAGACCGCCGAGCCGATGCCACCTGCGCCGCCTGTCACGATCGCCACGCGGCCTTTCAACGGCTGCAGGCGGTGCTCCATCGCTGCGGTGCCGGCAGCCGCCATGTCTCGCCACTCACAGCCTGTGCCTTTGTTTCTCTTCGCAGAGAGCTCTAAGGCTACTGGCTCCAGCAGCGGATAAGGGGAATCGACCATCGAGAATTCTGGTCTACTTGTCGCCGGTCAACCACAGCAGTCTGCCGACAGCTACTGCATCCATGGCGTCAACAAGAACGGCGGACTCATGCATCACCTCGGAGGTATAAATATCTTATGCTTACAAAGTAATAGCAAAACTAATTGAGCATTGGATTCAAATCATTATCATAGAACTGGGAGTCGAATTAATCGATCTTGTACTCCTCTATTTTCTTTTCTATGTCAGCATAGTGCATTCTTAGACATAAGTTGCAACGGATGTACGCAAACTTCTCGAAGCACAATACATGAGCTATAAGGTTTTTTTCTTATTTAAAGAGTTATCAATATATGATCAAATTCGCATATAACGAGAATTATTTTTGCTGCAAAATTAAAGATCTAGCTTAAATTCATCAAGATATGGATCGTATCTTGGATCATTGATCTAAATGAATCTTGATCCACATAGATATAGCTCAAACTCTAAATGAGATGTAAATTTATGAGATCCTGTTTAAGATTGACCCAAAATAGGTGTAAATGGAAGAAATCTAGGGTAAGACCGGAAGATAAAGCGTAAACCCTAAACTAATTATATGAAATTTAAACATTATCTTCTCTAATTTCTTATACATATTTTCTCATGATTCTTTGTTCTTGCTTGCCTCGATGGGGTTTCTCATGTCTTCTTTGATTATTGTTGTTTCAAAGGTGATCATGAGGCGTTTCGATTGTAAGGAATTAAACGAAGAAGATAGAAAATAGAAATCGTAGAAGACGTTATATTTCTCATTGAGATGTTCTCTCTATTTATACAGGTTAGGAGAGAGGATTTCCCTCAACAGAACAAATTTCCTCGTATAGTTGGAAAAATCTTATTTGCTATCATGCCCCCACAAGATGGTGCTCCTATCAAAGATGCCGATCTTGAACCGATGCAATGCAAAGAGTTTACGAGCAAGAGGCTTCATGAGTGAATCTGCTAATTAATCAACCGTATGTACATGAGAAATACGTAGTTGACGTTGGACGACTTGATCTCGCATAGTGGAAGTCGATAGCAATATGTTTCATACGGGAGTGGAACATCGGATTAGCGCATAGATAGGTAGCTCCGACATTATCACAATATATTGTAGAAATACAAGTTGAATTGATGTTTAGTTCTTTGAGCAATTTGTGACCCAATTGAATTCTGCAGTGGCAATGGCATGGTATTCAGCTTCAGTTGTAGACCGTGTGATTGTCTTTTGCTTCTTAAAACTCTAACTGATTGGATTAGCTCTAAGGAAGACAATATATCCCGATGTGGATATTCTATCATCAAAGTTGTATGCCCAATCAACATCGACAAAGGCATGAAGATGAAGTAGAGAGTGTTTGCAGAGAAAGAGACCATGATTGAGAGTCCCTTTAAGATATTGCAGGATTCGTTTGACTACAGACCAATGCATAGTAGATGGCCGCAGAATAAATTGTGATAATTTATTGATGGTAAATGAGATAATTTGAGAAATTCACTAGTAGAGAGGGGAGTTATAACCGCATTTACATTCTGCATGTTTGTCTTTGATAATAAATCTTGAATATACTTTTTTTGTGAGAGGAAGAGACCTGAAGATGTGTATGTTGCTTCTACGCCTAGAAATTAGTTCAAGGCTCCTAGATCTTTAAGAGATAATCGATCGGTCGACCAATTGTTTGATGAATGCTTGGATCTCTATAGGATTATTGCCTGTGACAATAATGTCATCCACATACACCAGAATATATATTGTGCCTCCATGTTGTTGTCGTAGAAATAACGAGGTATCATACTTAAAGTTGATAAAGCTAACTCAGTAAAAAATGAGCCAAGTTCAGTATACCAGGCTCTTGAAACTTAACAAAGTACATAAATAGCTTTTTGAAGTTTGCAATAACAAAGTACATAAGTGGCATGTGCCTTGGATACTGATGATGAATGAAACCAGGAGGTTGTTGCATAAAAACATCTTTAGTTAGGGTTCCTGTAAAAAGACATTATTAACATCTAATTGTCATAATTGTTAGCCTTTAGTGGTGACTGGACTTAGGATAAATTGGATTGTTTTGGGCTTAACAATAGGACTAAATGTCTCAGTGAAATCAACACTAAGTCGTTGATGAAACCCTTTGGTGATGAGACGTGCTTTAGATCGGGCAACAGATCCATCTAGGTTTCGCTTAATTCGAAAGACTCACTTACACCCGATGATATTTTGTATATAATGAAATGGTACTAGGCTCTATGTTGAGTTATGGAGGAGGTAATCATATTCCTCACATATGGCGTTATGCATGATTGTGTTTCGCTAAGGCTGATGGGTATTGAAGTTGTCACTTTACGAGAAATTATAATGATGAGGATAAGGGGGGTTTGCTTAGTCAAACCTTTGGTGATGGTCGTATTGTACTAGTTGCTCTTCCTCTTAGACTTGTGACTGACTTGAACTATGATGATTGGTCCGAGCAATTTGTCCTCGCGTTTAGAAAACTGAGCTCATCAGGATGCATAGTTGTCACCTTTAGATAACTTAAAAAGGAACCAAGTGTTCGCGGGACTCGTGCTAGCGATGCAGTGAGCTCAAGCTGGGCGTGGAGAGGGTGGACGACACCAGCGGGAATGGGGTTACAACAGGGGCGTTGATGACGTTTGTGGATGCACCAAAGCAAAGCTGGAGCTGGGATGTGAAGCTTGGTGACTGGTGCTGCTCCTTCGGAGCAGAAGACGACGCTGCTTCCGTGGTGGCTTAGTCCTGGAAGAAGTGTCGATGCGGTGGGTGTAGCAACTGAGAGTGGTTACAGGAAGAGCCGTTCTATTCTGCTGCGAGGAGGCCTCCTGTACCGATCACAGCTCAACCTTCAGGAATCTTAAAGAAGATTAGGACAAGATCTGTACGTCATTTTCCAACTTTCCAAGCAAAAGGCGTCTTCCTGTATTCGCCGTATGATGGTTTTGCCTTGACAAGTCTTCACTTGGGCATTAATTTCAAGCAAGCAATGAGATCCATGCTGCCACTGTTGTTGTTGTTGATGCTGCTGCAAGCAACAACGACTGCAGCAGCGGCGGCACCACCGTCGTCTCAATCTCTGCTGCTGCTGCGGCGGCGGGTGCGATCTGATACCAGCAGCCGCAAGTGCTGCGTTAGGCTGCAGCGAATGGCTGCGGCGGTGGGTGCGATCTGATACCAGCAGCCGCAAGTGCTTCGTTAGGCTGCAGCGAATAGACAGCGGCAGCGAGAGATGAAGCTGTTGTGGTGCGACTGAGGGGCGGAGACGTCGCCGTGAGGAGGGATGTCGAGCGGTTGCGGCTGCGACTGCGACCCAGGGGGAGGCGGTGGACTCTGGCCGGGAAGCGGTCGCGGGGCTGCGGCGGGAGGTGACCGCTGGAGTGAGGATGACCGTGAAGAATTGGTCGTCGCTCCGTCGGTCTGCAGGAACCAGCGTAGAGAGGAAGAAGCAGAAGATGCTCCGCAGAGTTGCAATTGAAGGAGAGGCTTTTGGAAGCCGAAAAGGAGAACAAGAAGCTCTCGTGGAGCGTGAATGGAGGCAACCTTGGCTCTTCCTTCTCAGCCGTGAGCCTGCAGCCAATACATAGTTTGGAATGGAGGAAGAATGCCTTTGTTGCTTCAGATTAGTGTTGCCGGAGGTGCACCGAAGCAGAGGAAATGACAGGCGGCCGCAAAGAAAGCCGCCGGCTCAGATAGGAGAACACTAGCAGCGGTGAATGAAGCTGCGATTTGGTTGACGGCGAAGAGAACAGGCCACCGAGCAGACCAGCGAAACAGGGGAAGTCCGGCGAGGATGGAGCAGCAGCGTTGGTGAGGGAAGAAGCACTGGTGTCTGCAGCGCTAGAGGCACCAACGCAAAGTGGCAGCGTCGGCGTCGAGCACTTCCGCTGACGAGGTTGGTGAGGAGTCGGACATCGAGAAGAGAGCTTGATAAAAGATAGAAATCATAGAAGAAGCTGTATTAGCGAGATTTCCTCGTACAGTTGGATAAATCAATCTTATCTGCTATCACCGATTACATTACTCGCTGTTCTCATTCAAACTCGACGTCTACATTACTCGCTGTTTTTTATGTCCATCACCATCAACTGACACACACCGTTTTTATTTGATAAAACCACGTGGATCATTGACAGGGGATTGCAGCAATCAATCTCACACATTGCCACCATTGATACGAATGATCTGCCCATTCACCCACTCTCCGTCATCGCTGGCCAAGAAGCCCACCAGCGGCGCCACGTCCTCCGGCTGTCCCAGCCGGCCCAGCGGTATCTCCGCCACGCACGCCGACACGGCCTCCTCCGATTGCCCGGCGAAGAACATGGACGTCGCCGTCGCACCCGGGGCCACCCCGTTCGCCGTGATGCGCGTCCCCTTCAGCTCCTTCGCTAGCACCCTCGTCATCACCTCGATCGCCCCCTTGGTCGCCGCGTACGCCCCGTAGCCCGGCCGCAGCGATCCCACTACCGACGACGTGAAGGTGATGATCCGCCCGCCCCCGTCCCGGACCAGGCGCTTCGCCGCCTCCCGGCAGCACAGGAACGTGCCCTTGGCGTTCACGCCGAACATCCAGTCGAAGCTTTCCTCGCTGGTGTCGGCTATCGGCGGGTACTCGGCGTCGATGACGGCGGCCGCGGTGACGAGGATGTGGAGGTTGGGGCCGAAGGTAGCTTCAGCTGCGTCGAACAAGGACTTGACTTGGGCGGAGCTGGACACGTCGGCGGAGACCGCGATGGCCCGCGGCGCCCCGTAGGTCGTGTTGATCGTCTCCGCCATCTTCTCCGCCGGGCTCGGGTCACCGACGTAGCCGATGACGACGCTTGCGCCGAGGGAGGCAAGGTGGGCGCAGACAGCCGAGCCGATTCCGCCTGCGCCGCCTGTCACGATGGCCACGCGGCCTTTCAGCGGCTGCAGGCGGTTCTCCGGCGCAGCGGTGCCTGCAGCTGCCATCTCACCTCCCCCTTACAGAGCTCCCGCCTTGGACTGTGTTGATGAGATCTAAAGCTACTGGCTGCAGCAGCATATAAGGCGAGTCTCCCATGACGAGTTCTGGTGGAGCACGCTGCCCACAACTGCTGCATCCATCTCGTGAACAAGGACGGTGGCGCCTGCATCACCCTCGAGCTCGTGGAACAGTAGCCACGGCATCTGATGCTAAACGGCGCCATGCGCACACGACATGGTCAGCGCTGGGGTCCTTGTCAACACAACACTGCATGCAGAATACAGGCTGTGTATGTCTGTAGCAGAGTGAGTGCCAGGAAGGCTGGAAAGAACAGACAGGTCATGTCAAACATTGTTTCTTTCTTTTTCGTCGTTTAGTTTGGTCCACCGATGGATCATACTGCAAGACGATAGGCATAGCAAATGCCACTGGAGATGAAATAAGAAGATGAACTGAACGTGAGTTAACTTTTTCTCTGCCGCTTGTTCTTGAGGTTTCCAGAGTGTTCCGCTGCATCATCTAATGTAAATGATGTAAATGAAATTGTTTTGGCACTTGTCTTACGACGAAAAGGGCACATATTAAATTAGCATAATATTTAAAGAACATATTTTCCTTTTTTTAAAAAAAATTATTATTTGATGATTGTAAAAGTGATACTATATAACATATTTCTTTACATAGCAATTCAGAAAAATGAGGCTGGTCAAATTAATTTCACCATATTGAATTGACATACAAATTTGAGCATATCAAATTAGTTTTAATCCTGTTATCTGTATTAACTTAGTTTTTTTTTCTTTTTTAACTTTAATTCCATCTCTCAAATAATATTGTTACTGAAACTATTTTTAATCTACGAGCATAGGCCTTCCGTCCCATTGTTTTGTTGATTCCGGAAGTCGATTGGCTGGTGTTGATTTGCTTCTCGATTAGGCCACTAGAACGGGGAGACACTTCTCTTGGTTTCTTGAAGTAGCGCTCGAGATGCCCTCTTCAGATCAACTCCTCTATTTGGTTCTAGAGGTCCAGACATTCTTTCGTATCGTGGCCATAGTCTCGGTGAAACCTGCAATATTTAGACCGATCCTTGTGAGTGACTTTCAATGGGTTGGGTTCTCACAAGAGCCCTTTCTCTCTAATCTAGAGAAATATTTCGGTGCGAGAAGTGTTCAAAGGTAGAGGAGGGGGCCTCGGGACCGACGGCTGGGGCCGATCGGGCCTTCTTCAGGGTTGTGCAGTAGACAGCCCCGAGGTTGTTTCGACAGCGGTGTATTGGTTGGTGCGCTGGAGCATCTCGGGGACATTTTGTGGGTGGCCTTTCAATTAGCAACCAGAAAAATCTTAAGGGTCGCAGGCCCATCAAAAATGCCTATATGATTAGGGAGCAATGAGCGTCCGAGACTCCTTGGATTTCGACGACGAAGCACGTGACAAACTGAGAAAGTGATTTGCCATCTCTTTGGGACAATGCAAGGAGCATTGCCATGGAAGGCTTGGGCCGCATGCTAGCTAAGAAGTTTTGTTCAAACTCTCTTGCAAGCTGGTCAAAAGACGAGACCGAGGTTGGTTGTATTTGGTTTAACCATATATGTGCTGGTCCCCTGAGGGTAGTAGGGCACGCCCGACACATCAGGGTGTCGAAAGTGCCGTAGAGGGCCATATGCGCCCGAAATGCGACAACGTGCTCTCTTGGGTCAGAACCACCATCGTATGTCTCAAGAGTCGGAAGTCGAAAGTTGAGGGGTGTGAGCTTATCCTAGATTTCTTGAGTGAAGGGGGATCCACCCGAGTTGCTTTCCCTGACCTTGCCCTATGACTTATCGAATTCACGTTGGAACTCATCTTGGCATCGGTTCACGAGAGACAGTTGGGCCCTGAATGAGTCATCAATCGAGTCGATGAGAGGGTATCAGGCTCGGGAAATGGTGGCACGACCTAGCGAGACGTGGGGGCACTTAGCTCTGGCACCATTCTTGGACCTTCAACCTATTCCCCAATTCTCATCATGATTTGAGACTTGTGGTGACGGATCGGTCGGGGGAACGTTGGGTGTCTCCGAAAAGAGTGTGGGTGCGGTCTGCGGTGGAGGAGCCACTAGCTGCATGAGCTACGGGATAAGCGGGGGGACTGTTTGCATCATTCCCACTAAGGTTTGCACTTGCTTGGCGAGGTCGAGGAATGCCTCGGGCGAGACGACTAAGGATCCTAAGGTGTTTCCAGGGGGAGAGAATCTAGGCTCGTTGAATAGGCGCCAGCAGCAATCTGGCATTTGTGTCACAATGCCCTTGTCCCCATGGGCAGTGAGCGGGCTACCCCTGGGGTCCATAGGTGAGGTGGGTTGCTGGTGGTTCTTCAGCGGAGCGGGCTCCCGTGTTGATTGCGGGTCGTTCCTACAATATCGGCCCTCCTAGCACCAAAAATGTTAACGAACTTCTTTAACTGTGGCCAAGGTGTTAACACGACTTGGTCCAATTGACAATGTTCAGTATCGTCCTTGCGACAAGTCCTTTGTTGAGGTAGGTTGAGCTCGGGGTTGGCCCCGCACGTAATTTTTCGACCGGCACGCTGTCTGCTTCATCGTCGTCAGGCTCCTGCACACAAGCCTAGGCCGAGAGGGGAGGGGTTTCTTGACCTTGGCTACTCTAAAGATGAAGTTAGTATCGAGTGGAGTTTTGTAGCCGCTTGATGCTGATCGGGGGCTTTTATACTTAGGCCCGAGGGTCGGTCACATGATCTAACGATGGTGACTGACTCCTTGGGCAACTAGCATGTACCTTTGGGTGATCGCCAATCGATCTGTACGGAACGACGCCACGTGGTGTCGTTCCGAACTTTCCAGAGCTGTCTCATGCAGCTTCGGACGATGCGACCCATCATCTTGAGTCCAAGGTGGCACATCTGACACGACGCTTCATCTTAGTCCCGAGGCTCTACATTCACACTAATGTATTTGTTGATTGCATCCATCGAAACGATACCAAAATATGTCCTATCACTCACCACTTAATATAACAGCCCTACCCAGTTTTGCAACCTAAGTTGTCTCATTTCTTGAGCGAGTGCAAATTGGGTATCGAGACTATATTGATTTCTTCGTTGAGGGGGATGCCAAGCATCAACTAGCATGAATGTTACTGGTAGCATTGGATTGAATGAACATAACATTGCCGGTTAAAAAGGAGGGAAATGATGCAGGTAGCTGCACCACATCTTGCTGAATCCATTTAAGGTAGCTGACTAAAGTGACGAAGATATGATTCAAATCTAGAATGCCATAATGATCTGTCCAACTAAGTTGGTCAATACCTTTAAAAATATATCGAATGAGATTATTACTGACCTTATCGTATCTTCTTCTTTCATAAATTATGTTTTTTTTTTATAGTATGAATCAGAAATGAGATTTTGAAAAATAAGAGAATAAAAAAAAGTAAAATCCAATTACTCATAGAAATACATTTGAATATAGTTAATTATACTCGTTATTATATAGTAGAAAAAAATTATTTATACGACATTGTCGGAACGATTTCAGCGAATGGGATGGACGAGCGAGGATAAATGAGACTGTCATCGCACTCCTCTGGTTCGATCAGATGATGATGAGAGAGAGAGAGACGATGGAGACGATGGAGCAAGTCCGACCGTCGTGACTTAAATCGAGCAATCGAGTATTTCAGACAGGAAATTGTTTTCCTTCCTCGGCCAAATCACTGGGTCCCGCGTTACCTCTTGTTCACGCCCTTGGGCTTTCCAAAAGTCAAAAACATCGAATCCGTTTCAGATTGCGTGCTCCCCAAGTCCCTGATTCGGCCGTCCACGTCTCCTCGTCGTTTGACCCAGAGCCGGAATATCAAATTCAAATCTGGCTCTTCCTCCCATCGAAAATTGTTATTACTGGCGCTAAGGTAAATCTCTGCACTGACATTCTTCACAACCTCATTATCTAATTCGTCATATCTGATTCATGTACCTGGAATTCTTTATCAGGTGAGAAATGAGACATATACAGCATTTGAGAACATATATCCACTTCTAACTGAGTTCAGGAACAGCCAGCAATGATAATAATATCAACAAGCCTGACAGTTCTTTCAACTATGCTTTTAAATATCGGCATGCAGGAAGTACTGGTCCGAGCAAGGACCGGTATTGTATTGGTCAGTTTAATTTTTTTGAAATATTTTTTTCCGAGGGTAATAATAATGATGGGACCCAAACCAATGTCACCTGCGATGATGGGATGTGAACTAACGTCATCTGCTTCGGGATGACGTCTCCTGGGTCACGCAGATCGAGGAGCCACGGGGGTTGCCTTTCTCGGTTCGACCTTTCAACACCTGGCCGAAGCAGACCAGAATGCCGACCGAGGCACGTCGCCATCATGTAAAAGCCCGGTCCTTCACGCAACGCAAATACTGGTGTTAGACGCTATCCAAGGTACGACACTGCTCCCTGCAGTCGGATACATCAGGAAACGGTAACCTTCCCTATAAAAATCATCACGTTCGAAACAAAAAGGGAGGGAGAAAGGGGAAAACACTCGGGAAACACCCCCCTATACTTTAGACTAACTTGATCATCGGAGGGGTCGGGCCGAGCTCCCCTGACCCAACCTGTGTGCAAGGACGAAGACGAAGCGCCCCCCCACCGAACGCCCAGGCACGGAATCTCCTTTCCGAAGGAAACAACGATCCATCTGCGATCGGACCGTCGAAGCCGACTGCCTCAGCAACCTCGAAGGCCACCCAGCGAGATCCCCAATCATTCGGACCCGAACCCAGCCGCGTTGGCCCCGAGGCCACGACATAAAGTTGTTGACACCAACATTTTGGCGCTAGAAGGAGGGCGAATGTTGAGGGATCGCCAAATCAACTCAGACGAACCCACAACCGAGGGGTCGCAATTGCTCGGGGCTCTAGGGAACCCCCCCTCCCCCCCCCCCCGCATGGTGGACCTCGAGCTGAGCACCTCGTTGGTACCTCAGAGCGCTACTGGCAGGTATTTAACGATCCGGGCTTGTCGCCGCCCGAGGGCGCCCCAACAGTCCCATCCCCAGTATCGTCCGAGGCCTTTCAGGACCTCGCTAATCAAGTCCGAACTCTGACTAGGATGGTGAAGACCATCATCCCGCTCGTTTCTCATCTGGCGCACCTGCCTACGGTCCCACTGCTGCGACAGCAAGAGCTGCCCATTCGGGCTCGCACAAGAACCCCGGAGCTCCCCGCGTCGCCTCGGGCCCGATCGGCCCCGCCCGACGATCAAGCAATGGGACATTCGAGCGCCCGCCCGGAGCCCGAGGTGTTATCTACAGATTCGACGAGCTCCTTGCGAACCCAGCTGCGCCTCGTTAACAAACGACTCGACGAAGTGCAGAGGGAGGTTCGTAAGTCAAATGGAGAACTCGGGGAGGACGCACACCGGGGTTCACCGTTCACGCTTGAGATACAAGATCAGGCAATCCCCCCGAACTTCCAGCTCCCCTCTCTCGATACATATGACGGCGCCACCGACCCAGCGGACCACGTAGCTGCCTTCCGTGCCCAAATGGCGATGTACGGAACCTCTGATGCTTTGATGTACATGGCGTTTCCCACAACTCCGAGAGGGCCAGCCCTGCATGGTATAGTGGCCTGAAGCCCGGGGGGATCACCTCCTTTGATCAGCTCGCCAAAGACTTTGAGCTCAACTTCCTGGCTTACGCTCGTCCGAAGCAATCTGTTGTGCTGCTCCTTGGACTCAACCAAAGGGAGGATGAGCCCCTCTCCCAGTTTGTGAATCGCTTTGCCACCCAAATCTAGGGGTTACCGGACGCTCACCCCTCTCTGTTAATGCAGGCATTTATGATAGGCCTGCGACCTTCCAGGTTCTTCTGGTCCCTCGTGGAGTGACCTCTCACCGCGGTACCAGAAATGCTCCAGCAAGCCAACTAGTACATCGCGGCGAAGCCTTGGATGGTCGAGAGGTGGGAGAAGAACAAGAGGGCAAGGCCGGAGCCACCTCGGGTGCAACAGTCTACCGCACCAAGGCGCAGGTTAGACCGGCCCGACCCACCGGCAGGGAGGAGGTCCCCTCTTCCCGCCTCGGGCATGTCCCGAACGGAGATATTTCTCCAAATAAGAGATAAGGGGTTGCTCAGAATCCCCAACCCAATGAGAAGTCTGCGGGTGTTGGCGGACGGATCAAAGTATTGTCGCTTCCATCGACAAAACGGACAAGACACTGAGGAGTGCCGCTAACTGAAGCAGCAGATCGAGGAGCTCATTCGTGGATGACACCTTAACCGAAACCCCCAACAAGGGAGGGAACTTTTGCCCCGCCCAAAGGGCCCCGTCGAGCGGCAGATTGACGTGATAACAGGTGGCCCAGCGTCCGGTGGGAACAGTATGTCTGGACGGAAGGCATACTGTAATAGCGGCCCAGATTGCCAAGGTCACGTTCCCGGCTGAGGGGGCCGAACGATCTAAACACGATGATGCGCTTGTAATAGCAGCCCAGATTGCCAATGCCCAGGTAAGATGGATCATGATCGACATAGGGAGTTCAGCCAACATGCTCTATCTGGATGCTTTCCAGAAGCTTGGGCTAACCAGGGATGCCCTGGAGCCGATGTGCTCGGCACTCACCGGGTTCACCGGTGACTCAATCTCGCCGTTAGGAGCGATCACCTTACCCCTAACCTTGGGAGCCCCGCCAAGGTCGAAGATTGTGATAACGACCTTCTTGGTGGTTGATCTCCCCACCGCATACAACGCGATCCTCGGCCTCCCGACCCTCAACAAGATCAGGGCCGTCATCTCCACTTACCACCAAACAGTGAAGTTTCCGACCCACGCCGGGGTCGGGGAAGTCTGGGGGAGCCCCCGCGAATCAAGACGGTGCTACTTGACGGGTGTCTCATTGCACAAAAGGGCGAGGGTGGAACAACCCCTAGGGGACCCTCAGGAAACAAAGAAACCGACCCAACATCCCGAGCCAGCGGAGTCCACTAGCGGCTTGCCACTATTGGAGGGTTGGCCAGACCAGACGATCAAAATTGGGTCGGAGCTCCACGAGCAAGAAAGGGAGCAGATCGTCGGCTTCCTACAGGAGAACGTCGACGTCTTCGCCTGGTCGCCAGCTAACATGATGGGCGTCGACCCGAAGGTTGCATAACATCACATTAACATTTCGCCCGATGCTCATCCAGTGAAGTAGAGGCCCCGACGGCAGGCCCCTCGGACAATCAAGGAGTTGCAACGACTGAATGGGAGGCTCGCTGCCTTATCTCGGTTTCTTTCCTGATCGGGTGACCGATTTCTTCCCTTCTTCTGGGCCCTTAAGAACCCATAGAATTTCCAGTGGACGATCGAATGTGAGGAAGCCTTCGTGCACGTAAAACAACACCTGACCAGCCTACCCCGCCTCGCCTCAATTTCTTCTGGGGAGAAGCTTGGTATCTACCTCGCCGCCTCCTGTCACACGGTTAGTTCTATCTTGGTCAAGGAAGTCTCAGGAGAGCAGCTACCAGTCTACTACATCGGCCATGTTCTATGCGGGCCCGAGGAGCGGTACCAGCCGATCGAAAGACTGGCGCTAGCGCTCATGTTGACAGCTCGAAAGCTGCACCCCTACTTCCAAGCCTATCCAATTCAAGTGATTACCGACCAGTCGCTCCAACAGATTTTGTCTAAATTCGACGTTGTAGGTCGCCTCCTCAAATGGTCGGTGGAGCTCGGCGAGTTTGACATACGATATGTGCTGAGGACCGCCATCAAAGCATAATCTGTAGCGACTTCATCTCAGAGCTCACTCAGCCCGAGGAGGAGGATCTCGAACAGATCAGAGAAGCATGGGTCCTGTGCGTGGACAGATCGGCCAGCTCGAAGGGTGCGGGCTCAAGGCTAGTTTTGCAAGCTTCGGCTTTCAAGCCACGAACAACGAAGCAGAATATGAGGCGCTCCTAGCATGACTCAGGTTGTCCATTGAGATGTAGGTGGACACCATACACGTCCTCACCGACTTGCAACTGGTGGCCGAACACCTCAGAGGCGGATACGAGGCCTGGGACCCAACCAATGTCAAAGTACCTGGTAGAGGTAAAAGCCTGAGCCCTATCCCATGATATGCTCGAGGCTACCTCTATGCAGCCTGCCCACCTAAGCCATGTCCCTCGGCATGATCTGCCACGGCCACCTCTGCACAGCCGCCGCCCGACCCGTGTCCCCGGCATGATTACCCGAGGCCACCTCTATGCAGCCTGCCCACCTGAGCCGTGCTGAGCCGTGTCCCTCGGCACGATCTGCCTGAGGCCACCTCTGCGCGGCCTGCCCGCCTGAGCCGTGTCCCTCGGCATGATCTGCCCAGGCCACCTCTGCGCGGCCTGCCCGCCTGAGCCGTGTCCCTCGGCACGATCTGCCCGAGGCCACCTCTGCGTGGCCTGCCCGCCTGAGCCGTGTCCCTCGGCACGATCTGCCCGAAGCTACCTCTGCGCAGCCTACTCGCCCGAGTCGTGTCCCTCGGCACGATCTGCCCGAGGCCACCTCTGCGCGGCCTGCCCGCCTGAGCCGTGTCCCTCGCACGATCTGCCCGAGGCCACCTCTGCGCGGCCTGCCCGCCTGAGCCGTGTCCCTCGCACGATCTGCCCGAAGCTACCTCTGCGCAGCCTACTCGCCCGAGTCGTGTCCCTCGGCACGATCTGCCCGCCAGAGCCATGTCCTTCGGCACGATTTGCCCGAGGCCACCTCTGCGTGGCCTGCCCGCCTGAGCCGTGTCCCTCGGCATGATCTGCCCAGGCCACCTCTGCGCGGCCTGCCCGCCTGAGCCGTGTCCCTCGGCACGATCTGCCTGAGGCCACCTCTGCGCGGCCTGCCCGCCTGAGCCGTGTCCCTCGGCATGATCTGCCCAGGCCACCTCTGCGCGGCCTGCCCGCCTGAGCCGTGTCCCTCGCACGATCTGCCCGAGGCCACCTCTGCGCGGCCTGCCCGCCTGAGCCGTGTCCCTCGGCACGATCTGCCCGAGGCCACCTCTGCGCGGCCTGCCCGCCTGAGCCGTGTCCCTCGGCATGATCTGCCCAGGCCACCTCTGCGCGGCCTGCCCGCCTGAGCCGTGTCCCTCGGCACGATCTACCCGAAACTACCTCTGCGCGGCCTGCCCGCCTGAGCCGTGTCCCTCGGCATGATCTGCCCAGGCCACCTCTGCGCGGCCTGCCCGCCTGAGCCGTGTCCCTCGGCACGATCTGCCCGCCAGAGCCATGTCCTTCGGCACGATTTGCCCGAGGCCACCTCTGCGTGGCCTGCCCGCCTGAGCCGTGTCCCTCGGCACGATCTGCCCGAGGCCACCTCTGCGCGGCCTGCCCGCCTGAGCCGTGTCCCTCGCACGATCTGCCCGAGGCCACCTCTGCGCGGCCTGCCCGCCTGAGCCGTGTCCCTCGGCACGATCTGCCCGAGGCCACCTCTGCGCGGCCTGCCCGCCTGAGCCGTGTCCCTCGGCATGATCTGCCCAGGCCACCTCTGCGCGGCCTGCCCGCCTGAGCCGTGTCCCTCGGCACGATCTGCCCGAGGCCACCTCTGCGCGGCCTGCCCGCCTGAGCCGTGTCCCTTGGCACGATATGCCCGAGGCCACCTCTGCGCGGCCTGCCCGCCTGAGCCGTGTCCCTCGGCACGATCTGCCCGAGGCCACCTCTGCGTGGCCTGCCCGCCTGAGTCGTGTCCCTCGGCATGATCTGCCCAGGCCACCTCTGCGTGGCCTGCCCGCCTGAGCCGTGTCCCTCGGCACGATCTACCCGAAACTACCTCTGCGCGGCCTGCCCACCTGAACCGTGTCCCTCGACACGATCTGCATGAGGCCACCTCTACGCGGCCTGCCCCCTGAGCCGTGTCCCTCGGCACGATCTGCCCGCCAGAGCCATGTCCTTCGGCACGATTTGCCCGAGGCCACCTCTGCGCGGCCTGCCCGCCTGAGCCGTGTCCCTCGGCACGATCTACCTGAGACCACCTCTGCGCGACCTGCCCGCCCGAGCCGTGTCCCTCGGCACGATCTGCCCGAAGCTACCTCTGCGCAGCCTACTCGCCCGAGTCGTGTCCCTCGGCACGATCTGCCCGAGGCCACCTCTGCGCATCCTACCCGCCCGAGTCGTGTCCCTCGGCACGATCTGCCTGAGGCCACCTCTGCGCGGCCTGCCCGCCTGAGCCGTGTCCCTCGGCGCGATCTGCCCGAAGCTACCTCTACGCGTCCTGCCCGCCCGAGCCACATTCCTCGGTCTTAGACTGCATGTTTCCTACACCTCGGCGCCACCTGCTCGCCCGTGTTTTTTATCTTGCTCAAGACATGCTCCACGGTCACACGTCGCGCAGGACGATGGCCAGCAAATGACCATGGCGATCCTATAGGAAACCTCCCAGGCGCTGACCAGAGGGCAAAAGCCACGCCTCAGACCCCCTTGGCAGCAACCGATGCATGGCTTCTGGGGGGGCGAATGATGAGGGTAATAATAATAATGGAACGCGAACCAATGTCACCTGCGATGATGGGACGCGAACTAATGTCACCTGCTCCGAGATGACGTCTCCTAGGTCACACAGACCGAGGAGCCACGGCGTCGCCTTTCTCGGTTCGACCTTTTAACACCTGGCCGAAGTAGATCAGAACGCCGACCGAGACACGTTTGGCCGAAGCAGGCCAGAACATCGGTTCTGAAACCAATATCGAACTGGGATTGAAGTTGTTGGTTTCACGCTTTATTTACTATCTAGTCAGCTTATATTGATGTAAAATGTGTGTTTGTCGAGCAGATTTCCATCAGACTGGTGCTAATATCCTGGAGTCAGATCTGTGCAAATGGAAGACATCCTTGGGGCGACTCGAGCGAGGGAGCTAAGTTAATACCTGTACTGTGAGTTGTTCTTCGAGACTGTACATCCTGTCGAAGAGTTGTACGAGAAAACTGCTTGTTTTAAGATTTCTAGATATGAATAAGAAGAACATGTCATTAACAGTTTCCCATATTGCATTATTCTTTCTTGCCTCCTTGGAATGATCTTAAAACGTAAGACAAGCTTAACACATCATTCTTATTTCATCAAACTTAAATACTCCGTGGATCATTATCGAGCATTCAGGTGGCGAGTCTACCATGACGAGTTCTGGTGGAGCACGCTGCCCACAACTGCTGCATCCATCTCGTGAACAAGGACGGTGGCGCCTGCATCACCCTCGAGCTCGTGGAACAGTAGCCACGGCATCTGATGCTAAACGGCGCCATGCGCACACGACATGGTCAGCGCTGGGGTCCTTGTCAACACAACACTGCATGCAGAATACAGGCTGTGTATGTCTGTAGCAGAGTGAGTGCCAGGAAGGCTGGAAAGAACAGACAGGTCATGTCAAACATTGTTTCTTTCTTTTTCGTCGTTTAGTTTGGTCCACCGATGGATCATACTGCAAGACGATAGGCATAGCAAATGCCACTGGAGATAAAATAAGAAGATGAACTGAACGTGAGTTAGCTTTTTCTCTGCCGCTTGTTCTTGTGGTTTCCAGAGTGTTCCGCTGCATCATCTAATGTAAATGATGTAAATGAAATTGTTTTGGCACTTGTCTTACGACGAAAAGGGCACATATTAAATTAGCATAATATTTAAAGAAAATATTTTCCTTTTTTTAAAAAAAATTATTATTTGATGATTGTAAAAGTGATACTATATAACATATTTCTTTACATAGCAATTCAGAAAAATGAGGCTGGTCAAATTAATTTCACCATATTGAATTGACATACAAATTTGAGCATATCAAATTAGTTTTAATCCTGTTATCTGTATTAACTTAGTTTTTTTTTCTTTTTTAACTTTAATTCCATCTCTCAAATAATATTGTTACTGAAACTATTTTTAATCTACGAGCATAGGCCTTTCGTCCCATTGTGTTGTTGATTCCGGAAGTCGATTGGCCGATGATGATGTTGATTTGCTTCTCGATTAGGCCACTAGAACGGGGAGACACTTCTCTTGGTTTCTTGAAGTAGCGCTCGAGATGCCCTCTTCAGATCAACTCCTCTATTTGGTTCTAGAGGTCTAGACATTCTTTCGTATCGTGGCCATAGTCCCGGCCCGGTGAAACCTGCAATATTTAGATCGATCCTTGTGAGTGACTTTCAATGGGTTGGGTTCTCACAGGAGCCCTTTCTCTCTAATCAAGAGAAATATTTCGGTGCGAGAAGTGTTCAAAGGTAGAGGAAGGGGCCTCGGGACCGACGGCTGGGGTCGATCGGGCCTTCTCAGGGTTGTGCAGTAGACAGCCCCGAGGTTGTTTCGACGGCGATGTATTGGTTGGTGCGCTGGAGTATCTTGGAGACATTTGTGGGTGGCCTTTCAATTAGCAACCAGAAAAATCTTGAGGGTCGCAGGCCCATCAAAAATGCTTATATGATTAGGGAGCAATGAGCGTCCGAGACTCCTTGGATTTCGATGACGAAGCACGTGACGAACTGAGAAAGTGATTCACCATCTCTTTAGGACAATGCAATGAGCATTGCGATGGAAGGCTTGGGCCGCATGCTAGCTAAGAAGTTCTTTTCAAACTCTCTTGCAAGCTGGTCGAAAGACGAGACCGAGGCTGGTTGTATTTGGTTTAACCATATATGTGCTGGCCCCCTGAGGGTAGTAGGGAACGCCCGACACATCAGGGCGTTGAAAGTGCCGTAGAGGGCCATATGGGCCCGAAATGCGGCAACGTGCTCTCTTGGGTCAGAACCACCATCGTACATCTCAAGAGTCGAAAGTTGAAAGTTGAGGGGTACGAGCTTATCCTAGATTTCTTAAGTGAAGGGGGATCCTCCCGAGTTGCTTTCCCTGACCTCGCCCTATGACTTATCGAATTCACGTTGGAACTCATCTTAGCGTCGGTTCACGAGAGACAGTTGGACCCTGAATGAGTCATCAATTGAGTCGATGATAGGGTATCAAGCTCAGGAAATGGTGGCACGACCTAGCGAGACATGAGGGCACTTAGCTCTGGCACCATTCTTGGACCTCCGACCTATTCCCCAATTCTCATCATGATTTGAGACTTGTGGTGACGGATCGGTCAGGGGAACGTTGGGTGGCTCCGAAAAGAGTGTGGGTGCGGTTTGCGGTGGAGGAGCCACTAGCTGCATGAGCTACGGGATAAGCGGGGGGACTGTCTGCATCATTCCCACCAAGGTTTGCACCTGCTTAGCGAGGTCGAGGAATGCCTCGGGTGAGACGACTGACGATCCTGATGTGTTTCTAGGGGGAGAGAATCTAGGCTCGTTGAATAGGCGCCAGTAGCAATCTGGCGTATGTGTCACAATGCCCTCGTCCCCATGGGCAGTGATCGGGCTGCCCCTGGGGTCCATAGGTGAGGTGGGTTGCTGGTGGTTCTTCAGCGAAGCGGGCTCCCGTGTTGATTGAGGGGCGTTCCTACAATATCGGCCCTCCTAGCACCAAAAATGTTAACGAACTTATTTAACCGTAGCCAAGGTGTTAACACAACTTGGTCCAATTGACAATGTTCAGTATCGTCCTTGCGACAAGTCCTTTGTCGAGGTAGGTTGAGCTCGGGGTTGGCCCCGCACGTAGTTTTTCGATCGGTATGCTGTCTGCTTCATCGTCGTCAGGCTCTTGTACACAAGCCTAGGCCGAGAGGGGAGGGGTTTCTTGATCTTGGTTACTCTAAAGATGAAGTTAGTATCGAGTGGAGTTTTGTAGCCGCTTGATGCTGATCGGGGGCTTTTATACTTAGGCCCGAGGGTCGGTCACATGATCTAACGATGGTGACTGACTCCTTGGGCAACTAGCATGTACCTTTGGGTGATCGCCAATCGATCTGTACGGAATGACGCCACGTGGTGTCGTTCCGAACTTTCCAGAGCTGTCTCATGCAGCTTCGGACGATGCGACCGTCATCTTGAGTCCAAGGTGGCACATCTGACACGACGCTTCATCTTAGTCCCAAGGCTCTACATTCACACTAATGTATTTGTTGATTGCATCCATCGAAATAATACCAAAATATATCTTATCACTCACCACTTAATATAGCAGCCCTACCCAGTTTTGCAACCTAAGTTGTCTCATTTCTTGAGCGAGTGCAAATTGGGTATCGAGACTACATTGATTTCTTTGTTGAGGGGGATGCCAAGCATCAACTAGCATGAATGTTACTGGTAGCATTGGATTGAATGAACATAACATTGCCGGTTAAAAAGGAGGGAAATGATGCAGGTAGCTGCACCACATCTTGCTGAATCCATTTAAGGTAGCTGACTAAAGTGACGAAGATATGATTCAAATCTAGAATGCCATAATGATCTGTCCAACTAAGTTGGTCAATACCTTTAAAAATATATCGAATGAGATTATTACTGACCTTATCGTATCTTCTTCTTTCATAAATTATGTTTTTTTTTTATAGTATGAATCAGAAATGAGATTTTGAAAAATAAGAGAATAAAAAAAAGTAAAATCCAATTACTCATAGAAATACATTTGAATATAGTTAATTATACTCGTTATTATATAGTAGAAAAAAATTATTTATACGACATTGTCGGAACGATTTCAGCGAATGGGATGGACGAGCGAGGATAAATGAGACTGTCATCGCACTCCTCTGGTTCGATCAGATGATGATGAGAGAGAGAGAGACGATGGAGCAAGTCCGACCGTCGTGACTTAAATCGAGCAATCGAGTATTTCAGACAGGAAATTGTTTTCCTTCCTCGGCCAAATCACTGGGTCCCGCGTTACCTCTTGTTCACGCCCTTGGGCTTTCCAAAAGTCAAAAACATCGAATCCGTTTCAGATTGCGTGCTCCCCAAGTCCCTGATTCGGCCGTCCACGTCTCCTCGTCGTTTGACCCAGAGCCGGAATATCAAATTCAAATCTGGCTCTTCCTCCCATCGAAAATTGTTATTACTGGCGCTAAGGTAAATCTCTGCACTGACATTCTTCACAACCTCATTATCTAATTCGTCATATCTGATTCATGTACCTGGAATTCTTTATCAGGTGAGAAATGAGACATATACAGCATTTGAGAACATATATCCACTTCTAACTGAGTTCAGGAACAGCCAGCAATGATAATAATATCAACAAGCCTGACAGTTCTTTCAACTATGCTTTTAAATATCGGCATGCAGGAAGTACTGGTCCGAGCAAGGACCGGTATTGTATTGGTCAGTTTAATTTTTGAAATATTTTTTTCCAGCTGATACTGGGTGGTTCAAATAGGTTTTGATGAGGGTAATAATAATGATGGGACCCGAACCAACGTCACCTGCGATGATGGGACGCGAACTAACGTCATCTGCTCCAGGATGACATCTCATGGGTCACGCAGACCGAGGAGCCACGGGGGTTGTCTTTCTCGGTTCGACCTTTCAACACCTGGCCGAAGCAGACCAGAATGCCGACCGAGGCACGTCGCCATCCTATAGAAGCCTGGTCCTTCACGCAACGCAAATACTGGTGTCAGATGCTATCCAAGGTACAACACTGCTCCATGCAGTCGGACACATCAGGAAACGGTAACCTTCCCTATAAAAATCATCACGTTCGGAACAAAAAGGGAGGGAGAAAGGGGAAAACACTCGGGAAACACCCCCCTATACTTTAGACTAACTTGATCGTCGGAGGGGTCGGGCCGAGCTCCCCCGACCCAACCTGTGTGCAAGGACGAAGACGAAACGCCCCTCCCACCGAACGCCCAGGCATGGAATCTCCTTTCCGAAGGAAACAACGACCCAGCTGTGATCGGACCGTCGAAGCCGACTGCCTCAGCAAACCCCGAAGGCCACCCAGCGAGATCCTCAATCATTCGAACCCGAACCCAGCCGCGTTGGCCCCGAGGCCACGACATAAAGTTGTTGACACCAACATTTTGGCGCTAGAAGGAGGGCCGAATGTTGAGGGATCGCCAAATCGACTCAGACGAACCCACAACCGAGGGGTCGCAATTGCTCGGGGCTCTAGGGGAACACCCCCCCACCCCCCCTGTATGGTGGACCTCGAGCTGAGCACCTCGTTGGGACCTCATAGCGCTACTGGCGGTTATTTAACGATCCGGGCTTGTCGCCGCCCGAGGGCGCCCCAACGATCCCATCCCTAGTATCGTCCGAGGCCTTTCAGGACCTCGCTCATTAAGTCCGAACTCTGACTAGGATGGTGCAGACCATCATCCCGCTCGTTTCTCATCTGGCGCACCCGCCTACAGTCCCACCGTTGCGACAGCAAGAGCTGCCCATTCGGGCTCGCACAGGAACCCCGGAGCTCCCCACGTCGCCTCGGGCCCGATCGGCCCCTCCCGACGATCAAGCGATGGGACATCCGAGCGCCCGCCCGGAGCCCGAGGTGTTATCTACAGATTCTACGAGCTCCTTGCGAACCCAGGTGTTATCTATAAAAATATTTTATTATTTGATGATTGTCAAAGTGATAGATACTATATATCATATTTCTTTACATAGCAATTCAGAAAAATGAGGCTGGTCAAATTAATTTCACCATATTGAATTGACATACAAATTTGACCATATCAAATTAGTTTTAATCCTGTTATCTGTATTACCTTAATTTTTTTTTTTGAACTTTCATTCCATCTCTCAAATACTTTGATATTGTTACTGAAACTATTTTTAATCTCCTTACATAATTTCTCATGAAGAAGAAGAAGAAGAAGAAGAAGAAGAAGAAGAGAAATGCGATCTGCCACTAAGAAAGTTTAATCTGATCAGCTCACCCTAAGCCGCTCTGTGGAGTTTAAATGAGACAGCAAGCAGAAGGTCTGTTCCAAGCTCACCACTGAATATAGCTGCCCTACCTAGTTTTGCAACCTTAAGTTGTCCCATTTCTTGAGCGAGAGCAAATTGGGCATCGACACTATATTGATTTCTTTGTTGAGGGGGATGCCAGGCATCAGACTGGCATGAATATTAGTGGTAGCATTGGATCGAATGAACAGAACATTGGCTGTTAATAAGAAGGGAAATGATGCAAGTAGCTGCACCACATCTTACTGAATCCATTTAAGGTAGCTGACTAAAGTGATGAAGATATGATTCAAATCTAGAATGTCATAATAATGATTTGTCCAGCTAAGTTGGTCAATATCTTTAAAAATATATCAAATGAGGTTAGTACTGAACTTATGGTATCTTCTTTTTTTGATAGTGTGAATCAGAAATGAGACTTTGAAAATAAGAGAATAAAAAATAAAATACAATGACTCATAGAATTATAAGAATACATTTAAATATAATTAATTATACTTGTTATTATATAATAAGAAAAAATTATTTGTATGACGTTGTCGAAACGATTTCAAGATGGACGAGTGAGGATCAATGAGACTGTCATCCTGATAAGGAGAGAGGGGGTTGCAGAATGGGTTTTGAAAGATAGTCGATAGTATAATTATATTTGCTGAAATAAGTTTTTTCGGAATGAACCCATAATAATACTTTAATAAAATCAAAAATAAAAAACTCATCACCAAGTTTAAAATCATAAATGAATAAAAAAGTTCACAATTTCAATGATAATAAACAAGGAAATATCCAAAAGATATTGAGTTTTGAGTTTAAAAGAGAACTCCAAGAGAGCTTCTACTAATATCATCATATTTTAAACTTCTTTCTAACCCTAAAATATCAAAATAAGTATTAGTGCATGAAACAACCCTTCGTGCATAGGAAATTACGAAATTAAATATTTTACAGCTAGTAATTAACTAATTTAATATATTCTTTAGTCATGAAGAAAAACACCTTGAAACAATTATAACTTTATCTAAAAAATACTTATGAGCTGTCATATTTGAGTGGACTGAGTTAGGTTATGAGATAAAATTATGAGTCGTAAAGAATATCATAGCATCCACAAAGGTCACATAAGCTGATTGCAATAAATTAGGTACTCCTATGTCAATTTCACCTGGTTAAAAAATATTTATCCTCAAGTCCTCGTTTATTTTATTAACATGATTATGATAAAATAAATATTAGTAGTATCATCGGATTGAATGAACATAACATTGACAGTTAATAAGAAGAGAAATAATGCAGGTAGCTGTACCACATCTTACATCAGACAATGAGACTTTGAAAATAGCGAATAAAAAATAAAATACAATGACTCATTAGAATATAGATACATGAAATATAATTAATATATTTATTATATAAAAGAAAAAATTATTTGTATGACGTTGTCGAAACGATTTCAAGATGGACGAGTGAGGATCAATGAGACTGTCATCCTGATAAGGAGAGAGGGGGTTGCAGAATGGGTTTTGAAGATATGTCGATAGTATATTATATTTGCTGAAATAAGTTTTTTCGAATGAACCCATAATAATACTTAATAAAATCAAAATAAAAAACTCATCACCAAGTTTAAAATCATAAATGAATAAAAAAGTTCACAATTTCAATGATAATAAACAAGGAAATATCCAAAAGATATTGAGTTTTGAGTTTAAAAGAGAACTCCAAGAGAGCTTCTACTAATATCATCATATTTTAAACTTCTTTCTAACCCTAAAATATCAAAATAAGTATTAGTGCATGAAACAACCCTTCGTGCATAGGAAATTACGAAATTAAATATTTTACAGCTAGTAATTAACTAATTTAATATATTCTTTAGTCATGAAGAAAAACACCTTGAAACAATTATAACTTTATCTAAAAAATACTTATGAGCTGTCATATTTGAGTGGACTGAGTTAGGTTATGAGATAAAATTATGAGTCGTAAAGAATATCATAGCATCCACAAAGGTCCACATAAGCTGATTGCAATAAATTAGGTACTCCTATGTCAATTTCACCTGGTTAAAAAATATTTATCCTCAAGTCCTCGTTTATTTTATTAACATGATTATGATAAAAATAAATATTAGTAGTATCATCGGATTGAATGAACATAACATTGACAGTTAATAAGAAGAGAAATAATGCAGGTAGCTGTACCACATCTTACTGAATCCATTTAAGGTAGCTGACTAAAGTAATGAAGATATGATTCAAATCTAGAATGCCTTAATGATCTGTCCAGCTAAGTTGATCAATACCTTTAAAAATATATCGAATGAGATTAGTACCGACCTTATCGTATCTTCTTCTTTCATAAATTATATATATTTTTATAGTGTGAATCAGAAATGAGATTTTGAAAATAAGAGAATAAAAAAAATAAAAAATCTAATTACTCATAGAAATACATTTGAATATAGTTAATTATACTCGTTATTATAAAGTAGAAAAAAATTATTTATACGACATTGTCGGAACGATTTCAGCGAATGGGATGGACGAGCGAGGATAAATGAGACTGTCATCCAACTCCTCTGGTCCGATCAGATGATGAGAGAGAGAGTGACGATGGAGCAAGTCCGACCGTCGTGACTTAAATAGGGCAATCGAGCATTTCAGACAAGAAATTGTTTTCCTTCCTCGGCCAAATCACTGCGTCCCGCGTTACCTCTTTCTTGTTCAAGCTCTTTGGGGTTTCCAAAAGTCAAAAACATGGAATTGGCCAAAAGAATCCTAAGATTGCGTGCTCCCCGAGTCCCTGATTCGGTCTTCCACGTCTTCTCGTCGTTTGACCCAGCGCCGGAATATCCAATTCAAGTCTGGCTCGTCCTCCTATCGAAAACAACACAACTCCACGTAAAGCGCGGTTGTTTCCCTATATCATCGGTTGGCCACGCATGTGGACCTAAGAAAGGCGGCATTAGGGTATGTTCGGTGAGTACGGCAAGCTGGTGTTCGGTAACTCGTCCATCGGACGTGCACGATGACGTCACATATCCGTCAACCACGTCACGGAAACCGTCACAGTGGGAACGTTACGTTTGACTGCGGAGAAATCCCAGCCGTCGGAACCAAAAACAAGTAATCGAACGGCTCGCGTAGGTCACGTGGTCTCCAAGCGTCAGAAAGATCCCGCGTGCGAATGTCACTCATCCTTTTTAACGTCCGTGGCCGCACAAGCGGGTCCCACGTGAAGGTCACCCAGAGGTCTCGAGATGGGTAGTCTCGGGGAGCGTAAGTTTGTTTGCCCGGGACCAGCCTCCTCAATTCGCTTGCACGTTGATTGGTGGAAGAGTGGGTTCTCCAACAGCAGATACGATGTGAGGGAAGAAAGAGATGGACCCTGCCGAATACCAGACAGCTGAGCCGTGCCCACATCTGTTTAGGGTTCCATAAATATCCCTGGTTTTGGTTCGAGTCAAGAAAGGAGCGTTCTTTATTGTGCCTAAAACCTCGGCCGGAGTGGCGAACCTCGCGCTCTCGCCCTCTTCTCCCTCCTTTGGTATCGGATAGAACCAGCAGCGGCGGCAGCGGGGCGCGCGGGCGAGGATGGTGGTGGAGGACGGCGATGCGAAGCCCTTGGATCTGTTCCTGTCCATCGGATTGGACAAGCGGACGGCGGAGAACGCCCTCGTCAACCAGAAGGTCACCTCCAACCTCACGGCCGTCATCGAGGAGGTAATCTCTTCCCGATCCCAATCGCATCTCGCACGAAAAAGCCCTTGAATCACGATTAATTCATCTATCGGGAGGTCTGTGAGTCCGACCTTTTCTTTTCTTTTTCCCCTTTTCGCAGGCGGGTGTTAATGAATGCAGCAAAACGATAGGCAATCTTCTTTACATGGTACCATTTTTTCGTCAATGCTGGTGAGATTGTGAGCTGCTAAAACACTTTGGTTATTTGGTTCCTTTCTTTTATGAGATAGGTCGCGACCAAGTACCCAGCGAATGCACTTGTTCACCGGCCTACTTTAATCCAGTACATCGTCTCGTCGAAGGTTATGACTTTTAGCTCTATCACTTGTAATTAGTTTTCTGATACGAATTGGGAAAACAAAAAAAAAATTCTTAAAATTTTTGGTGACTGCAGAATGTAAAATTTGCGGGTTTGATATCTTAGTATATATTTTTATTATTTTTAATTATTTCAGAGTCACTAGGGCCTTTGCAAGTCAGTATGAGTATCGGCCACTTATTTTGCAGATAAAAAATCCTGCACAACTTGATGCAGCTTTGGCATTTCTTGGGACTGTTGGTCCTGAAACATTCAAGTTGAATGAATTTGAAGAAGCTTGTGGTATAGGTATAATTCTTATGACTTTTCTGATGATGTTAATCATGGATGTTTACTGAGGGCATTGCTTTTTTTGTTGACTTGGGAATCTACTAGAGCCAGGTTGAGCCACGAAAATATTCATGGAATATGAGAAGATCCTAAACCACAAGTCTGTTCGTGGCAATAAAAGTAACTGGAAGGGGAATGAGTTATTTCTGCTGTTCTGTTCGTCTCTTTCAAATCCTAAGTTCCAAATAATGGACATCCATGACGTCTTGCTTGCTGAATCAAGTGCTTTGACTAACTAACTTGAAAAGTAGAATGGGTATCAAATCTGACAATCAGAGTCCTAAATTGAACCAGTGATTACAATAGGCGCTTGGGTAAGGTGAGGTGAGGTGAGGCCTGAGCGCCTCGCTTTATTTCCAGGAGGCGCGCTTCAAAGAGGAGCTGCCTGGGCACTTGCCCGAGCCTAGGCACCGGGCGCTTCGGGCGAGCGCCTGGGTGAAACTAGGCGATCGAACCAGATTTTTAGGTCTGGTTGGTCTCCAGTGCTTTAGTTGGTTCAATCGAACCAACTAAATCACCGATATCAGGCTCCCTCTCACGATTTCCCCGACTTCCCCAACCCTAACACTCGCGATTTTGCCGTCGAGATTTCTTCTCCGCTGTTGCTGCTCTCTATTGCTGCTGCCGCTGCCGCTGTTGCTGCTCGCCGCTACTGTTGCTACTCGCCGCTGTCACAATCATTGCTCGCCGCTACTGTGGTCGCTCGCCGTTGCTATCGCCGCTCTCGCTGTCGCTTGCCGCTCCAGCTACGATTGTCGTCTCACACTCTTCTCAGCCTTGGTCAACAACCGTTGTCATGTGATTGGCTAACGCTGTCGTTGCCTCAGCAGCCTCAGTCTTTTCACACTCTTCTCACTATACTGTAAAAAGTATTAAGGTATACAATTTCGAATAATACCGCCCGGTACGGGCGGTACGTATTGGTCCGTCAGCTGACCGGTACACGAACCACCTGTTACCGAACGGAAATATATATATATATATATATATATATATATATATATATATATATATATATATATATATATATATATATATATATATATGAAGCGACGTTGCCCCGCCTGGGAGAAGAGAGAGGCGATATCATCGAATATATATATATATATATATACCGAGGGATATATCGCTCGTTATACAGTATCGTACCGTACCGAACTAACGACGAAACTCCGGTATAGTATGAAATTGCGAACCTTTAACAGTATACTGCTAACTATATACTAATAATAGTATTTTTATTTATTAAATTAATAATATATTATTTTGATTTTAATGCTATTAATTTTTATTTATTTAATAGTATATTTTTTATTTAAATAAGTATATTTATTAATTATATTATATATTTTTATATTTTAGTGCCTCGCTTCGTTCGAGCGAGCGTGTGGGCTAGCGCCTCGGGCATTTTTGGACCTTGGTGTCTGCTTTTTAAATCACTGAATTGAACATCAAACCAAGGGTTCCTACACCTTTATACAACTTTTCTTTGAGCTTCATGTGCTTTATACTGTAGCTTAAAAGTTAGGTTTCCTGCACGCTAGATGAAATTCCAGTAGTCAGCAGCTTTTGCATCAGTCCAAAATTTAATGTTAGCTCTAGGAATTATTAGTTTGATACTTGGTACAGATCCTGATGTAGTTATAACTTTACTGATCATGTTATGCTGTTAAGGTAAAGGTATTCAGAAGGAAGTAGTGTGGGTTAACATTTGAAGATACATTGTGAAGTCATTTTTTGTTGTTTGCATTACCAAGATCCTCAACCCCATAAAGTTATTCATAATTTCTCTACTCTATGATTCTGTCAAAGGTTACTTAAATGCTTTCAAAGACTCCAACTCAATAAAACATAATAATCTTTTGTGTGATTTTTTTTGTATTTGTACTTATCTCTCCAATGCAGGAAAAAGGCATGACATTACTAATGCAATGCTAAAAGTTCCATCAACTTCGAACTGTTTTTTTTACAGAATGCTCGATGCTCTCGGATTCATCATATTTCAAGATTTAACTGTTGTCATGTCAGTGTCAACTTTAGAGATTATAGTATCTTGATTGTTGATGCAGAACATGCTGAAACAGGGCAATCATAGTACATTGTTCCACAATAGGCAAAAGAATTTTGTATGTTCAATTGCTTATGCTTGGTCTCTGATTAAGAGGAATTAATGGAACACTTGCATGGAGTTAAGTCGAATATTCCGTAATTTGTCTTGATAGCTGAAAATTGGGTTCAGGTGGAAAAGTTGGAATAGTTGTTTGTCTTTCAGATGTTTCAGTTCTTCTTAATGCAATTAAGGCACATGCATCATTAACATATTTTGGTAGCTGACCTTAACTGGAACATCTCAGAGTATATTCTTTGTAGCTGATCAATTGAGGCATCTTATGGTATTTGCAAAATGTTCATGCTTAGTGAGATCATATTTGGCTGTGAACTGTAAATTGTTGGTACTGTTTCCTCAGAGAATAACTTTTTTCTTGATGTAATCTGTGGTTTATAACTTCTGGTATGACATTTTATGTTTATATTTTTTTAAAAATTGTCTGAAGCTTTTTGTTTGTGAATTATTGCAGGAGTTGATGTTTCTATTGAAGAAATTCAATCAACAGTTACTGCTGTTCTGGAAGAAAATATGGTTGCCATATTGGAACAACGTTATCATATCAATGGTTTGACCTTTTCTCTCTAAGCTATTGCATCTTGATGATTGCTATTTTATGATTCTTGTTCTCTTTGTGATCCTATCCTAATATAATCATGTTTGTTCATGCTAATGTATGCCAGCCATTGTTTTCAAAATTGACCAACCTGATCTGGATCAGTTGATCTATACTGGGATCCTTCTGATTTGAGAAATCTCAATTTCATGAAATAATGATTAAATTGACTAGAAATAAGTTGAAATCAACTGGGTGCCATTGTAAAATTAAAATCAGGATTGCAATCGACTAGTGACAATATGATCAGTATTGGCAGGACTGGCTTGTCCAAATCAATGATAATTTATTATAAATGTTAAAAATTAAAAAGAAAATGGCAAATTGCCAGGATTTAGGAGTATTGTGATTTTTGAATGGTCATCCCTTGGTGGTGATGTAAGATTATTCAATTCCTGTGTTTTCTTAGTTCTGCGTTGCTAATTTATCCCTGTAAGATGTCGATAGACCCACATTTGGTACATCTACAAGGAACCTAAAGTGTTATGTCATTATGTCTCTTTGGTGTGACAATTTGATGAATGTTTGTTCAACTCATGTTAGTTTTCCCCTTAATTAGTCACTACATATTCTTTCCATTTTCATTCCCAATATTTGATGATTGTTTGTTTGATCCAGTTGGTAATCTGTGTGGGCAAGTCAGGAAACATCACCCATGGGCTGATGCAAAAATTGTTAAGGTATTTTAATCATTGCAATGCTCTAATAATTATCAAACTTTCTGTTGATAACAGTAACCTTCTGGTTTTTTTCTTAATTTATTTTGGTCCTTTGATAGGAAGTGATTGATGAGAAGCTTCGTGGGATTCTTGGAGAGAGGACAGCAGATGATGATAAAAAGCCTTTGAAAAAGAAGAAGGAAAAACCTGCTAAAGTTGAGGTAAGGATGTATGTGAAAGCCATTTAACAAGATGCAGTTTTTGTCTCTGATTTGTGGTCATTGTTGTGTGCTCATTTTTAAGAAACAAAAGAGTGATGCAATTGCATCCACCCCAACTCTGGAGGAGGAAGTGAATCCTTACTTGATATTCCCAGAACCAGCAGAAAACTATAAGGTATCTTCGTTAATTACGTGTCTTACTTGTGAGCCTAGGTTTCTTGTTTACTTTGAATATTTTGGATTGGTCTCTAATTCTATTTCACTAGCTTGGCTCTCAACTTTGTTTAGCAAACATGATTGTGAGGATTGAGTTTCAAGTATTGTGACTTTCGCAATGTTACATCTTCCATCTTCTTTTATTATTTCTTTCCATATATGATAAGAGAGTCATGAGCAGGCTTGTTTATATGCTGCCTATTTCTTTTTAAGTGTATTAATTAGAATTGTGAGCTTGGTTGGATTATCATATATGGGGTAATATGTTGGTGCATATTTTCTCGATAGATATCCTATTCAGGTGTATATCATTTGTAATGGTTTGAACTTTGAAGTGCAGTATTTAGGAAAGAAATTGACTATTCCATGCTTTGTGGTTGCTGTTAGTTATTTTCACATCTTGGTAGTCAACCTTAAGTGCATCATCCCATTCCTTGACTATTCTATGCTTTGTGGTTTCTATGACTAATGGTTGCTTTGATATCTCAGGTTCATACAGAGATATTTTTTAGTAATGGAGACATCTGGAGAGCTCACAATACAAAGGAGATCTTGGAGAGACATCTTAAAGTTACCGGAGGGAAGGTTTTCACTCGCTTCCCTCCTGAACCTAATGGATATCTACACATTGGCCATGCTAAGGTAGATTATTATGTTTGCATGGGCATTTTATAGTTTTTTTGAAAATAAGTTTACATGTTTTTTAACATCTTCAGGCAATGTTTATTGATTTTGGTTTAGCAAAAGAGAGGGGTGGATCATGTTACTTAAGGTGAGAACTTTTTTCCATTTTTTAGATAGTGTTCAATATGAGGTTTCTTTCCGCTACTAAATTTTATCACTATATTCGGCTCCATTATTGTGCTCTTAATTTCCATGCTGTCTTACTTAAAGTAGTTCTTAGTATTAAATTACTAGACAAATTTTTGCTTGCTTATGGCAATTTAACTGCATTATGGAAGTTTGTTGTGTTGCTAACTTTTTGTTGCTATCTTGTACACCATGTGCAACTACTTGAGAATCATTTTCATGGCCATTTTTATTTATAGGTTGATTTATTCTGTCATTGTATTTACATCTATGCCATCAGACACTTATCATCCTTGACATACTAGATGTCATTGATTGAAGAAAAATGACTTGGAATCTTAGCTAGTCTGCTAAGTCTGTGATGAGTCCGTAGATCTAACATTTTTCACCTCATTGTGAAATGATGTAATCAGAAAGGTGTTAGTAATCATGTCTTCATTTGACCAAGGAAATGCAGCATTGTGTTTAGCCAGTTCATGGGTATCATTATATTGAACCTTCATAATTAACTTAAATATGTTTTGGAGTATATCAGTCACCGGACATGAGTAACACAAATGATGTTTTCCTCGCTTCTGCATTTAGATGATGTCAGCACTGTTTCTTATCAACTTTTAGTTGTTTAAAATGTCCAAATAGCTGCCTGTAGTTATTTTCCTTTTATATCTAACAACTGACCAGTTTGTAAGGGAAACATTCCAACTTCATTTTGCATAATCAAATGTCTGAAATGAGTTAGTTTAACATGACGAATCAGGATTTATAATGTTTTAATTCTACCATGTGATGTTGGACAATAATATGTACATTTACTAAACATCAGATCTCTGAATCATGGGTGTAATTGGTACTTCTCTTTCTTCTTTCTAGATTTGATGATACCAATCCTGAGGCTGAAAAAAAAGAATACATTGAGCATATCCAAGAAATTGTTCAGTGGATGGGTTGGCAGCCTTTCAAGGTCAGTGTTACTTGGTTTCTATACCTTGTCACGGTGAATATAATTTGACAGGATCTTTTATCAGGTTACTTATACCAGCAACTATTTTCAAGAACTCTATGATCTGGCAGTCGAGCTAATACGCAGAGGCCTAGCTTACGTTGATCATCAGGTTTGTTGTATAGTTGTTAGTGGATTTATGTAGAACAGATTATTAGTATATCTACAAAATATATTGATAGTGACTGAGGAACAATCCTGATATGCTTGTGAAGATGTTGAGAAAAAGGATTGAGATTGATTAATACAACAAATGCTAAGTGGTATTTCCTTTTTCTCCCCCCTAGAGTCCTGAAGAAGTTAAGGAGTATAGAGAAAAGAAAATGAACAGCCCGTGGAGGGATAGACCTATTGCAGAATCATTAAAGTTGTTTGAAGACATGAGAAGAGGTTTGATTGACGAGGGCAAGGCAACTCTTAGACTGAAGCAAGATATGCAGAGCGATAATAAAAATATGTATGATTTGATAGCATATCGTATCAAGGTGAGCTGTTGCCTCTAAAACACTTACGGTTATTTCTAGCAATTTTAGGTATCTAATTTGTTTACTGGCACATTTGTACAGTTTACTCCCCATCCTCATGCGGGTGACAAGTGGTGTATATATCCTAGTTATGACTTTTCTCACTGCATTGTGGATTCTCTTGAGAATGTGACACATTCTGTAAGTGTGATTTTTGATATGTGTGAATCTTCTGCAACAAGTTTTATGATATCTGCAATTATTTGATGGAAATGGCACATCATTTTAGGTCCATGTACATCAGTAAATCAATAGTTAATTAAGCATTTCCTTTTACCTTCTTGTGTCTAGAAAGTTTGTTCAGTGAACTCTTTCAGTGCATTGCTAACCAGTTGCCTTCCATGTTGATTTAATTCATGTCTTTTAATGCCACACTGACACAATGCCACACAATTGGAGGTCACAACTATATATGATGATTTTATCTGTCAGATTTGGTTTAGATCTGGAGTTGAAGCTGACACATATGCTGCCTCCCTCCACAAGCAGCAACTCTACGTGAAGAATTTAAAAAACGAGAGAATGACTAGAATTTAGGATATTGATTGGAGTAGGTAGCAAAATGATACTTTAAATCTTATTTCTTTTTCCACTTATTCAAAGCAATAAACAATATTCTTTTGATATTCAGTAGCTTCAACAGCCCTTTGTATAGACTTGACTGAACTCCTTTCCTAACCTTATTAGGACTGCAAATAAGGAAATGCTTTGGGAAAAAACCAATTGGATAAGATTTGCTGAAATTAAAATGTCAGAAGTTCTCTAAAATTAGAACAATCACCTTGGAAGAAAAAAATCCCAGTCAGCTGGAGCTATGCCATGCCAGAAAGGTTTCGCAATCCCTCGTGCTGTGAAACATTATTCTCTGGAGAACAAAATTTTAAGCTATAAAGCTCTATAAAATATCAGTACTGATTTAAATGACAGCTTCAAGTAACTTTAAGTAAGTCTTTGAAGTTTCCTAGGACTTGGATCCTTCTCCGTAAAGCAGCTTGAGATGTATCTGCTGCCTTTCAGAAGTGGTGTATCTAACTACTCCTTTGACCTTGTCTTTAGTTTAAGAGTTCATTGTAGATGAATGAAGAATTTTTTTTGTAATGCCATCTTTAATCATTTGCTTAAGTTGTAGTGACATTTCAGGTGTTGTTGATGTTAACTTGTTCTTACTTTCTTTTTGTAGCTATGTACTCTTGAGTTTGAGATCCGCCGTCCTTCCTACTACTGGTTACTCCTGGCCCTTAACCTTTACCAGCCATATGTCTGGGAGTATTCACGATTAAATATTTCTAATGCTGTGATGTCTAAGCGAAAGGTCTGTTATTTTGCTGTCCAATATAATTAACACATTTGACTTATTTCATGATCCATTTATATTTTTCCCTATTTTTGTTTTCTTCTATTTGCAGCTAAACCGTCTGGTGACAGAGAAGTGGGTAGATGGGTGGGATGATCCCCGTCTAATGACACTAGCTGGGTTACGACGTCGAGGAGTCTCTTCAACAGCAATTAATTCATTCATCCGAGGAATTGGAATTACGAGAAGGTGGCAACTTGATTCTTTACAATCTTAGAATGAGTCGTTATTGATATCTTTGTTTATCTGCAATCTTGAAATTTGTATAATTCCTTAGTTATGTAGACACAAATATTGTGTTTATGTGTTTATTTGGTTTTCTACACATGTGAGCTAATTAACACATCATTTTCACTCTGCCAAAAAATTGATTTTACTGGACTTTATCATCTTACACAGTATCATGTTGTAGTTTGACGTGACATTTAGCCTTGTAATTTGACTTGCCATTTTTTTTTCAATCTTTATGAGCCATCTGTGATAGAGAAATTCCAAGCTTAAGTTTGAACTTAATGCACATCAAGGATAAATAATTTAGGGCTACAGTCATTTATTTAGGTGGAGCAATCTTCAACTTCCTTTATATTTTCATTATGAACTTGTCATGCTATGATACATTATGCATAACATATACATGCACTAGCAAACATATGTAGCTATATTGGTGTATGTATATGTTTAATTTCTTAGGTAATTGTTATGTTTCCAATATTTTTTTGTTGACATGTAGTTAATCTATATTCCATTTACAATTCTTAGTCATCTATGCCAGCTTAACTAGAAGGTTTGCACATGCAATGTGATTTTTTCTTACATGATATGTTATACTGGATTTAGCTTGATAAAGATCGGCTAAAATTCAGGATTTGATGCCCAAATATTCCTAAACAGATGGTCAAAATCCATAAATTAGATATAAACTTGCTGAGATTGCTTGCAGCAATGGGTTAACCCTTCTATTAACTTTCAAGGATTTTGCATGTCAAAATCATTCTCTGTGCTGTCAATTCTGCAAAACTTAAGCATGCTTCAATATGCTAGCTTAAAGAAGATGGTTAACTGACTAGCACATGAAATGGAACTTAAGCATGCTTCATATGGAAGCAGTTGACAAGATATGAAAAGAGCAAACTTTGGAAATTTCCAAAATGGAACTGAATTGACAAAAGATAGAGCCTGAGTGCGTTGCTCTCTGGTCTTTTTAATTCTCAATTCTCAGATCCTAATTCCTTTCCTTAGCGCATGACCCCTATTACCTCATTTTGGTGGCTTCTCTCCTCACTGGACTGCATTCCATACTTATCTGGTATATTATTAGAAAACAATCACTGACTCATGAAGTTTTATTAAATGCAAACCTCAAATGTTAGACATTTAAAAGAATAAATTAATTAAAGTCCGACATTAGTGAGCCCGAATAAGCTTCCCACAATCTTTGTAAGGTTCTATGCAATGATCCTGTGAAGTCTCGAGTATTCCCAAATAAGCTTCACTGGACTGCATTTCCTCTGTCAATTTGTCATTATTATCTGGTATATTGTTAGAAAACAAATCACTGATTCATGAAGTTTTATTAAATGCAAACCTCAAATGTTAGACATTTAAAAGAAGAAATTAATTAAAGTCCGACATTAGTGTGCCCAAAAAGCTTCCCACAATCTTTGTGAGGTTCTATGCAATGATCCTGTGAAGTCTCGAGTATTCCCAAATAAGCTTCACTGGACTGCATTTCCTCTGTTTGTCAATTTGTCATTATTATCTGGTGTATTATTAGAAAACAAATCACTTACTCATGAAGTTTTATTAAATGCATACCTCAAATGTTAGACATTTAAAAGAAGAAATTAATTAAAGTCCGATGTTAGTGAGCTCAAATAAGCTTCCCACAATCTTTGTGAGGTTCTATGCAATGATCCTGTGAAGTCTCGAGTATTGGCATTTACCCTTCAAATGCAGAACATATTGCCTTCGACTGTTGAAAGCCTGGTTTTTACTTCATTCAGTCACTACCATGTTTTCTTTTGGCTTCCTTGATTGCATATTGATGATGGCATGCATTACTGTAGCAGTGCAGGGAATGATTTAGAAGATTGTGTTTCACAAGTAAATGTTTTCTTTTTCATATCTGGTCACTCATTAAACCTTATTGTACAGTGATAATAGTATGATACGTGTTGATCGTCTTGAATATCACATTAGAGAAGAACTCAACAAAACTGCACCTCGAACTTTGGTTGTTCTGGATCCTCTTAAGGTATGTTAGTTATATTGGTAGAATCTTTCCTTTATTATTTAATATATACTTATTCTTAGCTTTGTGGGATCTGTTACTCCAGGTGGTTATCACGAATCTTGATTCTGGATCAGTTATAGATCTTGATGCAAAGATGTGGCCTGATGCTCCATCAGATGATTCTTCTTCTTACTACAAGGTGCTTATTAGTCTAAATTTCTCGACATTAGTCAATGTGAAAGCACAAATAACCATAGATCATTTCCATGATTTCTTTCAAAATTTCAGATGATATGATTATGTCTATAAACCATCTGTCTAATGATTTCTTTGCTTTTGATACATTGAAAAAAAGGCTTTACATTTCTTGCACCTTTTTTTTCTAGATATGCTACCTGAACATGAAACTTGTAAAAGTTATGTACTACATGAAACTTGTAAAAGTTTAAGTACTCATTTATCAAACAGCTTTAGGTTCTATATATCCTTTTTTATAATAATACTTGATTCTTCATTCACAAATTTGGTACTAACGTAAAATATAATTATGAAATCATGATCTAGTTATAATCTAGGAGTTTGGCAGCTTGGAATGACGTCCACTTGTATGTTTGAAGTAAGAAACATACCATGCCAATGTGATGTCAACCTGAGGTGCTGACATAGCAAGGCCAACCTATACCTTTGTTGGATGGCATGATTTTGTGCTGTGTTTGTTAGATGCCCCTTATGATGGTCGTCGCA
This sequence comes from Musa balbisiana, assembly GCA_004837865.1. NCBI lineage: Eukaryota > Viridiplantae > Streptophyta > Magnoliopsida > Zingiberales > Musaceae > Musa > Musa balbisiana. The sequence goes on along the minus strand of CM017193.1, from coordinate 30,664,205 downwards.
TGTTTAAAATTAGACTAGCCATATGTCGGCACCTCCAGCATTAGTTGTGGCACCATATATGTCAATATTTTTGGTATGGTATATTTTGATCTATGCAAAAATGTGACAAGTGTCACAACAATCCTGTATGGAATTTAATAGACAGAAGTAAACCTACTTTGAGTTCTCTAATATTTAAGTTGATCAATGAGCTCTTTCACAGTTGTAATCTTTCGGAATTCCACAGATGCCTTTGTTGACATTTCTGGTTCATTCTTTATAATAATGAGTGTACCTATATATTTAATATTATTTCATCATTTTGATTGTACCTGTAGCTAACTTAAAACTGAATTTTCTTTATACTATCTTGAAGTGAACTTGTATGGCCAATTTTGCCAATGTCGAGACAGTTTGTTGCTTACTGTCAGAAAATTCGTCCTAAAATCATGCAATAATTAAATTCTGTTTTATCTCTGCATGAAAACATGAGGCCAACCCGGAATTCTAATCCTTTATATTCACCAATGAAAATGAAAGGTCATTTTTCCATCGCTTTGGAATTTCCTTTTGTTCCACAACTTTTATTGTATCTTTAGAGTTTGTCTTCCATATCAGCATTACCTTCAGTGGGGCCATCTGTGCATGTTGTGTAGCCTAATTTTCTTCTGGTCTTTTTGTCCCATTTGGACACTATGAAAATAAGGAGAAAATTTAGGAGGGGTAAAATGTGTACTTCTCCCAGGAGTACCAGGAAACCTGTACAAGTTCTGTTTATTACATTGTTCCCAGCTAACCCAAAGGACAGTTACATGACTTGCCTTTTGGTTAAATTGTTCGGCTCTCTTGTTATTGTTTCATAATTTTAATTTATGGTAGTCATGAAGTTCATATATGCTTCATTGTTTCTCACATCAAATATATTCACAGCATTGTTGTTTTTCATGTCTGAATCCAATTAATGTGCTTAGACTCATTAACAAAGTGGATATTTTCATTGCAGGTTCCTTTTACAAATGTTGTTTATATTGAACGATCAGATTTTCGCCTTAAGGATTCAAAAGACTACTACGGGCTGGCACCTGGTAAATCTGTTCTCCTCAGGCAAGTGATAGTTTGAAAAGGCAAAATTCAATCTTTGCACTTTCAAGTAACAAGGCTATAAACAGGTATATATCTTTCTTCCTAATTTTAGATACGCGTTCCCTATAAAGTGCACAGAAGTTGTTTATGGGGGGGATAACGACACTATTGTTGAGATCCATGCTGAATATGATCCTTCAAAGAAAATAAAGCCAAAGGTTTAGTTGTGCTTTTTGAATGGTTTCCAAGTAATTAGCACTGCTGCATCTTGCGTGATGATTATTAAGTCAACTGAATTTCTTTTTACAACAAATGCAGGGAGTTCTTCACTGGGTTGCTCAACCTTCTCCTGGTGTTGATCCTGTAAAGGTGGAGGTGAGGTTGTTCGAGAAACTATTCCTTTCAGAGGTTGGTATTCTGCTGTGTTCATCCTTATGTTTCAAGATAGTCTTTGGTGCAAAAAGTCAAGCCTTTTTTCTGAGTTGCTCTTGCACATTAGAATCCATCTGAGTTGGAGGACTGGCTGTCTGATCTGAATCCGCATTCTAAGGAGGTGATTCCAGAAGCATATGCAGTTCCCTCTCTCGCTAACGCAGTGTTAGGTGACAAGTTTCAGTTTGAGAGGCTTGGTAATCTCTCTTGCTCACTTTCGAATGCTATTTTGAACTCTTTGCACCATGATTGCGTCCTAGCATTGTGTCTGATTCATTTCTGACTAAATATGTTATACAAATGTTAGTGTATTGCCATGTAGATTATCCAAGCATATTTTTCTAAATGGTACCTCATTAATAAGTTAGATACTTGAATCATATGGGTTAATAGTGATCGTGCCATATTACATTAAATCAACATCCTGCTACATCTTTCACTCGAGAAACCACAATTCCAAGTAATTGTTGGGAAGGGGGAAATTTGGTACCTGAGATTGACAGGTCTAACTTACGGTCAGCGATGTTTATGACTGCAGTCCATGAATAAAGTGCTTATCTGTTCATGTCTGACTTCTTTTACTTTTATTTTTATTTGATATTGCAACTTGATATAATATTATCTGTTTCAGGTTACTTTGCTGTGGATACAGATTCTACTCCTGGTAAATTGGTCTTCAACAGAACAATCACCCTTCGGGATTCCTATTCAAAGGGTGGAAACAAGTAAAATCTCGCAACCTTCATACAAAAAGTACATGAAATCATGAACCTAAAGGAAGTATCGACAAGTCCTGATTTAGTATTAACTGTTCTTTTTGTGGAAAAACATAGACTGAAATTGTAATACTTGTCCTCTATAATTTTATGTCCTACCAACTTATTCTCTGGGGTTGGGGGTTTGGTTAGTGGTAAGCTATGGAACCAGTAAATAACCTTCAAACTAGATAAACCATGTCAGAAAGTATTGTAAATCTTTCTTTTAGCTTTGTTTATGTTCTTGTTTGTTGTCTAGGCATTATAAACCTAGTTGAGATCGACTCTCACCCAATCATTCATATCCGATAAATAACTTTCAAACTAAACCATGTCGGATAGTATTGTAAATCTTTCTTTTAGCTTTGTTTATGTTCTTTGTTGTTTAGGCATTGTAAAACTAGGTGAGATCGACTCACCCAATCATCATATACGACATAACCACTCCAAATGTCTTGACCAGAACGAACGCATAAAATGGCTGTGACATGAGACGCCGGTACGCATATGAACAAAAGGAATTCTGTGCTAAATGTTTTATAAACTGTCTGTGATATCATTCATATGCAGTATCTTAACCAGAACAAAGAATTCTACTGTACATGTCTTAAGTCGGACGTTGTATACCTGTAGGCAGGCATTTTTCTATCATGTGCCTGTGACATCTTCCCATCACAATTTAACTACCCAGCTATGAACAAAATTCTCCTTTCCTCAAACTCTCATTAGCTAGCTATAATCTCATTACTGCTTGCAGCCAGCAGTAAAACATCATACTATGCAGCTCTGCCAGCTTTTACTCAATTCCATGTAACATCATAGTAGACATCAAACGTGCACTTCCTCCCTGAGTTCATCAGCCTGAAGAGCTTCTGGTTGGAGAGCTCCGACGGCGGCGAGCAGGGGGCAGCCGGCTCTCCAGATAGCAATATTCTGCTCGGAATACCGAGTCGCCGCTCCAATTCCTCAGCCTCCTCCCCTCTTTGGATGACACGGTCGTAGCAAATGTATCGACCACAAGCGTGGCTGCTCATTCCCTCGTAGATCGATACGTGAGCGCCGGCCAGCTTCTCCACATCGACGGTAACCAGCAATCCTTCTGCAAACATCTCACGAGCTCCTGTCCAAATGCAGTGGAATGGGTTTCAGGATCATGGCCTTTACTCTTACTGCGTTGCCGGGACTCATCGATCACAGCATGCAATGATATCTCACCTTTGAGGTAGGCGATGGAGGCAGTGATGTTGCGACGATGGAATCCAGACCCGGTGACAAGAGCCGGGCACACCGTCGCTAACTTCAAGTCCCGTCTTCCTCGAGCAGCAGCTTCCCAAGCCGCCTTCTCTGCCATTGTCTTGCCCAGTGCGTACCACAGCTGCAGTCATCCGGAAGGAGTTATAAGGCAGAAACTTGCAAGCCTTCGTCTTCACTCCAACTTGCGTCGGACTCAACTCACCTTCTTATCCCGGCAGAGCTGTTCATCACTCCAGCAGCTCTCGTCGACGACCCTGCGGCTACGAGGATCGCTCTGTCGCCATGTACAAGCCAACAGAGACGAGGTGAAGACGCACTTCCTCACTGACTCGGTTCTGACACAGGCTTCGATCACTCGCTCTGCCGCTCGTACCTCGATCTCGGCCATATGCTTCTGTAGAGTGGATAGCAAAGATCATGTTAAAAGCTCTGCCAGCATTTAAATCTTGCTTTGGTTCTACGATCTAAGCGTTATATGCTTTTAACTCACGGAGTAGCCGGATATGCCGCCGGGATCCAGTGAACTCGAGGTGTGGAAGACACCGGTGCAGCCATCGAACGCCCGGCACAAGCTATCCATGTCCGTCATGTCGGCCATCACCGCCGACACGCCGCCCCATAAGGTCTCTGTCTCCCTGAGCTTATCCCAATCCTCTGCAAGTTTCCATGCCAAACTAGTCATCATTTGTGAGGAGGTTTGCCAGAGTATTTATTAATCATCATTTCATCAAACATGAAATGGACAAGGTGGGAGCAAAGGAATTGGGAAAGAAAAGGAATCAAAGCTGAGACTAATTGACATCTTTCCATGCCGATTCAAACAACGGCGAGGAAATAAACGGCTGAAATCGAAGAACGTATCCGTGGCAGAGACGATTTTTATGTTCTATGGAGAGATAGATGAAGTAGGAGGCGATGAGGATAAGAAACCTTGAGTCTCGACGAGGAGGCGAACCGCATAGCCACGGTCGAGGAGGCGGTCCACGAGGGCGGACCCGACGAAGGAGACGCCGCCGGTGACGCACACCGCGCGCCCCTCGACCCGGCCTCCTCCGTCGCCGTCCCTGCTCCGCCGGACGCCGACCGGACCAGTTTTCCTCGCGCTCCGTCCTCCGCAGCCACTCAGGATCGCCTTTCGCAGCGCCTCCGCCTCCGCCACCGCACCCTCACCCCTCCCCATCGCCCCCATCCCTTGCTGTCGTCTCACTTAAAAATGGGATCTGTCGCGAATTGAGATGGGGAAGTAGGTGAGGCTTTTATATCGGAGGGCTCTGATATGGTCACCCCTAATTATTCAAAGCCGTATGATGTATTAGGCACAAGATTACAGACGGTAGGGCTAATATGGGGTAAGAATAACATTTGTCTTTTGCATCTCACGTATTTCTCGGAAGGGGAGATGGGTTGCGGTTTGGCTCACTCGGCTCAGCTTGACTCGGCTCGGCTCGGCTCTAATGGCTCAAGTTGATGTTGTTCTGGTGGTGATGGTTCTAATATGCAGAGCATGTTTGAACAAGAAGTCCAAATTTGACTAAATATATTTTTTAGCTTTATTGATGTCATAAGAATTACTTCATATTCCTATATCATATTCTATTCAAAATCATTTTTGCCAATAAGATATAGGATAGAAGGTAATGTCCCAAGATAAATAAATAATGTTGTACTTAATAGTGGATAGAAATCTAAAACTATCACATTTTTACACATCTATATGTATTTACTTTTTCTCATTTAATTTTATTTTTATCATCATCATCTTCTGCTCAATCTATTGAAAGAGATGATAAAAAAACATTTCAGTTATATGTTAAGATCGAATTCTTAGGTACAACTCGTAGAAGAAGAGAAATGGTCTCTTAAATTAGTGTCTGATACACTTCTAAATTATGTTCTATCTTTTTTCATATAATTTTATTTTTTAAAAATCAGTTTTTTTTTTTTCATGCTCCAACATAAAGTCTTTTTTTCTCTTTTTTAAAACATACTAATATTGATGTGTAACAATGCATAATTCTCACTATGTTTATCCAAGAATTCTTCCAACACAAGTCCGGGCTAATAGACAATTGTTTTTTTAGAATGAATTCCTCCAAATGAAATATGGGGCAACCTACTAGTAATAGTTTAAGAGTATTTATTAATTAATGATGTTCATAAATCAGCATAATGGGAAAGGGTGAGATCAAAGATAAGCATATGGAGTTTGACCATTAATCATGTTGACCAATTGACCCAAAAGAGCTACCTACCTACCATGTGTGATGTCCAAAACATTGTCATTTGACTTGACTTATTCAACTAGGTGCCAAGTTCCAGCCAAAAATGTTTCTTGCAGACAATAATATTTTATTGATTAAGTACTCAAGTGACATGTAGCCAAGTGTTGGCAAGATTCATGATGAGAATCCAAATGTAATTTTTTTGGGGACAAAAAAAAAAAGAAAAACTCTTGTTGTTTTTCATGTTTATTTTATTCACATATTTATGTAAACATGCATGGAGTTGCTGCCAAAAGACACCCAAAACGATCCTTCATTAAGAGCATGAATTAATGATGAAGGAAGATGCCATCCAGGACCAGCTTCATCATTGTTCTCCTGGGATGAAAGCATTCTTCATGCCAAATCAAACAAATGGAGGTACAGTGTTGAAAGCATAGTCTGTGTTTGTTCATGGCACCAAACTTTCTTAAGAACATCAGGTTTTTTCTAACATGTCATCACCAGAATTTTCTGTCCACAATTAGGTCACACTAAATTAGTTCACATAACTAATCACTTCTACTTGTCTAGTTAATTAGCTGCTTAAATATTTTTCTGAATTAACAAGGGAGGTAAGAGAAGACTATTTATCATTCAACCTACTTTTCTACATGTAATATTATTCTAACCAAAATTACCTAAGATAAATCATTCATGTTTATCATATTTCATGAATTACCTATTGATCATATTATTTTATAATAATATTAATATTATTTTATCAAAATTACCTAATATTATTTTAACCAAAATTACCTACTTTTCTGAATTACCTATTGATCATATTTCATGTTTTATTTATTTGTTATTAAAGGGTAATCTTAGACAATGAAGGCTCATAAAGAGTGGTCAAAAGGAAGTCTTGACACCTCTTTTTTTTTTTAATCCAATAATTTATTTTTAATTAAAGAACAAGACATCACTAAATTTATTTTTTAAGAAAAAGCATAACTTGCACAAGAATTATGAAGAGGAAGAAAAAGCATTATATTCCATTGACTTTTAGGTAAAACGCTGAGTCAAAGTCTTGTGGGCGGGCAGCTGTTGCGCACGTGGTGGGTTGGTGCGGACGGCTCGTGTTCTGCGAACCACCAAGCCGGCCACTCACAAGTCAATCGGCTCGGCTCCAAGCTTTAGCCACGCTTGCTTCGCCAACTCGTGTCCGAAATGGTGGGCTACGTTCGAAGTTGACTCTGACACCTGCAACCTACGTGAGTAAATATCACCCGTCCGATCCGATCATAACGATCGGGCGGGGCCTTCCTCGAAGTTCCCCCATGGACGACTGCTGATCCAATGAGGTTTAATATAAGAAGATTAGATATCGATGAGGTAGGATGGAGTTGAACTCCTTTCTACCAAATATTATGCCAGAAAAGACTGCATTATTAGAAATAGAACCAATTTGATCAAAATATGGATTTCTTCTCTCTCGATGCTGTTGATAGATATCATGTAAAAAAGAGTGATTGAATGTCTATGATAAAATTGTGCCTATCATGGTAGCTAGTCAAACTTGTCATTCATACAAGTCAAAGCAGTGAAATGATAATGAATCAGATTACTTGAACTTGTAATTCAATTCAAATTATAAAAAGCAACATCTGCCTTAATTTGAGAAAAGTGAAGCTAAATCAAGTAGGAGAGAGAGGGAGAATACCAAAGATTCATCTGAGGAGCCAAAAACAAAAAAAAAAAATCATCTGAGTTATTGTCTAAATAAGCAGTAGACAAGTTTACTGTTTACATGATGGATGATTGATCAGTGACATGAGGAGAAGCATAAGAACATCAGAAACCAAAGCAGCACCCATGCTTTCAAGATTATCACTGATTCAGTATATTCATCCTAGTCAATGGTGAGTTAACAAAGACACATTTTCCCCCTTCAAATACTGAGTTTTCAATATATATTCGAGCAGCAGTAAAGGGATATCAAAAGTTCCTCGAAATGTAATCTCATATGCGACTTGAGTGATGCTCGAGTTATTGAAACATAAACGTATATGAGAAGGATATAATACCAAAAGTTGCATCATCTACCGTTCCAAAGAGACTGCTTCTTATTTGCTGGTTCCATCAGAATCTTGATCCTTCTAAAATGAAACATTGCTTGGCCTCATCAATTATTCCTGCATCACAAATCAGATCAAACAATACATGGAAAACCAGTCTGAACGATCCCAAACCTTTCTGTCGCATGGCATTCTCCTACTGACGGAACAACCTTATGAGAAACATGAAACACAATGTTCGACAAACAACCGTCCATCATCTATGATCATAGCCTAACAGTACATGAAGAACAGATTATAGCTCGTGGCATTTGGAAGCAATCGCCTCTCCACCATCACATCATTCAAAGCAAAGGCATGCCTTTTACAATGCAGAGCACGGCAACGGCATGGTGGCATCCTCTCTCTCTCATCTCCTTCGGAACATCTCTAGCTTTATCGGTCAATATGTGTGATTATCTCCGGGCATATATCTTTTTCACTCATTTTATCGACTAACTCGTGTGCCTTCTCCATCCCGCAACTCTTATAGTAGACACCCCTCCGTTGAATCGTACGAGGCCAGATCCAGATTCACCCCCCAGCTCCAATATCTTTTGGAAGAAACCCTCAGCAACGATGTACTATCAATTAGACAACAATATGTCAAATATCTAAATATTAAGGTTAAGATCATGCTTAAAGCTGTGATACACAGGGTTTGCCCGCATTTTATCGACCACCTCATAAGCCATCTCCCTCCCGCGATTTTTACAGTAGACATTTTTCATCTTCCGTGCAATCATACGAGACCAGACCCGGCTTCATCCCCCAGCTCGGAAATCTCCTTCAGTCTCGTCAGCGGACTTATTATCTGTCAACAAAATGTCAAACCCCTGAAAATTTAGGCTTCAAGTCATGCTTTAAGCTGTGATGCACACATTTCAGACATCGCTCGTGCTCTTCTTCTGGCACAGGATGCGCAACGGAGCTCTGAAGCAATCGGTATCGAACATCGGAGAAAACATCAAACGCAATACCAGACGGAACAGCAACAATCCGACAAAGCATATTCCCAATCCTGCATCTTATCGCCTACCTTGCAAGCCTTATCCGTGCCGCGACTTTACCAACAAATCGCACAAAAAGCGGTGATTAAGTCAATTCTACCTAGAGAGCTCAGTTCACTGAATATGGTCACTTATTTGGGCCTTAATAATGCTTAAGACTTTAGGATTGGTCGGGGCGCGCCAGGCCTGTGCAATAGTGCAACGCACAGGCGACGCGCGAGGGTCCCAGTGGCAAGCCACTGTGGCGGACCCTCCCCCACAAGAAATTAATTTAATATCATAGTGGATCGATGACCCACGTATCAGATATTAAACTGATAAGAACAGATACTACACTTGATCTTAGCCAAAAGGCCGAGAAAGGTATGAATTATTCTGTTGCCATGACACGCTTATATAGCGCTCGCTTCAGTCGGTGGTCTCTTATTTGGCGATGTGGGACTAAAAGACATCACACATTCCAATTTATCAAACTCCGAACCATCGACATGGCAAATAAATATAAGAAATGAAATACGATAAGTTTTATATGTATTTATTTATATACAATTTAAGAGAACGAAGAGGCAATTTGATAATTCATCCGTTATCAATATAAGGGATATGTATTACAAGGAATCGACTTGTACTATTGGTCTTATTACATGGATGTAATAGATCAAATGAAATAGATTTTGATATTTATGGGTCTATTAAAAGAAAGGTATAGTGCTCTCGTTTTTCTTTTTCTGTCCTCATCAATTTTTCGGTAGACTGTACAAATGTTTTTCCTTTTAATTAAGCTACATCCCATGATTAATTTGACTTCTAGAGGAAGTTGATCCTTGTTATGGAAAAATGTATGCATAAAAATTAATCGGGATCAATTCGGCCAAAGTGTATTCCTTATAAAATTTAAGAGCTTTTTTCTTAGGTTTTCATCGATAATGTCCAAAAGATCAAACTTGGGGTGTGTGAGTTCTATGACACTTTTTATTGGTCTCCTTCAAAATGGCGTTGGTTATTCTTGGTGTTCTATCTCCGTTTTAATGGATATTTCACATTAATCATGTAAAAAACACTCTAGTATCTTATAGCAGTAAAGGATTCTTACATATTTACTTAGAATTGATGCATTTTAATAAACAATTCATCATATCTGCTAATTGTAGTGTGGTTAGGAAATTAAAACTATTTTAATTCAGTATTCAGTTTTTCATGAAATTTATATGTGAATTATTTTAGATCCCAACTAAACACCAGTTATTTAAACTCATCTTCAACACGCCCACACGTTTATCCTATATATATATGGTCATAGGGAGCCACGGTGGGCCACGCCCCAACTCCCCGTCGCGTGGCGGACGGACGCCGCATCTGAGACAGGATACAGAAGAGGTTGTATAAGCAAGCGGGAACGGGGACCCATCTCTACTCGAAGGATTCCCTGGTCCCTGTCACGTCCGAGACAGGGGAGGCTCACCCTTTCACGAAGGAATGGAGTGCAAACGACAAAGGAAACGGCCAACAAGCAGCCGTTGCGGTTGTCCTCCCCCGCTCTTTCTTCTCCTCTCCCTCTTTCCCTCCTTCCTTTCCTCTCGTCGCCAACCATTTCTCCTATTATGATCTCCTGCTCCTCCTCCTCTTCCCATCTTCCCACAGGATCTTTGGGCCACCGGCCATGGCGGCCCTGGATCTGAGGGCCGCCGGCCGCCGCCCGCGCCGCGGCCGGACCATGTCCCACTGGCGGAGGCGCATCACCGCCGTCGCCCTCCTCTCCTCTGCCATCACGGCCCTCCTCGCCTTCACCATGCCCTACCCCCTCGCCCTCGGCCTCATCTTCCCCCTCGGCCCTCTCTCCTCTGCCGGCACCTCCTTTGACGAGTATGAGCCCCTTCCCCCTTCTCCCTCTCTCGTTCGCGTCAAACCAAACGAACCCGCCGTTTCCACCTCGAATTCTGTCTCTTCTTCTTCTTCGTTATTTGCACCGCCTCCAGTGCTTCGGAACCGTAGCGAACCGCCCCCAGTGGTCCGGAAACGCTCAAAGCGGCGAAGATCCAAGCGTCGGGAACCGCCTCCAGTGGTCCGGAACTTAGACTTACCCGCACGAAAATCCAACCCTAGCGACGTAAAGGTCCCATCTCTGCGTCGGGAGGTAGAAAAGTTCGTCTTTTATTCTTATGGGGCAATCGGAGAGTTTCGATTCTGATGCCGCAAATAATTCTGCTGGTTCGTTGAAATTTGTGTAGCCGGCTTATTGGAGAATGGCGCCGGAGGAGGCACTTCGGCTCGCCAAGAGAGAGATTCAAAATCCGCCGGTAGTGTTGGATGATCCAGATCTGTATGCCCCGTTGTTCAAGAATGTATCAGTTTTCAAGAGGTGAGAGACGACTCTTTCGCTTTTTTGTGGGCACTTAGCTTGCGAATGATAGCTGCAACATTCTTTTTGTCGTATGCTTCACAGCTTAACATTCTCCAGAAACAAATCAAAACAATCCTTAAATTGATATGCTTTCAGGAGTTATGAACTGATGGAAAGAATGCTTAAGGTCTACATCTATCAGGATGGGCCAACACCCATTTTCCACACACCAGAACTCAGAGGCATTTACGCTTCTGAAGGATGGTTTATGAAATTGATGGAGGAGAACAGGCAATATACCACCAGGGATCCAAGTAAAGCCCATCTGTTCTATCTACCATATAGTGCACGCCAGCTAGAGCTTGCCCTTTATGTGCCCAACTCACACAACTTGAGGCCCTTATCACTCTTTTTAAGGGACTATGTGAATGGTATAGCTGCAATGTTTCCTTTCTGGAATAAGACTAGAGGGGCAGATCATTTTCTAGTTGCCTGCCATGACTGGGTATGTATTCACTAGTGTCAATTTTAAATATTCTGCCTATGCAAAAAAAAATTGTTGAAGATTCTTAAAATTCTATATGATCAACTCTTGTTAGGCATCATGTGTGATGTTCCCTGTTCTGTTTATCTTGTTCAATTCCAAATTTTCTTTGTATGCATCAAGTTTAGTGATTCTTTTTTGTCAGTTTTAGAGTTCCATTATACCTTATCAATTACAGGTTTAATGACGGCAAGTTCGGAAATGACTTCTATTGGATAATATCATATTTTGATAAAATATAGTTTATGTCCTTTGCAAACATTATTTCACGGAGTTTGGATGTCCAAAAGAAAAGTCACTGTGGGTGTAGATTGAGAAAATAATACATAGTGGGTGTGAAATTCATATGCTTGATGTTAAGACTTATTCATGTAACATATGTTTGAATTAGTTCATAATAGAGTTTTGGAGAGAAATGCCTTGTCTTTTATTCCACAAATGTGTATCTTTTTGTTTAATTGATATTTTGGAGATCTCTGGATGGAATAATATATTCATGATTTCACAATTCTAAGCACAAAGTATGTAAATCACTATATCAGTATCTTATATCCAGTTCACTTTATCATGTTTCTGCAATAACAGCTATGACCCCGTTTTCCATCGAGTTTTGTACAGGGGCCTTACACCACCACTCAACATGAAGAACTGTGTAAAAACACAATCAAAGCTCTGTGCAATTCTGATGCTTCAGAAGGTATATTTATCCGTGGCAGGGATGTTTCCCTTCCGGAAACAACCATCAGAAATCCGAAGAAGCCGCTTAGATATGTGGGTGGGAACCGTGTCTCCCAACGATCTATTCTAGCCTTTTTTGCTGGGAACATGCATGGGAGGGTCAGACCAACCCTTCTGAAGTACTGGGGTGATAAAGATGAAGACATGAGAATCTATGGACCCCTTCCAAACAGGGTTTCAAGGCAAATGTCATATGTCCAGCATATGAAAGAAAGCAAGTTCTGTATCTGTCCCATGGGATACGAAGTGAACAGCCCAAGGATCGTGGAGTCTATATATTATGAATGTGTTCCGGTGATAATAGCAGACAATTTTGTGCTTCCTTTTGAGGAATTGCTAGACTGGAGTGCGTTCTCTGTGGTTGTAGCTGAGAAGGACATACCTAACTTAAAGAACATACTACTAGGAATTTCTCTCAGGCGATACATCAAGATGCACACTTGTGTACAGAAGTTGCAGAAGCACTTTCTTTGGCATGCAAAGCCACTCAAGTACGACATTTTCCACATGATTCTGCATTCCATATGGTTTAACAGGTTGAACCAGATTCAGCTTCAGCAGGAATAGCACCCTTGTTGCGGTGGAATGTATACTTGCAATTTACAGACATGAAACTCTGATGGTTTATGAGTAGCCTTCCAGTGTGATATACGAATCAAGGTTGCTTGCCACTGCTTAGTTCATCTATGGTTGGGTTTCACTGTTCCAGATCTAGAGTTTCTTGAAGCAACAATATGTTTTCAGTGGGAAAAATCAATTGAATTGAGGGATATTAACCACGGGATTTTAGAGTTGCTGTGGTTAGATGTCGACTGAGGCTCATTGTAATATGCAAGGATCATTAGGAATGAAGGTCAGCCGAGCAAATACAGATCCACAAGACTCCTGGTGAATGCAAGGATGAAATCCACCAGAACAATGGCACGACAAAGTTCAAGAAACCTCCAATAAGAAACTAGAAGAAAGTGTTTTACATTTTCTTTTTAATTTATAATTTTTAGCTTTATTTATGCAATTCTTTTAAATGGTGGTCCTCACTCTTTACAGAAAAAAGATGTTCAGTAATTGCTTGTTTATTTGAATTAATTTGAAGCCTTTATTGGATAATGTCTGTGTAACTATCAGTTGAATTTTATTATTATTGAAAATTTGAAGCAAAACAAAATGTTCATTAATTTCAAGCTCTGTTACTGAAAATTTTATAAACCATTCTGAAACATCAAATGATATGCATTGGTGAGGATGATGAAGCAATATGAGTTGGGAATTCCCATAACAAGATGGTTCTTTTCACGTATTATTAGTACCTGTTTTCTGTTTTAATTTTTATGTATAAGCTTTGTGACTCCTGTTATTCTCCCACGATAATTAAAATTAATACAATCATAAGCAAATCTGGCCATCTTTAACTTACTGCCAAGTCCAAAGTAATGAGGACTAATAAACATGATACAAAAACATGAAAATATTTCCAAGGAAGAGCAATAATTTCCTTAATCATGATCCTAAAGACAGAAACAGAGCAACCAAAATAAAACACATAGAAAAAAGAAAATGGATTTGTTCGTAAAACCTAATGAAAAGTACCTCAAGAAGAAATAAACATTTAGGAAAGTCGGTCTAATTTTTAAACAAATAAAACAGTTCTTATTGGAAAAAGAAGTGATGAAAAAATTAACATGTCAGACCATGTCATTAAAGTCGGTCAAATTAGATGGAGTTAATTTAGAAAAAATTAACCTTTCTAATTGGAGGGTTTTTTAATATCTAACTTTTTAAAGTTTATAATTAGCATACTAGTACTGTTAGGATCAAGTCGACACTAAGAGGGAGGGTGAATTAATGCGTATGTAAAAATTACGTCAAGCCGGAGGATCGATCGATGTGTCGGCAGAAGACTTTATGTCATGAGTTCAGACATCGGACCTAGAAGAGCGGACATTGCGCCAAGAAGATCGGAGTTGCGGCGGTCAACATGCCGATTGGGTAAAAGGCCGCAAAAGAGAATGATGCGTCGAAGGATTGGACAAAACGCAAATGAACCAATGATATGTCGGACAATATGTGATTAATGTTTTGTAATAATTGTGTAGATCGAAGTAGTTTTAAATTGGGTTGAAATTAGACCAACTCAATTAGGGGCCAACTAGGCCCGTATTGAGGTTATTTTGGGCTAAAAGAAAGGCTCATTCAGTGACCCAAAAGTTGGGTCAGGTAGTGGCACCGTCGGTCTAGGAGGTGGCACCGCTAGAGGCTTAGTCTACAAGACACAGTCTCCGAGATTGTGTCAGGGGTAGTACCACCAGACTGGGCTGTGGTATCGCCTAATGTCAGGCGATGGTACCACCCAGACACAGTCTCTTAGACTATGTTAGGTGGTGGTACTGCTAGACTGGGCGATGGTGCCACCCAGTGTCAGTATTGTAGGTGGTAGTACCGCCCAACATAGGCAGTGGTATTGCTAGGACTCGGGAAACCCGAAATGAAACCTTTTTTTGCTCCAATTTTAAAGTCATTTGGGGTCTATAAATACCTCAGCTATTCTTTCATGGAGATGTAAGAATTGAGCATGAAATTGAGTTGAAAGGAGGGGAAAGAATATTTGAGAAAAAAATGAAAACTCTCTTAGGATTTAGAGTCTCTTCCTCTTAGAGTTAGAAGTTTTCTAAGGGATGAGTGAGGTCTAAAAGAGAGGTCGTAAAGGTTCTCTCTTGAGCCTATCAAAAGGAGAAAGAGTGTAAAATGATAGTTGATCTTTGCCCATTGAAGGAAGATTGGTAGTGAAAGTCGGTGGCCTCGAGTGAAAAGAAATCAGGAGTGGATGTAGGTCACGACGACTGAACCGTTATAAATCGGTTTGCATTTCTGTTTTGTTATTTACCTTTATTGCAAATTGCTTTACTTCTTCATTACTTTAACTGCACACTTTTACGAATGTTTTCAAAGTTAAATATTTTCGATATGAGTTTTTATCGTACGAAGTTTTTTAAACCGACTCAATTTTTATGTACACACTAATTCACCCCCCCCTCTTAGTACCGACTTAGTCCTAATATGACCTCTATAAATAGGAGGGAACCAAAGGGCCATGGGCCAGGTTTTTTTTGTTATCACATCTTATTCTCCTCTCTCCCTCTCCTCCTCATACAGCAGCCTTTATTTGGGGCATGTGGACAGCAAGAATGGGCAACCCTTTCTTGATTACGTGGTGCGCGTGAGGAAGTATTTTGGGCAGCGATTTAAGAAGCATCTTTGTAGCCTCTATTGTGTGGATCACCGCTAGAGATGAGGGCATTTGAACTCCTTCATCTAATCCTATAGATTTGTAGAAATTCAGATTTATACAATCTCCCTAGGTAATTCTTTTACATGTAGTTTTTCAGTTTTACGGGTTTTTGTGCACCAACTTTTGCACGATGATAAGAAACATTTTTCTACAGGAATTCTGGGATTTTTATTTTTTATTCTTCCATTGCGCATGTGATATTATCCTACATTTCCAAATAAGTGATAGTGCTCTCACTTACATTTCTATATACATAAGGCTCATCTTTATTCTTAACGAAGTCAAAAGATCTAATCACCTCATCAGATCTTATGTTCCCATTTTGAGAAGCTTGCTTCAGTACATAGATGGACCTAAGCAATATGTATTCTTTATTTGGACTTTTCTTAGACGAATTCCTCAAGTTGTATCATATATACCTCCTCCTTGAGATTACCATTGAGGAACATAATTTTAATGTCAATTTGCTAGATCTCATAATCAAAGTGTGCTGCAATAGTCAACAAAATTCAAATAGATTTTAGTATAGCTACAGGTGAGAAAGTTTCGTCATAGTCAATACCTTACCTTTGATGATACCCCTTAGCCACAAGCCTTGTCTTATAGGTCTTCATTTTTTCATCTACTCCGATCTTCTTCTTGAAGATCCACTTGCAACCAATAGGTACGATACCCTCAGGTACATCAACTAGGTTCTAAAACTTGTTGGAGTATATGAAATCCATTTTAAAATTTATTACTTCTTACCACTTCCTAGATTCTATGCTCATAATAATCTCCTCATAAGTTTAAGAATCAATTTCCTTAATGTCATCACCATTGATATATCCCACATATATCTCAGGAGGGTTAGATACTCTATCGGACATATACAAAATTGGAACTTGTGTACTAGGCATCTAAACAAACTCGTCTTACGAAATGATGCTTGAGCTAGGTTCTCCAACCTCTCTCAATTCTATCATGCTCCCACTATTTCCACTAAGAATATGTTCCTTTTCAAGGAACACTACTCTCTTCGCAACAAAAACATTTTGATACTTAAGGTGATAAAAATAATACCTACAAGTTTCCTTGAGGTATCCCACGAACTTGAACCATTCTGTCCTTAATTTTAACTTGTCAAGATTGTGTCTTATAACATAGGTAGGGCAACCACAAATCTTAACAACCTTAAGATTAAGCTTCTTTTCTTTCCATATCTCATATGGTGTAGATACTACCACTTTAAATGGAACTCTATTTAGAACTATAAACTCTAGAGCATATCCTAGAAAGAGACTGGTTGGTCAGTGAAAATTATCATGGACTGTAGCATATCCAATAATATGTGGTTCCTCCTTTCAAATACACCATTGAGCTGAGGTGTATAAGGAGGAGTCCATTGGGATAAGATCTCATCGTCTTTAAGGAACTGAGTGAATTTTTTACTTAAATACTTTTCTTTTTGATCTGATCGAAGAGTCTTGATATTTTTTAAGTCTAGTTTTCTACCTCATTCTTGTATTCTCTGAATTTCTCAAAGACTTCGGACTTGTACTTCATTAAATACATATGTTCATACCTAGAGAAATCATCAGTGAATGTAATAAAGGATAAATAACCACTTATAACCTAAGTTGACATGAGACCACATACATCAATACATATGAGTCCTAGTAACTTAGTGGCTCTCTCTCCAATTCCACTAAATAGAGAGTAGGTCAATTTCTTTTGAAAGAAAGAGTTGCATGTTGCATATGATTCATAATATAATGGATCTAAGTATCCATCTTTCAATAACTTTTGAATTATACTCTTATGGATATGGCCTAGCCTATAATGCTACATATATGCATTATTCACCTTATCTCGTTTCCTCTTAAACACATTAACATTCATGACGTATGGAGCAACATCTAATATAAATAAACCATTACTTAATGTTTCTCTACTGATAATCTCATTATCTAAAATCAATGAATAACCATTATTCTTAAAAACTAATTTATATCAACTATTTGTTAAACAAGAAATGAAAATATATTTTTGATGATCAAAGGAATGAAATAGCATACATATAATGCAAGAATAACCCGACCAAGCAGCTGTAGGGTAAACTTGCGGCAACAACATCAACCTTTACACTATTTCCCATCTTGAGGTGCACCTCACCTCTCGCCAATCTCTTAGGCTTTGCTATAACTTACAATAAATTGCATATATAAGATGCACTGGTATCCAATACCTATACATTATCATAACTTTCTGACAAATTAAGATCAATCATGAATATATATAAAGCTTCTCTAAGCTTCTGTTTCCTATTTTCTATAAGGTACTCTTTACAATTCCTCTTCGAGTGCCCGTTTACCACAGTGAAAGCACCATCCTTTGTCCTTTGTCCTTTGGTAGGTCCTTCTTAGCAACCTTTGCTTTGCTTGGTTTGCCCTTGCCCTTCTTAAGGAACTTCTCTACCTTTCTTTTCTTTTTAATATTATCAACATAGAGAACTGGCTTCTCTTTCTTAGTGGTGCTCTCAGCCTTGCTTAATATATTGAGGAGTTCATGGAGAGTTACCTCAAGCTTGTTTATGTTAAAATTCATTATAAATTATGAAAAGAAATTTGGGAGGGACTAAAGTATAATATTTATGCACATGCTATTATCTAGGACCATTCCTAAACCCGTGAGCTTCTTTATCAACTCAATTATTTTAAGAACGTGATTTTGAACTGATATCCCCTCAATCGTCCTTGCGTGGAAGAGACTCTTGGATATCTTATATTGATGAGTCATTCCCTGTTCCTCAAACAATTTACATAGATGGAGGATGGATCCAATATCCATCTTTTCTTACTACTTCTATAACTCAGGAATCATAAAGCCCAACATGTAACACCGAATAAGAGTGGAGTCATCTATGTACTTTACGTAGTGAGCGATCTCATCCTCACTTGCCCCTTCCTTCAGTGTGGACACCACTACATCAAGGACATACATGATTTTCTTTATCGTGAGAATAATTCTCAGGTTATGGAACCACTCCATATAGTTTGGACTAGTGAGGCGATTGACATCAAGTATACCAAGAGATTTGAAAGCGATAGTTTTTTAAAAAATAAAGATGCAACAAAAAAAAATAACATGCAGATTTTATATTTTATAAAATAATTAAGATATAAACTTTTATCTTAATCTACTCTCACTATTTTCTTACGAAGCACATAACTCCCTCTGATATATGAATCGAAAATCTCCAACGGATTTTTAGTGGGGATCGAGATTCAATCGATGTACATTGAGGGACTTGACCAATCACACTAAACTCAAAAGGTAGGCAACTCTTGCTAATTATAGTTTCTTGTGATTCACATCCTGTTCAACCTTCGAACTATCATGACCTCGAGGGACTCGACCAACTATGATGTTTGGTTAAGTCAGCACCATCATTACAAGATGAGTGTAATTCGATAAAATACCTTTGATGGACTCAACCAAGTATACTATGTCCTCAAGTCACTTGTAACATCTCTATTTCATATGTAAGATCTCAAATTCCAATACAAGTAAGCCTTGAGGGACTCGACCAACTCAATTTACGTCGAAAAATGATTTTTGTCTATAATGATAGAAGGCCACATGAGTTAATCTTATTGTCTCACATTTACCAACTTAATATTATTATTAGAGGGGGTTTTCATTTTAACATGGTCTCGTAGTTAAATATATCACGTCACACACATATATTTAACATATATATATATATATATGTATATATATATATGTATGTATATATATATATATGTATGTATATATATATATATGTATGTATATATATGTATATATATATATGTATGTATATATATATACACACACACACACCTAGCAGGTGTAGAAATATATCACACATATATACCTAGTAGGCCCGAGCCAAAGGTTTGATCATGAACAAAAAGATCTAAGTGTGCCTCTACGCATCTCCATGCCTAGTGATTATCTATCTCATCCTCACCAGTCTTGTCGACACCTTGACGTATCTTTATTCACAACAATAATTCGTTTCATCCTCTTGGGTCTCGTTGGCACCTTCACGCTCCCACTACACCTTCTTATGTAATTACAACTTAATATTACGAACGTGTAAGCATATATATATATATATATAAGAAGTCTTAATCACATTAAGGGGAAGTACAACACTGAGGATGATAGAATTACATACCAGATATAATGAGAGAGAGAGAGAGGGAGGCTCGTATGCCTTAATAATAATCACATACATATATCACATCATCACACATGACCCATGATCATATATTCACATCATACACCGCATGTACACAAACATGTAAGACTAGTAGATAATAATTAATTAAATTATTTAATTAATTATATAGTTTAACTTTTAAACTATTTGGAACTCCTGCCAAAACTTTATGGCATGGTGTCCCTTACAGATAGGGTTGCCCCTGCGGCTATGTGTCCCTAGTTGTAGGGTTGCCTTTGGCAGCTAGGAAAGCCTAGCTACTAAGGTTGCCCTTGCGGCTAGGACACTCTAGTTACAAGGCTGCCATGGGCAGCCAAGAATCCCTAGCCGCCAAGTTGCCCCCTATAACTAGGAGTCCCTAGCTGTAGGGTTACCTTGGGCGGTTAGGAAACCCTAGCTGCCAAGGTTCCCCATGTGGCCAAGGGTGCTCAGCCTAGTCGAGAGCAGCCCTTGGTTGCAAGCAGCCTTCGGCCAAACCTGTAGGGCAACAATAATTGTTGCCCCTTTTTCTTTGTTTTGTGTCAACCAATTTGACAACAAAACACTGATTGATTGAACCCTTCAGTCATATAATCAGGTGTTGCCCAAAATTGAGATCGATGATGAAATGCAACAAATTATGCAGAAAGCAATTCAACGTGATTCAACACAACACATAGTTAATAACCGATCATTCCACGAGCAACTTGGTTCTGATATCACCATTGGGAAGCTACAGAGAGCATCACATGCATCACAAAAATAAAAATAAAAATTGATTTTCTAAAGGAAATATATCAAATTATTATGCAACGATTGGGGGTATAAAGTTTATGAAAACCAAAGACTGCGTAAGATATATGAGACATTCTCACATATGGGAGATTGTATATTGTAGATCTTAGTCTATGGATGAAGGAGCTATTGCAAACTCCTCTATAGTGATGATTCACATGATGGATGAAGCGACGACACACCTCTCACAGCATATTCTTTCCTCGCCTTCGCGCACCACTATATAGTAGCAAGATAAGAATAGGCCATGCCTAAGTAGGGGCTGGTGGTAAGGGAAGAAGGGGGAGGGGATGATAGGAGGTGGGCGGCCAAAGGAGTCTAGCCATGACTCATTGGTCTCCCTCCTATTTATAGAAATCTCTTTCAACTTAATCTTAATGGATCCTACTCTATTGGGTATTGGATATTCATCTAATTACCTTGGTATATTAGACATTGGATCTCTATCCAAATATCTACTCTAAGCTTTTATTGGGTTTCACTCAATGGATCAACTAAAACAGGAGCTTATTGGATATCACATATCCAATTCTCTATTCATCGTATCATCTACCATATGTGTGTGACCCTCTAGGCCCAATACTGAGTTGGTCATGAGTTACACTTATCAAAACTCCTTCTGACTTAGTGAATTATTATCTCTATAATAATTAATTCAACTTATCGACTATAGACATACTAGGCCACTATGTCATGGTCCCTATACGGTACAGGAGGATCTAATCCATTGGACTTATCTACCTTTAGTTATCATATATCTATAGTCCCTTATCCATCTAATATCTCAGAAATCATATACCGGGCATAGCACTTTTAGGCCCATACGAAATCTATCCGAGACTCACTTTAATCAGATTCTCCCAAAGAACTCATTTTCTCTCAATCTGAATCACATGCTTATCAAATTCATCACGATCTAATCAACCTTGGCCAAGGATTTGCCTAAGAGTACATGAGATATTCCTCTTATGATACCAAGAGTGGATGATCATCTTTGATACTCAATTGCCCTCGTAAGATTGACTACCACTCCCGATGATTGATTATGCTAGATCTAAAATTTCTGAACCTATAAGTCTGGTATCAAAGAGTGAAATACTCAAATAAGGCATCTTTGGTATCTCAAGTTTAAGGACCAGATGCACAACTAGGACTACAAAATTTTTATCTAACGATGAGGTTTCATTAATTAGCCAGCATTTTGCAAGCGGATCATGCAGTGAACTCATTCTCTAATGAGCACCTGCACTATATCTCTAATGTCTCTATATAAGTAGTTATGAGACCAGTTACCTCAATCATATGGATATGTGTATAGCACACCGGTCTATCCTGTTATCTTAATGTTCCTATCGAGTAACCTATGATAGAAAATATTTTGGGTTTATGCTTATAAGTGGATTGGTCTCATTATCATGATTTCATCATAATTCAATTCTCATTGTATAGATCGAGGGACATCACAATATATTCATCATCAATATAAAATGATAAAAATATAATAATAATAATAATTAAAAAGATAGTGTAGCGTGTCACATGTGTCATCACGCACATAATTGGCTTGCAAGACATTTATAACTAGTAGTTTTGAGTAACATAGGTCTTAAATTTATCTTTGATTTTTGGATATATTTTAGATTATTTCTTATGGTTCTAAGACCTTTGGTATAACTTTAATATGAGATTGGTGTATAGAGTTATTATTATCTCAATCTGAGGTATTTAGAATCCCTTATTTTTTTAAAGAAGAGGTTCTATTCAAGTTGAAATAACTCGGATATGATTTGGCTTTAACATTTTGATATGTTTTAAAGTTCTCTTAGAGTTATGTAAAATTTCAAATCGAGTAAATACCACCTTTGTATATCAAGATATGAAGTTTATAAATTCAAATATTCCCAACTAGTTTCAACAGAATAGAATATGTGTTAGTAGTTGAATTAGGTTGATAGTTTTGCCTCCACATGATTTTGTTTAAAGCTAAAATTTGGTGTGTATTTAGTTTATATATCTCTTATTTTTTTAAAAAATTATGATAATTCAATATCGTTTGGTTAGCTTAGAATATGGAAGCAATAGTGCTTCATAGAATTATGTGATAGTTTGACTAATGCTAGTTAGTTCATTTGATTTTAAAGTAAATTATTAAAAAATTAATGGTGAAATCTAGATGAATTTTCAACTTAAGCATAGTTTATTTATGAGGAATTTTATCAAACTTTTTTATATTGATTATTATAATAAATTATTGTAAATTGATAATTAAAGAGGTAGGGTTTTTAATTAACATATCTCATGACCCTATGCTCTCAATTTGATAGATGTATCACTCCCTAGCAAGCTCGATCATTAAGGAACATGATCTATCCTTAACATCTTCATTTTTTAGTTCAATCAAATAAGTATAAAGTTAATTCATGATAAAATTATAGTTATATAAATTATTATATGCATAATGTATTTTAGAAAGCATGTCTCGAATGATATAATCATCATAAGTTAGGCATGAGTTAAATATGAATGTATATATTTTGTAAGCATAAAAATATATAAATTATGATAGAAATATATTATATGCATGCATATATAATAATATGCGGTGTGAGAGTGTATGTGTTTTCTATGACATGTGATGTAAAAGTGCATGGATATGTTACAACGTGTAATGCACGTATATGCTATAATATGCAATGTTGGAGTGCATATATATATATATATATATATATATATATATATATATATATATGTATATATGTATATGTATATATATATATGTATAGTATATGTATATATATATATATATGTATATATGTATATGTATATATATATGTATGTATGTATGTATGTATGTATGTATGTATGTATGTATGTATGTATATATGTATGTATATATATATGTAATGATGTGTTGTCATGGACTTAGCTAGTTTTGCCTAAGTCGTGTGGCATTCTTACGTGTCCGTTTACAAAGGGTCAATCTCTTTGAAACCTTTATGATCATTTAAGGACCTACAAAAGAGAAGATAGGTTAGAGAATGCATTTAACTCGGGATCCAAAAGTAATCATTTTGTAAGTTCTAAAAAGTCGCATGATAAAGGGTCGAAGGTGGTCCACCATCACCCAAAGTCCCTACAAGTACCCGCATGATATTGTTGTGGAACAAGACAACGAACTAACCCTAGACGTTACTCCAAAGGCTCATCCAACCATATGCCACCTTGGTAGCTCATGGGTGTTATATTGGCTGACATCTGCACTGTTTTATGGAGCTAGAAAACTCTCAAAATGGTTACTTGGATGGTTTATTTTTGGATAGTTTTGCCTTTACACAATGACTACCATATGTGTGTGACCCTATAGGCCCAATATTGAGCTGGTCATGAGTCATACCTGTCAGAACTCCTTCTGGCTCAATGAATTATTATCTCCATAATAATTCACTCGACTTATCGATTATGGATGTAGTAGGCCACTACACCTCAATCCCTAGATGATATAAGGGAATCCAATCCATTGGACTTGTTTGTCTTCAGTTACTATGTATCTATAGTCCCTCATCCATCTAATACCCTAGAGACTATATACCATGTATAGTATTGTCAGACCTATACAATTTCTACTCGAGTCTCACTCTAATTAGATTCTTCTAGAGAACTTTTTTTTCTCTCAATCCGAATGACCTTGGATAGGGATTTGTCTTAGCAAGAACACATTGGATATTCATTTCATAATACCAAGAGTGGATGATCCTCTATCGACACTCAATACCCCTCGTAAGGTTGGCTACCACTCCCGATGACTGGTTATACTAGATCTAGAACCTCCAGATCTATAAGTCAAGTATCAAAGAGTAGATTACTTATACAAGATATCTTTGGTATCTCAAGTCTAAGGACTAGATACACCATTGGGATGATGAAATCATTATCTAACAATAGGGCATCATCAACCATCCAGCATTCTGTGAGCGGATCAATTAACAAACTCATTTTCCAATGAGCACCGACACTATATCCCTAGTGTCCCCACATGGGCAGCTATGAGACTAGCTATATCCATCATATGGATGAATATGCAACACACTAGTCTGTCAAGTTATCTCGATATCCCTCTCGAGTAACCTATGACCAGGATTATTTAGGATTTGTGTTTAAAGACGAATTTGTATCATTATCATGATCTCATCACGATCTGATTCCCATTGTACAAATCCATGGATATCACAATATATTCATGCAACAAGCAATATAAAATAATAAAATATCAAATAATAATAATAAGCAAAAAGATTGCATGTCAAGTCACACGTGTCATTACTTACGTGATTGGCTTGTAGGGCACCTTTGACTAGCAATCCCCCACTTAACCTAAAGTCAATTACCTCTGTCTATGATCCCCATCAAACCCATGTGATGCTCAAAGATAATATGAGATAACAGCTTTGTCAATGAATCTACAATGTTATTTTCGGATGAAACTCTTTTTATTGCTGCATCTCCTCGAGTCACAATCTCTCTAATCAAGTGGAAGCTCCTCAGAACGTGCTTAGACTTCTGATGAAACCTGAGTTCCTTCGCTTGAGTAATCGCCCCATTGTTGTTGTAGTATAAGGGAATCGACTCTTCGCTGCCCGGCACGACTCTTAGATCTATGATGAACTTCTTCCTTTACTGCCTCTATTGCAGCAATGTACTTCGCTTCTGTGATAGAGTCAGCAGTAGTATCTTGCTTAGAACTCTTCTAGCATACTACTCCATTCAGGGTGTACACATACCCCGAATATCACTTACTATCATCGATATCGGACTCGAAACTTGAGTTCATGTAGCCTTCAACCTTGAGGGTACTACCTCCATATACTAGTAAAAGATCCTTAGTCCTTCGCAAGTACTTAAAAATACTTGCTCATGACACTCAGAATATCTGTTATATCGGGCCTGGTATATATCATGACATACATGATAGACCCTATCACAAAGGCATAGGGTTTTCTATCCATGTTTATTCTTTCTTTAGGAGTCTTTAAGGACATATTCTTAGAAAGTGATATCTCATGTCTCATCGTATAAGACCTCTCGGAATTTTTTATACCAAATCTTTTGATAATGGTGTCTATGTACCTAGATTAGGACAAGTCAATCATCCTCTTGGATCTATCTCTATAGATCTGAATCCCTAAGATATAGGATGTTTCCCCTAAGTCATTTATGGAGAAGTGTCTAGATAATTAAGTTTATGGATAGCATTCCTACATCATTCTCAATAATCAGGATGTCATCCATATATAATATCAAGAAGGTGATAGTGCTCATACTTACCTTCTTGTACATACAAGGCTCATCTTTGTTCTTAACGAAATCATAAGATCTCATCGCCTTATCAAATCTTATGTTTCAACTTTGGGAAGCTTGCTTCTATCCATAAATGGACCTAAGCAACCAACACACCCTATTTGGGTGGTCTTTGGACACAAATCCCTTAAGTTGTATCATATACAGCTCCTCCTCAAGGTTGCTATTGAGGAACGTGATTTTCACATCCATCTACTAGATCTCATAATCATAGTGTGCTATAATAGCCAATAGAATTCAGATAGATTTTAGCATGGTTATGGGTGAGAAGGTTTCATCATAGTCAACACCTTGCCTTTGACGATACCCCTTAGCCACTAGCCTTGCTTTATAGGTCTCTATCTTTCCATCCACTCCGATCTTCTTCTTGAAGATCCACTTGCAACTGATGGGTACAATACCCTCGAGTGCATTAACCAGATTCCAAACCTTGTTGAAGTACATGGAATCCATCTCAGAATTTATAGTTTTTTGCCACTTCCTGAAGTCTATACTCGTAATAGCCTTCTTATAGGTTCGAGGATCAATATCCTCAACATCCTCTCCTTTAATATGTCCCACATATCTCCCAGGAGAATGAGATACTTTGTCAGACCTATGTAAAGTCAAGACTTGTATGCTAGGTACATGAACAAACTTGTGGTGCTTAAGCTAGGTTCTCCAACCTCACTTAACTCTTTCATGCTCCTACTATCTCCGCCAAGAATGTGTTTCTTCTCAAGGAACATTGCTCTCTTAGCTACAAAGACCTTTTGGTCCTTGAGATGATAGAAATAATACCCACAAGTTTCCTTGGGGTATCCCATGAACTTGCATCGCTCCATCCTAGATTCCAACTTATCGGAGTTATCTTTTAACATGGGCAAACCAGCCCCAAATCTTAACAACCTTAATATCAGACTTCTTTCTTTTCCATATCTTATATGGTGTAAACTCTACCGACTTAGTTGGAACTCTGTTCAGAAGGCAACCTGTGGTCTCTAGAGTGTATCCCTAGAATGAGATAGGTAGGTCGATGAAGCTCATCATGGAATGCACCATGTCTAACAGTATATAATTCCTCCTTTTAGATACACCATTGAGTTGAGGTGTATACGGAGATGTCCATTAGGATAGAATCCCATAGTCCTTAAGGAATTGGGTGAATTCTATACTCAAGTACTCACCTCCTCGATTTGATTGAAGGGTCTTGATACTCTTTCCAATCTGGTTCTCCACTTCATTCTTATACTCTATGAATTTCTCAAAGGTCTTGAACTTGTACTTCATCAAGTACACATGTTCATACTTTAAGAAATCATCAGTAAAAGTAATAAAGTATGAGTAATCACCTATAGCATGAGTTGACATGGGTCCACATACATCACTATGTATGAGTTCCAACAACTCAGTAGCTCTCTCTCTAGTTCCACTAAAAAGAGAGTTGGTTAGTTTTCCACGAAGACAAGGCTCGCAAATTACATATGACTCATAGTCGAATGAATCTAGATATCCATCCTTTAGCAACTTTTGAATCCTTCCCTCATGGATGTGACCTAGCTTACAATGACATAAGTATGCACTATTCACCTTATCTTATTTCCTCTTAGACGTACTTACATTTATGATATGTGGAGTAGTGTTTAGTATAAATAAATCATTATATAATGTTTCTCTTGTGATAATCTAATCATCTAATATTATTGAATAACCATTATTTTTAAAAACTAATTTATATTCACTAACTGTCAAACATGAAATGGAAATAATATTTTTGATAATAGAAGGGACAAAATAATATGAATCCAATATAATAATAGCTCTACCAGGTAGATGTAGGATGACCTCGCCAATAGTTATTATAGCAACTTTTGCTCCATTGCCCATCTTGAGGTCCATCTGGCCTCTTGCCAATCTCCTAAGTCTTGTCAAAACTTATAACGAATTACAAATGTGATAAGTACTACCGGTATCTAATACACATGTGTTATCATAAGAGTCTAACAAATAGAGATTGATCATGAATGTACTTGAAGCTTCTCCAAGCTTCTATTTCGCCCTCTCTGTAAGGTACTCTTTGCAGTTCCTCTTCTAGTCCCTATCTTGTTGAATCTTGAATTTTGATGATGAAAACCAATTGATAGTGTTTATGATTTGATCTGCGTTTTGAATGACACAGGAAGCTTTGTTCAGGGAGAGACAATTAAAGCAGGAAGAATCATGTTGGGTCAGAGAAAAACATGTCAGAAGATTAGATGTCGAGCCGAAGGATTGGTCGATGTATCGATAGAACACCTTGGGCCATGAGATCGGGCATCGGGCCAAGAAGAAAGAAAATTATGGTAAGGAAATTAGAGTTATGAAAATCAACTAACCGATTAGGTAATAGGCCACAAGAGAGGACGATGCGCCGGAGAATCAAATAAGGCATCGATGAACCAATGACATACCGGACAACATTTGATTCAAGCTTTGTAATAATTATTTAGATCAAAGTAGGTTTTAAGTGTACAGGATTAACTATGATAGCGATCAAGGCATAAAGCAAAATGAAGTCCCGAAGTTAAGAACGAAATTTTGTTAGGAGTTCGTCAGAAGTCCGAACATTCGTCGGAAGTTCTGCTAGAATTGACCGAGAAGTCCAGGAGTTTGCCAAAGAAGCTCATCAAAACTCGCTAAGAAGATCGTCGTGAAGTTTAAGAGATTGCCGGTAGTCCACTTTGTCGAGAGATCGTCGGAAGTTCGCCGGAAGATCATCGGAAGCTCGCCGAAAGAAACCTAGACTAACTAGACTTGATTTGCTTAGTGTATACCTTAAAATTCGTAGTTAGCACATAATTGGGTTGGAATTGGGCCAAGTCAATTAGGGGCCAATTGGGCTGGGCCAAGTGAAAGGTTATGTGCCACCAAAGGCCATCCAGTTATGTGCCACCTAGGTAGTTCCTGGGTGTTGTACTGGTTGATACTCTACACCACTCTATGAAGTTAGAAAACCTCCAAAATGGATGTTTGGATGGTTTGCTTTCGAATAGTTTTGTCTTTACACAATGACTACACATAACTTATGTTTACAAACTTGAAATGACCATAAAAGCCAACCATAGTAAGCTTGTCAAGGCTACTAGAAGCCTTTTACATGTTATAAAAAGTATGAATATAACCATAAAATATGAACATATATGAGCATTACATCAAATACCTCGTTTATGGCTGTCTATAGTAGTTCGGTGTGGAAATGCACATATATCTTATGACGTGCAGTGTGGGAGTGCACGTATATATTATGATGTATAGTATGAGAATGCACATATATATTATAACGTGTAGTGTGGGAGTATATATATATATATATTATGACGTGTGGTGTGAGAGCACACGTATATATTACAATGATGTGTGGTATGTGAGTGCACGTATATATTATAATATGGGTGTAGAAATCTATAAATTTATTATTTTTTTTATGTGCATATAAATATTTTAAATTATTTTAACATTATATTTTATTTTTTATATTATATATGTTGGGCTGATAGCCCATAGTGGGTTCAATCCATGGTGGGCTTTATCAGCCCACAGTCCACCCCCTTTTGACCTAACCCTAGATTAAAGTTAGGGGGTGTGAGTGGCTGTATTTTGAGAGCAGAAAACTGTAGAAACATGGTGAATACTACAGCCATGTGATTCCAAACAAAGAAGAAGAACAAGGTAGTAAACAAGAGAAAGAAATGAAAGAAAACAAGGACAACACAGAAAGGTTGTTCATAATCATCTAGGCAGTATTCTCATCTCAGGTTGGATTAAATCTATAGTAGATTCTTGTTATGATTACTTGGGGAGAATTTAGATATTATGCATAGTGCGTAATCTTTGTATCCTAGTTATTCTCTTGTTATTGTTGTTAGGGTTTTGGACAAGAGATTGAGATTTGTATATTCATTATTCTTATAGTGGATTATCTCTAGTTTGTCCTGTGATTTTTACCTTTCACATTGGAGGGGTTTTCCATATAAATCTTGATGTTCTGTTTGATTGTGATTCCATTTAATTTTGTTGCGTGTTATGGCCTGCTAATATTTGTTTATATACAAAAGTTTATTTCTCTTTATATCTCATCAACTGGTATCAGAGTAGGGTT
This sequence comes from Musa balbisiana, assembly GCA_004837865.1. Lineage (NCBI taxonomy): Eukaryota > Viridiplantae > Streptophyta > Magnoliopsida > Zingiberales > Musaceae > Musa > Musa balbisiana. The sequence goes on along the minus strand of CM017193.1, from coordinate 30,633,970 downwards.
TTGGTAATTTAATTTTTGTATTTGAATATGGAGGCCAATAGTGTTTCTCACATGATTAGTTTGAATGGAAACAATTGGATGATATGGAAACCAAGAATGAAAGATCTCTTATATTGCAAAGACATGTATGGACCTTTGCATAGGATAGTGCAAAACCCATAACTATGATAGATGATGAGTGGAAGATGTTAGACCGAAACACAATTGGGTTTATTCGACAATGGCTTGATGATAGTGTTTTTCACCATGTTTCAATTGAAAGTTCTGCATATTCTCTTTGGAAAAAGTTGGAAAGTCTCTATGAAAGAAAAACAACTAGCAACAAAGCTTTTTTTATCAGAAAACTTATGAACCTAAAATATAAAGAGGGTGCTTCTATTGTTGAGCATTTGAATAAAATGTAGAGTATCACTAACCAGTTATCCTCTATGAAAATATCTTTTGATGATGAGTTGCATGCGTTGTTACTTCTCATTTTATTGTTAGAAAGTTGGGAGACGCTTGTGGTTTTCCTCAGTAATTCTACGCCAGATGGTGTTATTACCATAAGTCAAGTAACAAGCAGTTTATTGAATGAAGAGTTAAGAAGAAAGAATTCAGCAACATCTCAGAATGATTAACAAGCACTTGTCTCAGAGAACAGATGAATGTCAAAGTCTAGAAGCAATTCACGCATGGGTAGAAGTAAGTCAAGATTAAGAAAAGATATTGTTTACTATAATTGTGGTGAGAAAGGACATTACAAGAATCAATGTAAGCAACCTAAGAAGAGCAAGAAAAAGGGAAAAGAATGGAGTATTTTGTCTACAGAGTCAAAAGATAATACTATAGCTATAGTGCAGGGTGGTGATTATTTGATTTTGTCTTATTCTGATAATATTTTTTCTTATGTTTGTCAAGATCTTAAGTGGGTGATTGACACAGGTGCTTCTTATCATGCTACACCACGAAGGGAGTTTTTTGCTACATACAGGTCTGAAAATTTTGGTATTGTCAAGATGGGCAACTATGACACGACAAACATCATTGGCATGAGTGATATCTATTTAAAGACAACCTTAGTTGTAAGTTGGTGCATAAGGATGTGAGACATGTGGTTGACTTGAGGCTGAATTTAATTTCAATTGGAAGATTAGATGATAAAGGCTATGATAGCAGATTTAACAGAGAGCAATGAAAGCTTAGTAAGGTTATCTTATTATAGCTAATAGAAAGAAATGTCATACTTTGTACAGGTTGCAGACTAAAACTTATGGTGAGCAATTAAATGCTACAGAGAAATATTTCAGTATGGAGTTGTGACATAGGCGATTGGGACACATGAGCGAGAAGGGACTGTAAGCTCTTTCCAAGAGAGAAGTATTACGAGATCTCAAAGGTATACATTTGAACCCTTGTATTGATTATTTGGTTGGTAAATAACATAGAGTTTCATTTGCTAGTCCTGCTATGTCTAGAAAAATACATGTCGTAGATCATGTTTATACAAATGTATATGATCCTTTGAGGACAAAAACTCCTAGTGGATCTATTAATGTTCCTAGCATTAATGGTGCACTTTATTTTGTCACTTTTATAGATGATTTTTCTAGGAAAGTTTGGGCCTATGTTTTGAAGACCAAAGATCAGGTTATTAATATCTTCAAAGAATTTCATGCTAGGGTTAAAAGGGAGACAGAAAGACAATTGAAATGCATAAGATTGAATAATGGTGGTGAGTATACAGGATTGTTTAATGATTATTGCAGGTCACATGACATCCAACATGAGATGACAGTTCCTGGTACACCTCAGCATAATGCTATTGTAGAGAGGATGAATCGCATCATCATGGAAAAGATTAGATGTATGCTTTCACAGGCCAAACTACCCAAAAGGTTTTGGGATGAGGCTTTGAGGACTGCAGTTGATGTGATTAACTTGTCACCATGTACAACCCTAGATGGTGATGTTACAGAGCATGTATGGTCAGAGAAAGATGTTTCCTATAGGCATTTGAGAGTGTTTGGTTGTCGTGTATTTGCATATGTTCCAGATAATAAGAGGTCCAAGCTGGATGGTAAGACTAAAGAATGTATTTTTCTTGGCTACTCACATGATTAGTTTGGTTACAAGCTTTGGGATCTAGAAAAGCAAAAGATGTTTAGAAGTAGAGACATGGTCTTATTTGAGGATCAGACATTTGAGGATTTGAAGAAGAAGGCACCAGCTAAGACTTTTGCAGAAGGATTGGCAGATTATGACCCAGTTACTCCTCCAGTATATCAGGTGATGGGGGAGATGTGTAGGAAGATGGTGTAGACCCTGATGTTGATTTATCTACAGGACATGTTAAGCAAGAAAAAGTTAGAGAGCAAGTTCCCGTAGAATCTCAGTTGAGATCTTCTAGACAACGTCAACCCTCCAGAAGATACTCTACATATGAGTATGTGATGCTTACTGATGCAGGTGAACCAAAGAATTATTAGGAAGCAATTGAAAGTGAGTAAAAAAAGAAATGGTTAATTGCCATGCATGAAGAGATGGATGCTCTTCAAAAGAACCACACTTATGATTTGGTGTTACTATAAAATGGAATGAAAGTCTTGAAGAAAAGGTGGGTATTCAGATTGAAGACTCAAGAATATTGTTCCCAACCAAAGTACAAAGCTAGATTGGTTGTGAAAGGCTTTGGTCAAAAGAAAGATATTGACTTTGAAGAGATATTTTCTCTTATTGTTAAAATGTCTTCTATTCATGTGCTCTTAGTATTACTGCTAGCTAGGACTTGGAGGTTGAGTAGTTAAATGTGAAAACAGCTTTCTTTCTTAGTGATTTAGAGGAGGAAATTTATATGGAGCAACCAGAAGACTTCAAAAGGTAAAGAGAACTTTATCTGCAAGTTGAAGAAGAGCTTGTATGGGCTAAAGCAAGCTCCAAGATAATGGTACAGAAAGTTTGATTCATTTATGATAGAAAATTGATATAAAAGAACGACTTCTGATTATTGTGTGTACATCAAATGGTTTGGTGAGAATTTTATTATTCTCTTACTTTATATTGATGACATGCTTCTTCTTGGGAAATATATGTCTACAATTGACAGGTTGAAGAAGGAACTGAGTGAGTCTTTTGCAATGAAGGACATGGGGCCAGTAAAGCAAATACTGGGCATGCAGATTTTTCATGATAGAAAAACTAAGAAGATTTGGTTGTCACAGGAGAAATACATCGAGAAGGTATTGGAAAGATTTAGTATGAGCAATGTAAAACCAGTTGTTTCTCCTCTTGCAGGTCACTTCAAGTTGTGCTCAGAACAGAGTTTGTCAAGTGATGAGGAGAAGGAGAAAATGTAAAAGATTTCTTATACTTCAACAGTTGAAAGTTTAATGTATGCGATGATATATACGAGGCCGGATATCGTATATATAGTGGTTGTTACTAGAAGATTTCTTACAAATCCAAGCAAAGAACACTAGGCAACAGTGAAGTAGATTTTTAGATATTTCAGATGGAACTCTAAGGTTTATTTAAGCTTTGGAGGTGGACCACCTGTGTTGATAGGTTATACAGATGCAGATTTAATAAGAGATATAGATACGAGGAAGTCCACATCAGGTTATGTACTTACTTTTGCAGGGGGAGCTGTGTCATAGCAATCCAGATTGTAAAGGTGTATTGCTCTCTTCGCCATAGAGGCAGAATATATCGCTGCTATAGAGGTATACAAAGAAATGTTATGGATGAAAGAATTCTTATAATAATTGGGGTTGAAACAGAAAAATTATGTGGTGCATTGTGACAGTCAAAGTGCCATCCATTTGTGTAAGAACTCAATGTTTCATTCCAAGTCAAAGAATATAGATGTCAGATACCACTGGATTCGAAATGTATTTGAAGAGAAGCAGTTGCAACTTTAGAAAATTCACACATATGACAACGGAGTAGACATGTTGACAAAGACCTTACCAAAAGAAAGACATGAGATATGCCGACAACTGGTCGGTATGGCTTCACATTAAGGAGTCATGGGACAGCCTCCCTTATGGGCTGAAGGGGGAGGTTGTTGGGCTGACAGCCCATAGTGGGCTTTATCAGCCCATAGCCTACATCCCTTTGACCTAACCCTAGATTAAAGTTAGGGGGTGTGGGTGGCTACATTTTGAGAGCAGAAAACTACAGTAACGTGGTGAATACTACAGCCACGTGATTCCAAACAAAGAAGGAGAACAAGACAGTAAACAAGAGAAAGAAAGAGAAGAAAATAAGGACAATGCAGAGAGGTTATTCATAATCATCTAGGCAGTATTATCATCTTAGGTTAGATCAAATCTATAGTAGATTCTTGCTGTGATTACTTGGGGAGAATTTAGATATTATGCATAGTGACATAATCCTTGTATCCTATTTATTCTTTTGTGATTGTTGTTAGGGTTTTGGGCAAGAGATTGAGATTTATATATTAATTATTCTTATAATAGATTATCTCTAGTTTGTTCCGTGATTTTTACCATTCACATTGGAGGGGTTTTCCACATAAATCTTGGTGTTCTATTTGATTGTGATTTCATTTAATTTCGTTGCGTGTTATGGCCAACTAGTATTTATTCATATACAAAAATTTATTTCTCTTTATAGCCCATCAATATATACTATGTCATAGTGTTATCCTTACTAAATAAGTCATAGAATGATGTGTTTATTGTTAATTATTTTATGATGATGATTTTAAAATATGATATACATGACATGATATATATTCACTTGAATAAAATTATAAAGATTTATAAAATGATTATTCACTATAAATATTATTTTATAAATAAGAATATTAGTATCTCATCAAAATGATTGGATAGGAAAATGAGGACATATGTAAGTTTAGATATATTATGTTTGAGTTTTTTATTATTTTATTAATAAATTAATATATCTTAATTTTAAGATTGTCTAGTCCTTTGTTTTTTCCAAAATTATTTGAGTCATCATTACATAGACAGACAAAAAATATTATCTTCTAAATGTTAGGTTGTTTTGGTTTTGTCGCTTGGAACTTAATAAAAAAAATTAAGAAAAACTAAGATGCATAATAGTTCTGCTATATAAAAATTAAGGAGGTTTATAGGGTCTCTTACATGGCCAATGGCCGATGGCCAATTCCCAATAGCCAATTATAAATAAATATTAGGGAACTTAATGCATGGCCAATCGCCATCTAAATTTCATTCAGTTTTAGTTTCACAGACCAGAACTTAATATAAATATTAAGGAGGTCTAAGATGTATAACGGTGCTTTCTAGAGACTATTATATACAGTATATTTATGGGGCGTTATTTATAAAAAAGAGCACCAGAAAACTAAAAATAAGGATCTAAGAGACGAGGGTTTTAAGCTCCAAGACCTCTCGCGAAGGTACTCGGTGCCGAAACCCTAATACCCGGTTGTCGCCGTCCAGCGTCTCATTCCCCAGGTAGAGGAGGAAGGCCCGTCTCTCATCGTAGCCATGCACGCCCCAGTCCTCGTTCTCAGTAAGTCCCTCTCTCCCCTAGGAGGCCGTTCGTACGAATATTGGGTGACGGGTGATCTCCATCTCGGTTGTGAGGTTTGGTCCTTTGGATCACCGTAATCTGTAAGATCGGTTGGGGTCGTTTCTTGCTTTCTGTTTGTTTTCAAGGCGAAAGTTCGGTTCTTGATCGAGGTTTCGTTACCTGTTCTTTCTGGGACGAAGTTTTTGAGGGTTCTGATGAACCGTAGTTCAAGATCGATGATTTGGAAGCCGCAGATCTTCTGCTTGGTTGTATGCCTTCTTTTACGGGGGATCTTGCACTTAATGTTACTAAAGATAACGACTGCTCCTAATTCTTCTTGGTTGTGTGATTTGGTCCTTTGGCGTCTCACATTATGTAGGATCAGCTGGGTCATTTTTACCTTTTATTTGTCTTTTTTATTTAGTTTTGAAAATAAAAGTTGTGTTCTTGATCATGATCAGATTTCCTTTCTGGTTGAAGATTCTCATTTACCAAGTCACATTTAGGGTCTTAGCAAACCATGGATCAAGATTCATGATTTGGCAATTGCTGATCTTTTGATTGACTGCATGACTTCTTTTGCTAGGAATCTTTGAGGTTAAAATAATATGAAAGGAAGAGAAGAACCAGGATGGTTTTGTCATTCTTGTGAAATGGCAAAACTATTATTTTGAATGTACTGTGTATTGAATCGAGTAATCCTATGATTTTATTATTAGGATCATCTAACAATTTGTGCTAATTCTTTTGAGCAGAAGATTCTTTAAAACGGGAATCTGGAAGCAAAGTTCATCATGCTAACATCCAAGCCTCCAAGGTGAGTATGTGTTAATGCTTTAAGTATTTGTGCGAGACAGGCTGTTGCATGTCCCAAATTTGGCTTGGAATTGTCTAGAACCTGCCACATTTGACTTGGCATTGTTGAGGGAGGAATCTTTTTATTGGTTTTCATTGGGCAATACTAGAAGTGTGAAAAGTGTTGTTGTTGAAACAGTGTTGGGTAATTAATTTGGGCATGAATCTGGGGCATGAATCTCACAGTGATTTATTAGTATGACTTTGCTTGAACAAATTGGATCAACTGGGCACCTGAGCACTTCTGGATGCTACCATATGCTGATAAGGTTCCTGACATCAAGATTGATTTATCGGATTCCTTTATAGCTTTGTTAGTAAATAAACCCTTTCCCAAAAGCTAACTTTAATGCTTACTTTAGTTTTAGAGTGAGTAATTTTTGAAAGAAAAGTTCATATCTACCTTTATAGCATGACCTGTCTTATGTGTCTTGTGAACTGAGGACGCAATCTTTGCAGAATTCACGTCTGTGCTGTTCATAGTAGTTAAAAAATGGTTGGGAGAGGAATTTCCTTGTTCAAATTTTATACAGCAGAATCTATAGGTCTTTGTTCCAACATTATATTGTTGTTATACCTGTTTTGTTGATTCTTAATATGTAACGTAAAAGATGCTGCATAAAGAGTTTAAAACCATTCTCCCCATAGCAATAGATTCCTCCATATTCTGTGACATAAGTTCCTTGTGTGGCAAATTTGCTTTTAAAAGTTAAATTTTGTGAACCATATGGTAACATATTGGTTATTTAAAAGTTATGTATTTAATGGCTTTTAGCATTCCCTAGCGTATAACATTGTTAGGAGTTGGGACTATTTGTAACTAAGAATCAATGGAGTACTAGAAATAAAGGGAATTTTATAATTAAATTCTGGTTAAGACAAGGACAAATATGTTTTCTCATGGCAACATTTGTTGTTGCAGATGAAAAAAAGTTCTATAATAATCTACTATTTTTTTGCGTCATGTCTTCTTAAACCTTGTCAGTGCTATGATCATAGTCTATTAGTTAGAGACTCGAAATGTGTCATACCTTAATTTTTAGATGCAGTGTGGGATATACGGTTATAATAAATATAATGAGTTCTATTTGCAACAGTAATTGGTCATTAGATACTTTTTGTGAATAAAAATGTGTACTGGTTCAGGAAGGATAAGAGTTTAAACCAAATCCTTTTAAAAATATAAGATATTTCAAAAATTAGTTGGCATGTAGATGTAGTTTGTGAATATAACCAAGAAATTGTGCAACCAAGAATACATAATGCTGATTCGAGTTTGGTGCAATTTGATCAATTGAGACTTGAGATTATCATATGGTAAGAGTTTAAACCAAATGTTTCACAGCCTGGTTTTTGTTATTTTAAAAATATAGGGTATTATATCTTCGAAAAATTAATTGTCATGTAGATATGTTTTGATTGTCATGTAGATATATTTAATCTGAACAACAAATGTGCACAACCAAGATTGGATAAATTGATTCGAGCTTGGTGCAATTTTGATCAAGTGAGACTTAATATTATTGTATAATGAAACAAAATATGATTCAGGCCATTCATGTAAAGAGGTGCACTTAATACAAGAGTGCACTAAATACAAAAGTAGAGTATTTAGGTTAACACCTAGAAAGACACAAAAGACTTTACAATTTTCCACACAACTCCTAGAGTTTCTAGGCCAAATAATTGATGAGTTTTTGTTTATTTTTTGTCTAGAATAAACTCTTCGAAAATTCTTTATAACAAGGTATGCAATTTTGAATAATACCGCTCGGTACGAGCGGTATGTATCGGTCCGTCAGTTTATCGGTACACGGACCATTCGTTACTGGACGGAACGAAATATATATATATATATATATATATATATATATTAATATATATAAATATTTATATATAAATATTTTATAAAAGGTGATGCGACGTCGCCTTATATATAAGAATATTTATATATAAATATATAATCTTATATAATATATATACACGAGGCGACGTCGCCCCGCGTGAGAGAAGGAAAAGGCAATGTCGTCGAGGCGATGCGACGTTGCCTTTTATAAATAAATAAATAAATAAATAAATAAATAAATAAATATATATAAAACGAGGTGACGTCGTCTCGGTGATGTTGCCCTGCCTAGGAGGAGAGAGGCGATGTCGCCGAATTATATATATATATATATATATATATATATATATATATATATATATATAGATATACCGAGCGGTATATAGTTTCGTATCGTACCGAGCGAACATCGAACTTTGGTACGATACAAAATTGCATACCTTGCTTTATAAGGCTAGATGGTTCTCCATCATTCTCCCCTGGTGGAAAAGAACTCGACCTTAGGCCTTGGAGAGTGATTTGAAAGGTATTAGTCCAATAAGTCTGGTGTAGTGTCATGAAGTTCCTCTAAAGTAATCCAGGTGGTATTGGAAGTTGGATGACCATGCCACTTGTTAAAAAAGTGTTGAGTGATATTAATAGCAAACGTAACAAGGTGATCATCAAAAATTACCTCTACATCATCCATGTTGTAGGAGAGTTGGTGCTTTGGGAGGATTGTCACATGTAGGAATACCGGTAGAAAGAGAAAGAGGCTCAAAAGTACCATGATATGAAGTTAAATCCTCCACATTGAAAACTAGACTAATATTTAAGTCAGAAGGCAAATCAAACATATATGCATTAGATCATAGTTTTTGGATAATGGGGAAAGGACTAATGGCTCAAGCATGCAACTCTTGAATGAGTTTTTGGGGAATCTCTCATGGCAAATGCGAGCCAAGATATAATCACCAACTTGAAACTCTTGACTCCTATGATGTGCACTAGAAGCAAGTTTGTAATTTTCATTATTTAAAGCAATTTTATGTCGAATCTCAGTATGCAAATCATGGATATGTTGACCGAAAGAGTGGGCTGGTTCCAAGGCATGATAGTCAAATGGAAGGGTGGTAAAGTCAATAGTTGTGCGAGGGGTATAACTGAGGACAACGTCAAATGGGCTTTTTCCAATGGAGTGGTTAACAATGACATACTGTGTGGTTGTTTGATGAACTTAAATAAGAATATCTGGAAATTCCATCATTTTCACCTCTTTCTGTACACTTGAACTTGCATGAATGTGGTTGGCAATTATTGCCCTTGATGGATTCCAGTAATAATTGGAATAGTTGGGAATAAAGTAGTTGATACCTCATTGTTGTTGAAATTGGCTTTACTTTCTTTTCCTTCCAAATTTGGACTTCTTGTGTTTTTCATTATATTTTGTACGCAGGCTGTGGCTGACATAATTCGAACTACTTTGGGTCCTCGATCTATGCTTAAGATGCTGCTTGATGCTGCTGGAGGTCTGTTTTCAGACTTTTTTTTATTTGGCATTGTTAACATCTTAAGCTATTCTTTTGTTGATCTCTGCATCTATTGTTGTGATAATGACACTGTAAACCTCTTAAGTTATTTTTTGATTGATCTTTATATTTATTATTGTGATGATGACCTTTTAATCTTCAATTATGCATTAGACTTTTGGTCTTATAAAATCATTGATCCTTTGTTGCGTTCTATTGTGTACATCTACCCTCGAAGAAGAGATATTTTGCTTATGTACAGGGCCTCCTAGAATCTAAAGTTGAGAATGATTGTGAATTTGTTAACCCATAAAATAATGTCTAAAGTGGAGAATGATTGTGAATGTATTAAAAAAAGGTGCAGTATTATGTGTAGTAAATAGTGAACTTGTTGACCTAGAGTTGCAGAAATTGAAGGATTTAGACAATTTATGTGACGATGTTTCTAAAAGAATTTGAAATTCTGACATCATCACTATTATTTAATTCAAGCAATGTTCTCTGGGCTTTCAAAGTATAAAAGTATCATAAAGGCTATGGAACATGCTTCTTAAGCTGTGTGGTGCTGAATCATATCCTAATGTAAATGCATTCCTTTTATCTGACTAATGGAGCTCAAATTTCTTTAAAACTTTATACAATTGCTTTTACTTGATCTCTTGAAATAAAAAATAACTTGTATTATCATTTTGGAATCATCTTCCACCAAGTCGAATCTTATGATGTCTATTTCATTTGTCTAATTGTTTCGAAAATGAATATAGTCATGAATTTTTGTCATTGTATTTGGCACATTTTAGCAGCTAAGATTAGCTAAGATATTGTCAACATTCATAAGCTTGTAGAATTGTTAAAAAAATTGTTAGATAAGATATCAATTAGTTAGTTGTTGTTGTTTCAGTTGTAAAATTAAAGCCCAAATTCCATATTGATCATATCAGACCATTTCATGAACCCTCTGCTTATAGAATTAATGGGATGTATGCTGATCAAGGAAGTTTGCACTGTTATGTATCTTCGTTCAGTGTCACAGATCTGCAGCCAAACTGGATCATGGACGAATGGCACCAACAGTAGCATATAATGTATCTATTTTAAATTCATACCCCTGCCAGTTGACTTGTATTCAAGTATGATTGATTCATTCTCATTGAATATGGCCTTCTTTAAAGGTTATTTCCATCAGAATAACTAGCTGAGAACAGACCAGATATCAAATTCTGTAATAGAACCTTAAGAACTGAGTTTTTTTTGGCTGTAAATTAGCTAAAATCGGTGGCATTTTGAGATGTACACCATATTGAACTATTCTGGAGCAAATTTTGGAAAGTTTTTAGGTCACCGAGCATAACAAAAATGGTAAAGAACTTGCACAAGTTGCTCCTGTTCTGATTGCTTTGTTTGCAGAAACTGTTGATATTTATGATTAAGATCTTTTCAATTTTATTGGTTATTGTTGTGGAATCTTGACTGCTTTATGGTGGTGGTTTGGGCTTGTCGAAGAGCACCAAAGCAAGATCAAAGGGGCTTGCAAGTTTGCTAAAATATCCTTTCATCTGATGTAAATATGATGCGTTTAAGGCTGAGTAACTTCTAGTAAGAAGTGGTTGTGTACAGAATTTTGTCGTTTCTAGTGGCTTAAGAAAGGTGATTACTGGGGGTGATGGAAGTGGGTAATGGTAAATAGGTGTAGATCTGTCAGTCTAAGAGAAGGGGATGATTGAATTAGGACAAATATATGACAAAAATGAAAAAGACAACAATAAAGTTAAATCTGTTGCCATTTAAATGTGATAATTTGATGGCATCTGATGCAAACATTTTTTTGTTCAACTGATACAAACAATATCAGCCTCTGGCATCTCTGACATTCCATGGAACACAATTTTCATTGAAAGATTCTTTGGGGCTCATGAACAATGATGAAGAATTGTACTAGGTCATGACCTACCTATATGTTTTGGTTTTTTCTTCCTGTGCTAGTATTAATTTTCCGGGCTAATTCTGTCCTTCTTGGTGGTTCTGCTTCAAGTGGTTCATCACTTGAAGTGGTTTTCAAATTCAGCGTCATGATATACTTCTTAACATAACTCTCCTCACTATTTTCTGTTCAAACTATTGTTGCCAGGGATTGTGGTTACTAATGACGGAAATGCTATACTACGTGACAAATATATGACAAAAATGAAACTGACAGCAATAAAGTTAAATCTGTTGCCATTTAAATGTGATAATTTGATGGCATCTGATGCAAACATTTTTTTGTTCAACCGATACAAACAATATCAGCCTCTGGCATCTCTGACATTCCATGGAACACAATTTTCATTGAAAGATTCTTTGGGGCTCATGAACAATGATGAAGAATTGTACTAGGTCATGACCTACCTATATGTTTTGGTTTCTTCTTCCTGTGCTAGTATTAATTTTCCGGGCTAATTCTGTCCTTCTTGGTGGTTCTGCTTCAAGTGGTTCATCACTTGAAGTGGTTTTCAAATTCAGCATCATGATATACTTCTTAACATAACTCTCCTCACTATTTTCTGTTCAAACTATTGTTGCCAGGGATTGTGGTTACTAATGACGGAAATGCTATACTACGTGACAAATATATGACAAAAATGAAACTGACAGCAATAAAGTTAAATCTGTTGCCATTTAAATGTGATAATTTGATGGCATCTGATGCAAACATTTTTTTGTTCAACTGATACAAACAATATCAGCCTCTGGCATCTCTGACATTCCACGGAACACAATTTTCATTGAAAGATTCTTTGGGGCTCATGAACAATGATGAAGAATTGTACTAGGTCATGACCTACCTATATGTTTTAGTTTTTTCTTCCTGCGCTAGTATTAATTTTCCAGGTTAATTCTGTCCTTGGTGGTTCTGCTTCAAGTGGTTCATCATTTGAAGTGGTTTTCAAATTCAGCATCGTGATATACTTTTTAACATAACTCTCCTCACTATTTTCTGTTCAAACTATTGTTGCCAGGGATTGTGGTTACTAATGATGGAAATGCTATACTACGTGACAAATATATGACAAAAATGAAACAGACAACAATAAAGTTAAATCTGTTGCCATTTAAATGTGATAATTTGATGGCATCTGATGCAAACAGTTTTTTGTTCAACTGATACAAACAATATCAGCCTCTGGCATCTCTGACATTCCACGGAACACAATTTTCATTGAAAGATTCTTTGGGGCTCATGAACAATGATGAAGAATTGTACTAGGTCATGACCTACCTATATGTTTTAGTTTTTTCTTCCTGCGCTAGTATTATTTTTCTTGGTTAATTCTGTCCTTCTTGGTGGTTCTGCTTCAAGTGGTTTATCATTTGAAGTGGTTTTCAAATTCAGCATCGTGATATACTTTTTAACATAACTCTCCTCACTATTTTCTGCTCAAACTATTGTTGCCAGGTATTGTGGTTACTAATGACGGAAATGCTATACTACGTGAGCTTGATCTTGCTCACCCAGCTGCCAAGGTTTGTCCATGCTAGTTGATTTTAGTTGTGTCAAGTTACTTGTATATGCTCTCTTATTTGAGTTGGTTGCTGTTGTTTTTAATATCATGAATTTTAGATCAGTATTGTTTTACAACATGGGTTGTTTTGTTTTATTTCTTTTTACTTGAGAACGCTCGCAGCAGGCTTCATAACCGTACTAAACGCAATACTGTGCTTTTTTTTCTTGACTTGACAGTCAATGATTGAACTAAGCCGCACACAGGATGAGGAAGTTGGAGATGGCACAACATCTGTTATTGTACTAGGTGCATTCTGTTATTTTATTTTTGAATTTCCTCATGAATTTATGTGTGTATGTTGGATCTGCCTCATCATCTAGCTAACTACACAATACATAGTCACAAATTGAAATCAAAAGCAATGTACCTGATTGGAAACATTATCTTTGAATCATCTGCCATGTCTTTATTAATGTTAGCAAGATGTGCTTATGCTTTCTTTTTGTTCATTTTGGTTTCCTTCTGTGTTGCCCGAGCTACTATCTAAACACAAACTTTTTATTTTTGGAAATGATGATATTTTGCATGAAATTTCTTAAAGCTGGTGAGATGCTCCATGTTGCTGCTACTTTCATTGACAAGAACTACCATCCTACTGTCATATGTCGAGGTAATCTTGAAATAATCAGGAGGCACCTATTTCAATTTGCACCATATATGCATATACATGTGTATCTGTGCTGTTTGGTTCATCGTCTCTAAGATTGTCTAATCTTTTCTTCAGCATATAATAAAGCTCTCGAAGATTCTATTGCCGTTCTGGACAAGATTGCAATAGCTATTGATGTCACTGACCGTAAGTTCTTCAATTTTTGCATTCAGTTATTCAGTGTTGCACAGCAAATCTTTTGATGGTCATGACCAATGGTTCAGTGTTACACACCCTTTTTTTTTGCTATCTTTCTTCTTAATTCTTGTGGATCTCCCTTCACTTTTGTTGTGTGAAATATCTTTTTGAAATGCATTTGAATAATTTTCATTTGGATTCATCTTCATAGGTGCCATGATGCTGGGCCTTGTCAAAAGTTGTATAGGCACAAAATTTACTGGACAATTTGGGGACCTAATTGCTGTGAGTATTTCCTTGTGATAACTTAGTTTTCAGTTCTAATGATATACTTTATTTATTAGTTAAACATGAGAAGGCTATATTCCAAAGTTGATTATGATTCTTGGTGAAAGTTGTCTTATATCATCCAACAACTGAAATTCTAACTTTTTATCTTGTCATTTTCAGGATCTTGCGATTGATGCTACAACCACAGTTGGTGTGGACCTTGGCCAAGGTCTACGTGAGGTTGATATTAAAAAATATATAAAAGTTGAGAAGGTTCCTGGAGGGCAGCTGGAAGATTCCAAGGTTCTTAAGGGAGTTATGATTAATAAGGATGTTGTTGCACCTGGAAAAATGAGGAGAAAGATATTGAACCCACGCATTATTCTCCTTGATTGCCCCCTTGAGTATAAGAAAGGAGAAAACCAAACTAATGCCGAGTTGGTCAAGGAAGAAGACTGGTACGAAGTTGATTTATATTTGACTTGCTATTTTTTACTAAACAATATATTGCATATCCTGAATGTGATGATTGATGTCAGGTCAAGCCTACTCATTCTTAAGTAATAAAAAATACTTGGACCTTTTGTATTCTGAAAATTGGAATTTATGGATAACTTGTAATTCTTATAAGGTTGTTGTTGAGATACGTAATGACTATGTAGCAAAATTACTGTCTTTTATGTACAATTGCAGGTAGTCAGCATGGTTAATGTCATGACACTTATTATATTTACAGCCTAATTCAACTCTTCTTAAGGTAGTTGGTGTTATTTTTGCGCTGATCATGGGCGCACAGTTTTATATAGTATTATCCCTAATGGAAGTTAAACTTTTTCATCAAAGACACAGTAGAGCTTGTGTGACAAACATGTTATTCATCAATATCAAGTATTCCATTAACATCTACTGAAGAGCCTGCATAACATGTATGTCCATCTCCAGGGAAGTTCTGCTAAAGATGGAGGAGGAGTATATACAGAATCTGTGCATGCAGATACTGAAGTTTAAACCTGACTTGGTCATTACAGAAAAGGGGCTCAGTGATCTTGCATGTCATTACCTCAGCAAGGCCGGAGTCAGCGCCATCCGGAGATTGAGAAAGACTGACAATAACAGGATTGCAAAGGCTTGTGGAGCTGTTGTCGTCAACAGGCCAGAGGAATTGCAAGAATCTGATATTGGAACCGGAGCAGGGCTACTTGAAATCAAGAAGTTTGGTGACGAGTTTTTTGCGTTTATTGTTGATTGCAAAGATCCAAAAGCCTGTACTGTCCTTTTGAGAGGTGCCAGCAAGGATCTTTTGAATGAGGTTGAGAGGAACTTGCAGGTACATTTTCATGTTCTCATGTTTGTACAAGTTTATTTAAATCATGGGTGTCGTTTAATAACTAAGTCTGGATCCACAGGATGCTATGTCAGTGGCCCGAAACATCTTGAAAAATCCAAAGCTTCTTCCTGGTGGTGGTGCAACCGAGTTAACAGTATCGGCTGCACTAAAACAGAAGAGTTCATCAATTGAAGGGATAGAAAAGGTGATAACTAGATTACTTACCTGTATAGTATACTCTTATTCATTAAGTAGAATTGCAGAAGCAATGATGTTATACACTAGGCATGTGACAACTAAATTAATCTTCTGTTTGGTTGTGTAATCAGTGGCCCTATGAAGCTGCTGCTGTAGCTTTCGAGGCAATCCCACGAACCTTGGCTCAGAATTGCGGGGTGAACGTCATTCGAACAATGACTGCCCTCCAGGGAAAGGTGAAGTATAACCTTCTTGCCACTGTGATCTTATTTGGAGTTCGTTTGTCTGGAAATTTGGACCTTGAATCTGATCTATTTCAGTCAGGTCGATCATTACTGATTAGACCTCTTTGTAAGGCTTGATATATGGCTAGCCGCCTATGGACATGTGACTTGCTGAACCATGAGATTGATTTACTTGACTAGGCTTGATGGTTATTGTGACCATACTACAAGATGACATCATTTGCCTGTTTTGTGTTGCAGCATGCTAATGCCGGAAATGAATGGGTCGGCATTGATGGAAATACTGGTGACATTGTTGATATGAAAGAGCGGAAGGTATGGGTTGGGTGCCAACCTCCCTCCATTCCCGTTCTCATCTTTCTGCTCCTAATTGGTGTTTCATTTCAGATATGGGACTCCTACAATGTAAAGGCCCAAACTTTTAAGACGGCCATCGAGGCTGCTTGTATGCTTTTGAGGATTGACGACATTGTGAGTGGGATCAAGAAGAAGCAGGCTCCTGGGGCTGGCCCAACTCCATCTAAGCCTAAGATAGACGAGGAAGGAGATGCAGACAACGAGCAGATCCTACCGGAATAGAACGCCCAGAGGATGTGTGGTTTTATGTCACTTGCAGGATTGTTTTGAACCATGGGTGCTTGAGTTCCCGGGTGGTTGATGATGTTTTCTGTGCCTCGAGGAGCATCCCTTCATGCTGCATTTGTTTGAGAAATTTTGTTTAAACCTGGGTAGTTGGGTGTTACCTTTTGTTATAGCTAACCCTTTATTTATGCTGCATTGTTTTTTGGGTTTTGTTTTCCTTCAGAATACTGTCAACTTTGTGCATGGCTGAAACAGAAAAACCAAAGAAATAGGGATTTTGGAAATATGTTGCTGACATGCATCTGTTTCCCTGCAATTTGCATTGTGATCTGTGTATGGGAGCCTTAAGTTCAGGGTGCCTCTGCTGTAATGAGGGTAGATATTAGTGTAGCAGGCTTTGATCAGTGATGATGTAACGAGGAATGAATGCCACACATTAATTACTGTTAATACAAAGAATCAGATAAAACACGACGAAGGATATCAATATTTTTCAAAGTAAATTTGGATCCTTTGGTTATTTAATCCTCTGAATCCCTCTGGATGACCAACAAACTATGAATATGTGTTGGTAAAGCCTTCAATTTTGTTTTGCGATTTGTCAAAGCATCCAAAGAGCCTCCATTAATCCACTAATCTACTTCCAATTGCAAGTTGATGAGTCTCTTATGGGGAACATGTATGAGATTGATGTAAGAGATGGCTTGAATCACCAAAGGTCCACCGGAAGCCTACTTCTCGAAATACGCACCTTGGAGATTGACACAATTGGAATAATAGACTTACCCCATCATCATGTCTGTTGAAGAATAATAAAATTACTTCATTATTTATGTAAAGTGTCACCATTTTCTCCTTGTTCTTACCCTCAATTTTTGTTGTCTCAAAAGTCTGCAAGCTCGTCTATCAGCCGTCACCTTTCTAATTTTTAGGAAACTAAGTCTAAGATTATCCTCATATATAAGGCTAAAAGATGTACTCAAAACTATATTAATCAGAACAATGATCAATAAGGCATTAATAACAAGCTTCTTTGGTACAGACATCGTAATTATTACAATGGTAAAAAAAAAGAATCTTGTTACCATTCCTTTAATTAGTATGAAAACAATGAAAACAATGTCAATATGGAGATGACTAAGACTAACCCTGTAGATCCCATTATGAGATCTTTTGTAAAACCCTTTTTATAGAATTAAGGTACAACACTTATATTGGATAGTATTATTATTTGCATATGATTTCATAAGTCAACATTTGGTTAGTCGTTGATGTGGTCTCGTAAGCTCGTGAAAAATTCTTTACTTTGGGTGATGGACATGCCCTCATAGGTTTTTTCTTTCGAAGCTCGAGCTCTAAAAGAATGACCGATAGACTTATGAGCAATTGATTCTCATACTCATCAATCAATATGGGACTAAATATCTTTACTAGTGCTCCCTCCCGTAGGGGAGCCAAGGGCTTAGGACACTCCTTCTAGTACCAATATGATAAGTCACATTTTGTCGTCATTAATGTGGACTCATAATGAATTATTTGCTTTGGACGGTGGGCGTATTCGTACGATTTTTTCCTTTCAGAACTCGTGAACTTTAAAAGACACCTTTGAGGGTAAGGGTGACCCGACGGACTTATGAACCCTTGGTTCCTCTACTCCTTAACTAATATGAGATTAAATGTCTTTATCAATTTACTTCTTCTTTAATTCATTATTCATCTCTTGAAATATATGTGACTTAAGTGTTACAAACTTATCTTTGAATTCTATTCTCTATTAATTATTTATACTCACTAACAATTATCCCCACAAATAAAGATGCTACTAAGCTGAGAATGACAAATAGGAAAATAGTAAGGTCCAAGGTCAGAATGGTTTAAAGATAGATAATGATAGGGAATACACAGTGAGTCAATTGCCATCTGATATATAATTGCCACATGATATCTAGAGTGGAGAGAGAAGATGGAGGATATCTTTCACTTGTTAGCCTAGGTTTTAAGGCAAGCAATTATGAGTTGTCCTCCTTTATCGCTCACGTAGATTCTTATTTACGTGAATACCACATAAAATATTCTATATCATTTAGGACTAAGTACAAAAGCCTATCTTGAGAGGGGGGCGAGGGGAGGGCGCTTACCTTTTTTTGAGTATTCACGTCTTTATTTATACACCTTGGGCTATTAACTTATTTGACTATTCAAGTCCATATTTATACACCTAACTTGGGCATTAAAGGTGTTGAGAAATCTAGGAAAAGATCATATGTGTAGTTGAAGAACAGAAAACAAAATCTCAGATTTTCCTATAGAAAAAAAAAGGTTTCATTATTATGCGAAGATTGGTACGCAAAAACTATAAAACCGGAAATTGTGCGTATATAAAAGATGTATTACATAGAGAGATTGTATATCCTTGAAATCCTATCGATCTATGGGAGAGGATGAAGGAGGTCAACTATTCTATTCTCTAGTGGTGATCCACATGGCAGAGGCTATGAAGACTCCCCTCAAATCATTGCACAATCTTCCTTTTCATGCACACCATGCGATTAAGAAGGGGCCGACCCTTCTTGCTGTTCACACAATCCAAACAAGGGTTGTTGGCTAAGGAGATGAGGGAGAGAGGAGTATTAGATGTGACAACTAAAAGGGTCTAACCTATGGCCCTTTAGTACCTTCCTATTTATAGATGCTCTATTGTCAACTTAACCCTAATGGATCCTACCCTATTGGGTAATGGATCTCCATCCAACTACTCAAACCTCTTGGATTAGTGGATCTCTATCTGATAATCTCTCATTGGCTCTTATTGGATCTTATCCATAAGATCTAATAATTCAAGAACTTATTAGATATCTAATAAGATAGGGGCTCTAATGAATCTTTCATATTCGAATCTCTACTCGTCACAACACCTACCATATGTGTGTGACCTTTTAGGCTCATATCAAGCAGGCTATGAGTCATATCTGTCATAACTCCTTTTGACTTAGTAAATTATTATCTCCATAATGATTTATTCGACTCATCGATTAGAAGTATTAAGCCACGACGCCGTAGTCCTTAAACGATATAGGAGAATCTAATCCATTAGACCTATTTGTTCTTAGTTACCATATATCTATAGTCCCTCATCCATCTAATATCCCAAATACCATATGCTGAGCATGGTGCTATTAGGCTTATATGGAATCTGCTTGAGTCTTACTCTAATTGGATTCTCTCGGAGAACCCTTTCTCTCTCAATTCGAATGATCCTGACCAGGGATTTTCTTGAGCAAGAACACATGATATTCCTCTTATGACATCGAGAGCGAATGATCCTCTATCGACACTCAATAGCCCTCGTAAATTTGACTGTCACTCTTGATGATAAGTTATGCTAGATTTGGAACTTCTAAGCCTATAAGTCCGGTATCAAATAGTAGAGTATTCATACGGGATATCCTTGATGTGTCAAGTCTAAGGACTAGATGCACCACTAGAATGACGAAATCATTGTTTGATAATGAGGTATCATCAACCATCCATCATTCCGTGAGTGGATCGATTAGTAAACTTATTCTCCAATGAGCACTTTCATCGTATCTCTAGTGTCCCCACACGAGCAGTTATGAGACCAACTGCCTCTATCATATAGACGAGTATACAACACACCAGTTTATCCGGTTATCTCGATGTCCCATTGAGTAACCTATGATCGATATTATTTAGGATATGTGTTTAAAGGTGAATCGATCTCATTATCGTGATTTCATCACGATCTGATTCCTATTACATAGATTCATGGACATCACTATATATGCAACAAATAAGATAAAGTAAAAAAATACTAATAAATAATAATGATAAGAAAAAGAGAACGTATTGTGTCACACATGCAATCACTCATGTGATTGGCTTATAGGGCATCTATGATTAGCAATCTCCCACTTGATCTAAAGCTAATCATCTATGTATCTGATCCTTATCAGACTCCTGTGACGCTCAAAGACAATATGAACAACGCCTTCATTAGTGGATCTGCGATGTTATCTTCGGATGGAACTATTTCCATTACTACATCTCCACAGGCTATGATTTCTATGATTAGGTGGAACCTCCTTAGAATATGCTTGGACTTTTGATGAGACTTGGGTTCTTTTGCTTGAGCAATCATCCTGTTATTGTCACAATATAAGAGAATCAACTCCTCATTGCCCATCACAACTCCTAGATCTGTAATGAACTTCTTCATCCAGACTCCCTCATTTGTTGCTTCTGCTGTAGTAATGTATTTCGCCTCTGTGATCGAGTTAGCAATAGTATCTTACTTAGAAATCTTCCAGCATGCTGCTCCTCTATTCAGGGTAAACACATATCCTGAGTTAGACTTACTATCATCAACATTAAGTTGGAAACTCGAGTCCATATAGCCCTCAACTCTAAGGCTAATTCCTTCATATACTAGTAAAAGATCCTTAGTCTTTCTCAAGTACTTGAAGATACACTTTACTGTCTTCCAATGTTGCAAACCTGGATTCGCTTGATATCTACTCGTAACACTTAGAGTATGCGCTATATCAAGCATGGTACATAGTATAATATGCATGATAAATCCTATTGCTGAGGCATAGAGTAGCTTATCCATGTCTGCCCTTTCTTTAAGAGTCTTTGGGGATATACTCCTACAAAGTGATATCACATATTTCATTGGTATTGTTGTGGGGGAGGGGGTGGTGAATTAGTGCTTTCGAAAAGTTTGGAGGGGGGGATGAATTAGTGCTTTTGAAAAGTTGAACCGATTTCAAAAAATTATTTGATTAAACCCATATCAAAAATACGTTTAACTTGGAATATGAGTAAAAGTAGTGAGAAAATAAATCAGAAAGCAATAAAAATAAAAAAGCACAAATGAAATGCGCACTAGATTTATAATGGTTCGGTCGTTGTGACCTATGTTCACTCCTGATTCCTCCTCTATCGAGGTCACCGGCTTTCACAAGTTTTTCATGCTCTTTTCCTACTATCTTGAATCTCGAATTTGTCTTTTCATTGTTGAATCTCGAATTTTGATGATGAAACTAATTGATAGAGTTAATGATCTAATATGAATTTTAAGTGACACAAAACTAGCTTTGATCATGAAGAGACAATTAAAGTAGAAAGAATCAATGTTAGGCCGGAATGAAATATGTTAGATGATTGGATGTCGGACCGAAGGAAGGTCGACGTATTGGTAGAAAGTTTCGTGCCATGAATTCGAGCATCGGGCTAAAAGGATCGGACATTGTGCTAAGGAGATCGGGTGTTGCAAAGGTCAACATGTTGATTGGGCAATACGCTGCAAGAGAGGACAATGCACCGAAGGTTCGGATGAAGCGCCGGATGAACAATGATGTGCTAGACAACTTAGTATTCTTGCTTATAATAATTTATCTAGATCGAAGTAGTTTAGAGAGCTAATTGAGTTGGTTTCGGGTGTAACCATGCTAACTCAATTACGAGCCAATTGGGCCTGAATTGGAGCTATTTTGGGTCAAGAGAAAGGCCCATTTAGTGACCCAAAAGTTGAGTCAAGTAGTTGCTAGTCCTAGGTGCCCAGCAAGCCAATCACGTGAGTGATGTTATATGTGATTTAACACGGAATCTTTTTACTTATTATATTTTAGCTTTTATCACTTTATATTATCTATTACATATATGCATGTATATATTGTGATATCCTTGGATCTGTGTAATGGGAATCAGATCGTGATGAGATCACTATAATGAGACCGATTCACCTTTAAACATAGATCCTAAATAATCCCGGTCATAGGTTACTCAAGAGGGACATCGTGATAACCAGATAGACTGGTGTGCTGTATACCCGTCCATATGATGGATGCAGTTGGTCTTATAGCTGCTCGTGTGGGGACACTAGGGATACAGTACAGGTGCTCATTGGAGAATGAGTTCACTGATTGATTCGCTTATGGAATATTAGATGGTTGATGATGCCTTATTGTCAGACAGCGATTTCGTAGTCCTAGTGGTGTATCTAGTCCTTAGACTTGAGACACCAAGGATGTCCTATATGAGTGCTCCACTCTTTGATACAAGACTTATAGGTTTGGATGTCCCAATACAACTAGTCATTGGGAGTGGTAGTCGACCTTACGAGGGCTATTGAGTGTCGATAGAGGATCATCCACTCTCGGCTTCATGAGAGGAATATCTCATGTGTTCTTGCTCAGACAAATCTCTAGCCAGGGTCATTCGGATTGAGAGAGAAAGAGTTCTCCGGGAGAATATGATTAGAGCGAGACTTAAGTAGAAACCGTATGGGTCTGATAGCACCATACCCGATATATGGTCTCTGGGATATTAGATGGATGAGACACTATAGGTACACGGTAACTGAGGATAGATAGGTCCAATGGATTGGATTCCACTGTATCGTCTGGGGACTACGGCGTAGTGGCCTAGTACGTCCATAGTCGATGAATAGAGTGAATTATTACAGAGATAATAATTCACTGAGCCAAAAGGAGTTCTGACAGCTATGACTCATAGCTAGCTCGATATTGGGCCTAGAGGGTCACATACATATGGTAGGCATTGCGATGAGTAGAGGTTCGGATATAAGATATCCGTCGGAGCCCCTATCTTATTGGATATCCAATAAGCTCCTGAATTATTGGATCCCATGGACGAGATCCAATAAGAGCCCATGAGAGATTATTGGATAAAGATCTACTAATCTAAAAGGCTTAGGTAATTGGATGCAGATCCAATACCCACTAGGGGAGGATCCATTAGGGTTTGACAAGGGGCCTCTATAAATAGGAGGGATTCAGAGCCTTATAGGCAAGAGCCTTTGCTTGCCTCTCGTATTCTCCCCCCCCCCTTCCACCTCAAAGCAGGCCTAGAGTTTTGAGGAGTATTGTCACAGCCCTATTGTGTGGATCACCACTAGAGAGGAGGACGCTTGATCTCCTTCACCCTCTCCTAGATATCTGCAAGGAAACAAGGATATATGATCTCCCTAGGTAAGTGTATCTATTCTATATATAGTTTGTTTCATGGATTTTTTGCGCACCAATCTTCGCACAATGACGAACATCTCTTTGGGAATAGGGGATTTTGTTTTCTTATTCTTCCGCTGCGCATGTGATGTCACCCCTAAGATTTCCCAATAGTGGTATCAAAGCAAGGTTGTTCGTGCGATAGATTGGTTTTGAACTGAGTGTGTTGTGTTTTGGAAAAACTTTTGACGTCAAAATCGTTGACGCAAAAGCGAGAAAGGGCAGCAACTATTGTTGCCCTCGATCTGCGTGCATGCAATCGCAAGCAGCGTAGCGTCGGTGCATGTGGAGACGCTGCGCCTATAGCAGCCGACCGACGGACTACATGTAGTAGGCTTGTGGCCGACGGGGCTGGTAGCCCGCGGGCGTTGCTTGTGGCCACAGCTCCCACAAGGGTAAGCGACACCGGCAAGTAGGCCGCTTGCACGTGGCAATTGTTGTTGCACGCAGTCGCAGCCGCAGGCAACCGACCGCTCGCAAGAAGAGCTACCTGCGGCGCGCAAGCAGTGACATCCGCTGGCGCTGCTTGCGCGCATAGCACCAGTAGCGGCGCTCGCCCGCGGGTGAGCGGCCAGCAGGGGTGGCGACTACGGGTGCAGGCCCCATGAGCAGAACCGCCCGTGGCGGCGCCCAACCACAGGGGAGGCGCCGCTCGCAGGCAAGGGCAGTGCCCCCGGCCCTCGTCGCAAAGGCCGCCATCGGCAAGGTGGCGGCGGCAGCAGTAGCAGGGGAGAGGGAGAAGGGCATTAGGGTTTCTTGGACAAAAGATAGTTTTGCCCTTGAGAATTTGAGAAATTCTAATTTCTATCCTTTGACCAAATTATGAAAATACCCCTCAAAATTCAAAAAATTCCCTACATGTCCTTGATTTCAGAAGAATATTAATTAATTAAAAGGTTTAGTTGATTATTATTTTTTATTATTATCTAGTAGTCTTACATGATAATGACTTATACATGTGATGTATGATGTGTGGATGGATGATCATGGACCGTGTGATGTGTGTACTTGTGATTATTATTATTGAGGCTTGCGAGCCTCTATTATATTTCTCATTTATTGTCGGGCCTGCGTGCCTATGATTAAATTGTAATCACATGAGGAGACGCAGCGGGAGCGTGAATGCGATAGCGGGACCCATGAGACAGACGATTGTGATACAGGACGAGATGGACGATCACAGGGCATGGAGATGCACCGTTGCACACATAGATCTTGATGTGAGTGATTAGGCCTACTGGCTTGGGCCTGATCACATTAAGTTATGGTCCATGATCATCTGGTATGATTGCTTATACACATATTAGATATGTATATATATGCATGCGATGTAGATATATATTAAATATGTATATGTGTGACATGTTATATTAGGAGACCAAATCATAGAAACATCTCTCTCGATAATATTAAGTCGGTAAACGTGAGGCAATTAGATTGACCCACGTGGCCTTCCATCGTTATAGGTAGGAACCGATTCCCGGTGTAGGTTGAGTTGGTCGAGTCCCTCGAGGCTCACCTATATCGTGATTCGCTATCTTGCTTACGACATAGAGATGTCACCGGTGACCTGAGGACATGGTATGCTTGGTCGTGTCCCTCGAGAGTATATCATCAAATTAGACTCATCTTATAATGAAGGTGTTGACTTAACCAAACATCATAGTTGGTCGAGTCCCTCGAGACCATAGTGATTCGGAGGCCGAACAGGACGAGAATCATAAAGAATTATGATCAGCAAGAGTTGTCTACCTTTTGGGCTTAGTGTGATTGGTCGAGTCCCTCGAGGTTACACTAAGATGTCGATTGGATCCTGATCCCCACTAGAAGTTTGGCGGAGACTTCCGTTTCACGTGCTAAGGGTGTCGCGTGACTCACTAGTAAAATAGTGGAAGCATATTAAGATAGAAGTCCATATCTTGATTATTTATTTCTTGCAAAATCTGCATGTTATTCATTCATGCTGCATCATTATTTTCAGAAAATGTCACTTTCAAATCCCTTACGTGGCATATACTTGATGTTAACCGCATCACTGGTCCAAATTATATGGATTGGCTCCGCAACTTGAGAATCGTTCTCATGGCGGAGAAAATTGTGTACGTCCTTGATACAGTAATGCCTACGCTCGAGGAAGGGGCAAGCGAGGATGAGATCGCTCGCTATGTGAAGTACATTGATGACTCCACTCTTGCTCAGTGCTATATGTTGGGCTCTATAACTCCTGAGTTATAGAGACAACATGAAAAGATGGATGCTAGATCCATTCTCCTACATGTCTACAAATTGTTTGAGGAACAAGGAAGGACTCAGCGATATGAGATATCCAAGAGCCTTTTCCGCACTAGGATGACTAAGGGGACATCGGTTCAGAACCATGTCCTAAAGATGATTGAGTGGATGGAGAAACTCATAGGTCTAGGAATGGCCCTAGAGGATAACTTGTGTGTGGACATTGTGCTTCAGTCTTTACCAGATTCCTTTTCACACTTCATAATGAATTTTAATATGAACAAGCTTGAAGTGACTCTCCCAGAGCTCCTCAATATGTTGAGGGAGGCAGAGAATACTATTAGGAAAGAGAAGCCAGTTCTCTACACTGGTGAGACCAGAAAGAAAAGGAAAGCAGAAAAGTCCCTTAAGAAGGGAAAGGGTAAGGGCAAACCAAGAAAAGCAATGGTTGCTAAGAAAGACCCAGCAAAAGACAAAGGCCAATGCTTCCATTGTGGTAAAGATGGGCACTGGAAGAGGAACTGCGAAGAGTACCTTGTGGAAAAGGCAAAACAGAAGCTTGGTGAAGCTTCAGGTACATTCATGATCAGTCTCCATTTGTCAGACTCTTATGATAACACATGGGTATTGGATACCGATAGTGCTTATCATATATACAATTCGTTGCAGGTTTTGGCAAGGCCTAGGAGACTAGAGAGAGGCAAGATGGACTTCAAGATGAGCAATGGAGCAAAAGTTGCTGTAGTAGCCATTGGCGAGGTCGCCCTACATCTGCCTGGTGGAGCTTTCATTACATTAGATGCATGTTATTTTGTTCCTTCTATTATCAAAAACATTATCTCCATTTCATGTTTGACAGTTAGTGGATATAAATTAGTTTTTGAGAACAATGATTGTTCGATATTATTAGATGATGAGATCATCACGAAAGGGACATTGCATAATGGTTTATTTATGCTAGACACTACTCCACATATCATGAATGTCAGTGTGTCCAAGAGGAAACGAGATGAGATGAACAGTGCATACCTGTGGCATTGTAGGCTAGGTCACATCCATGAAGAAAGGATTCAAAAGTTGCTAAATGATGGATATTTAGATCCATTCAACTATGAGTCATATGCAACTTGTGAGCCTTGCCTTCGTGGAAAACTGACCAACTCTCCATTTAGTGGAACTCGAGAGAGAGCCACTAAGCTGTTGGAACTCATACATAGTGATGTATATGGACCCATGTCAACTCATGCCATTGGTGGTTACTCCTACTTCATTATCTTTACTGATGATTTCTCAAGGTATGAATATATGTACTTAATGAAGTACAAATTCGAGGCCTTTGAGAAATTCAAAGAGTATAAGAATGAGGTGGAGAACCAGACTGGAAAGAGTATCAAAACTCTTCGATCAGATTGACGAGGTGAGTACTTAAGTACAGAGTTTACTCAATTCCTCAAGGACCATGAGATATTATCCTAATGGACACATCCTTATACACCTCAGCTCAATGGTGTGTCTGAAAGGAGAAATCGTATGCTGTTAGACATGGTACGGTCCATGATGAGTTTCACTGACCTAGCCATCTCATTCTAGGGATATGCCATAGAGACCGCAGCTTACCTTCTAAACAGAGTTCCAACTAAGTTGGTAGTGTCTACACCATATGAGATATGGAAAGGGAAGAAGCTTGATCTTAAAGTTGTTAAGATTTGGGGTTGCTTTGCCTACGTTAAAAGAGTTCCACAAGGAAACTTGTGGGTATTATTTCTATCATCTCGAGGACCAAAAGATCTTTGTAGCCAAAAGAGCAGTGTGTTAGGATCGGAGCGGCACTAAGGGGAGGGGGGGGGGGGGGGGGGGGGGGGTGAATTAGTGCAGCAGATTAAAACGTCGGTTTTGGAAAATCTTTCGTACGATAAAAACCGAACTCGGAAGTACTTAACTTGAAAGCATGTTCGTAAAGGTGTGCAGCAAAAGTAATGAGGAAGTAAAGCACGTATGAAAGTTTGCAGTAAGGTAAATAGCAATAAGTAAATGCAAACCAGAGAACACGTCAAATTAAAGTGGTTCGGTCAAATGACCTACATCCACTTGCGAAGCCTTCTTCGATGAGGCTCCCAACTTCCACTAGCAAATCACTTTGAAGGGGAAGGACAAATACCCCTCTTACAACCTTTTACAAGTGGTTCACACTCTTACAAATTTTCAACGAGAAAGAAGGAGGTGAACACTCAAGTAATTGAAAACAAGACTTGCTAAAGACTTTGCTAAGGCTTTTATCTCAATCTATTACTTCTCAAAAGTTGTAATCACTACTAAGAATTGAGGGGTATTTATAGGCCTCAAGAGGATTCAAATTTGGGCTCCAAAATTTGAATTCTCTTCAGTTCCCGAAGCTAGTGGTGCCACCGCCTGTCAGTTCTGACAGATAGTGTATTGGGCGGTGCCACCGCCCAGTCCAACGGTGCCACCGCCTAGCTCTTCGGGTGCTGGGCGGTGCCACCGCCCAGTCCGGCGGTACCACCGCCGGATACTTCAGGCTCTAAGCGGTGCCACCGCCCAGTCTAGCAGTTCTACCGCCCAACCTTTCAGGTTTTGGGCGGTGCCATCGCCTAGTCTGGCGGTGCCACCACCTACACTATTTCAGCATACTAGTTGGGCTCCAAACTTGGCCCAAACCAGTCCGAACTTAGGCCCAATTGACCCTTGGGTTATAAGATTAACACCTAATACTAACCCTAATTAACATGCTAACTATGAATTTAAAGATATTTCCTAAGCTATTACAAAGTCTGCAAGTCAAGACTTCTTCCGGCGAACTTCCGGTGAACTTTTGGCGATCTTCCGATAAACTCTCGGAAACCATTCTGCGGACTCCGACAAGCTCCTAGACTTCACGATTTGATCTTGGCGAGTTCCGACGAGCTTCTTCGGTAAGCTATGATCTTTCTCGGTGAGCTTCGTGAACTTCCGATGTACCTTCCGGCGAGCTTCCGAAAACCCTTCGGCAAGCTCCCTACTCATTCTTGGCTAGTTCCGGCAGCATTCCCGATGAACCTTCGGACTTCCGTCGGACTCTCAAACTCCCAACGAATCCTTCGTGCTTGACTCCGACACTTTGTTTCGCTTTATGTCTTCATCGTTTAGTTAATCCTGCATACACAAGCCAAAACTTTACTCCGATCTAGACAATTATTACAACGTGAATTGACATTCTATTGCCTGGCACGTCATTGGTTGGTGCTTCATCCTATTCTTCAGCGCATCGTCCTCTCTTGCGGCTTGTTGCCCAATCGGCGTTTGACCTCCTCCGCAACCCCGATATCCTTGGTACAATTCCGCTCTCCTTGGCCCGATGCCCGACGTCTGAAGCGTTTTGCCGTCTAATATCTTGACATGATTTCCTCCGGTGCAACGTCAATTCCTCTTGCGTCAACTGTCTAATCTTGATCGAGTAGACTTGCATCACTCAAAATGCAGTTTAAACATCTAAACATAATCAATTAGTTTCATCATCAAAATCCGAGATTCAACAATCTCCCCCTTTTTGATGATGACAACTAATTGATGACTACTGGAGTTAACCTTAACTCCTCGGAGTTTAACCAAACTCCCCCTATCAATATGCCATTGATAGAACACTTGGATTATCCCAAATCCAAGCAACATTCATCACATGTTATGAAAAATATTTAAACCATCATGTAAAAATATATATAAAATATTCATTTCAATGCATGAAGTCATCAATATACTTCTCCCCCTATGTCATCAACAAAAAGGAGAAGTAGCTCTAGCTATTTTAAAAGATATTCAAGTTTTTGTAACATGAAGCTAGATTTTTCATCACAACATATAAGCATAAAAGCATAGTAAGATTCTTAAGTTCAATCATGGCAATTCAACACTTGCTTCTTGTGCAAGATTGCACTTTACTTTTTTTTTGCATGTTCTAACTAGCAAAAGCTTTCTCCCCTTTGTTTTTGTCGAAAAGAAGGGAAGAGTACAAGCTAGCCAGCATTTGCCTTGAGCTAGCAATCTTTCTCCCCCTATGTCATTGTCGAAAAGGAGAGGAACCGATGGTTTAGACTTTTACATAAATTATGAATTTGCATCAATCAATATTTCAATCATCACATGATACATACAAGACAAAAATACAAAGAAATCATGTCATGAAAGACATCAATTGTTAAACATGATATGATAATAGTCTAAAAAATTTCAATTTGCGATACATGTGATACATTGCGATACTAAAAAATTTAATGTGATGCTTTTAAGGATATCAACCTATTTTTGATATAAAGCATGGAAAGAGCAATTATATTGCAAGTTTTCTAAGTTTTGCATTTTTTGCTTCTTTCGAGATAGCAATTCTTTGCTTCTCTACAAGCTAGCAACTTTTACGATATGCAAGTTTTACTACATACAAGCTAGCAAATTTAAAGATGTGCAAGTTGGCATATTTGCTTTTCTTTGCGATGTGCATAATAGCATTTCTTTGTAATGTTCAAGATAGCAAATTGTACATCATTCTAGCTAGCAAATTAAAGATGTTCAAGAAAGCAAGCTCTTTCTTCTCTTTTGAGAAGTGTCATTTTTGCTTCCTTAGCAAAATGCCAAACTATCAAGGGACCATGTTTTACATGAGGCAAGCAAACAATTTGGCAAGTGTTACATTTATATCTTTTCTTTAGATGTGCAAGAAGGTAAGTAAGTTTTTGCATTTTCTAGACTTGTGTAAGCTAGCTAATTTATCTTTGAGATGACCCTTTACATCAATTCAAGATAGCACATTAGCAACTCTTTCTCTCCCTTTGTCATTGGCAAAAAGAAAGAAAGATTCAAGTCATGAATATCAAAATAAAATTTTATCATGAATATTTCATCATTGCGTGCATCATTATTGCATGCATAATACCAAATCATCATATATATTTCAAAATATATAAACTCATCATTATATGCATGATTCCAAATCATCATTCATTATCATTTCAATCATTGTTTAAATCATCACTATACTCATTATGAACCAAATTCAAGAGATTCAAAATGGTATACATAGATTTATCATAAAGCAAATTAGTTTTCAATCATCACTATAACTCATTATGCACCAAATGTAAAATTATCTAACATGATACAAACATTTATTATCAAAATATTTATCACTATATTCATGTATGATAATAAAGTATTCATGATACGAACATTAAGTCAATAATGATTCATTTTATCAAATCTCTTCTTTTTATAAATAACAAAAAATGTAGGTATACAAAGAAGAGATTGTGATTAAAAAATCTCAAGTAGTAAATCCAAGAAGTCAAGATCATAATTCGAATACAAACTCATTCAAATTCAAATCGTCAAATTCATCAAAATCTCAACATTACTTTCAAGAGATTCAAAATGGTATACATAGATTTATCATAAAGCAAATTAGTTTTCAATCATCACTATAACTCATTATGCACCAAATGTAAAATTATCTAACATGATACAAACATTTATTATCAAAATATTTATCACTATATTAGCATGCAATGTTTCAATCAAATTCAAGTCATGAATACCAATACTTTCATATTGTAAGTATCAATTCATGAATACCAAAAGATATTATTTGTGATTCCAATTTTGCAAAATCAAGATTATGATTTAGATAAAACTCATTCAAATCAAATCGTAACTTGAAACTCATAATCAAGTCATCAAAATCAATTTCGAGATTCACAAAATATCATGAAATCATTAATCTCGATCAGATGGGAAAAGCATTTTTTAAGTGATTCTTTTTCATCTAAGCATGCCTTAGTCTTTATATGCCAAATCAAGATAAGCATGAAAATTCAAGACGTAAAGGCAAAATCTTATAAAACAACTCATCAAGCAAGATTTTAAGTATCTATTTTCAAGCCATATAACCAAGAAGTCAAGATCATAATTCGAATACAAACTCATTCAAATTCAAATCGTCAAATTCATCAAAATCTCAACATTACTTTCAAGAGATTCAAAATGGTATACATAGATTTATCATAAAGCAAATTAGTTTTCAATCATCACTATAACTCATTATGCACCAAATGTAAAATTATCTAACATGATACAAACATTTATTATCAAAATATTTATCACTATATTCATGTATGATAATAAAGTATTCATGATACGAACATTAAGTCAATAATGATTCATTTTATCAAATCTCTTCTTTTTATAAATAACAAAAAATGTAGGTATACAAAGAAGAGATTGTGATTAAAAAATCTCAAGTAGTAAATCCAAGAAGTCAAGATCATAATTCGAATACAAACTCATTCAAATTCAATCGTCAAATTCATCAAAATCTCAACATTACTTTCAAGAGATTCAAAATGGTATACATAGATTTATCATAAAGCAAATTAGTTTTCAATCATCATAAAACAAGTGTCAACGTTTAAGATGAAAAGGTAAATTTCATAAAACAAATCATCAAGCATGATTCCATGATAACATTCTTTTAATATCTTGATATTCATCATCAAATATGATTTCAAAAAGTATGTTCAAGAGAAATCATTAAGACCAAATGCATGATACACTCATTTATTTTCAAAATATTCATCATGTTTATTTTCATGAGATTCATAAGATTGGTAAAATAAATTCATTAATCTCAATAAGATAGAAAATTCATTTCCATTTCATACAATTGATTTCATGTGAGGGTATTCAAGTCTTTTGTGGAAACATGCATCATAATTTAAAATTGAAACATAAGTTTCGTTATGAAGCCGTCAAGACCAAATACATCATGATATCACATATATCATCAAAAGACTATCAAGAAATTCATACATAGATGTACATGCACTATGTCATCTTAATATGTCATGAGAATGTCATCTTAATTCGTCATAAAACGATTAGACCAAAAACATGTTTATCTAAAATGAGAGTTTCAAATCAACATTTACTTCAAAAACTCATGCATGACATAAAATCATCAAGATACACATGCGTGGATTAATCCTAAGTATTATCACATATCATATAATTATCATCCCTAATGTTGCATACATTATTCAACATTTCAAAACATAACATGCATGAAACCTTAGCAATATACTTTTCATGATCAAATTTTTTAATTTTTCAAAGATGCTAAAAATAAAAACATGATATAATTTTTGAAAAATAATTTTTTATTTCTTATTCCTACTATCTAAATTAAGCACTCATGAAAAACTTCAAGTAATTTCAAAATAATTCAAGAGAGTTGAGTTACTTACCTTGTAGTCGAAGCCCGTCAAAGCCTAATTCGCCGTTTCACCTTTGGAAGTTCTTGATTCATCCTTGGTTGTCTTCCTCTTCTTTGACCTCTTCCTCCGTTCAAGTTCATTGTTTATTTTAGATTTTTGTTTAATAAACTTATTAAGATTTAGTGTTCGAAGTTCAAGTTCATCATTGTCCTTATCACTTGAGTCATCGCTCAAGTGGTATTCATTTGTTTGGAGTTCCAAATCCTTCCTATTCTTTGGAAGGTGGTTCAAGTGCTCATCGGGTTCAAAATATTCCAAAAGTGTCATTTCATAGGTCATTGATGACCCGATTAATTCTTCTAATGGAAAATCATTTAAATTTTTTATCTCTTGTATTGCAGTTATTTTAGGATCCCACCTTTTTGGAAGGGATCTTAAGATCTTGCTTACGAGATCAAAATTCGAAAAAGATTTACCAAGAACTCTTAGATTATTGATAACATCCGTGAAACGGGTGTATATGTCGCCTATAGTCTCGCTTAGTTGCATTCGAAAAAGCTCAAAATCATGCAATAAAATATCAACTTTCGAATCTTTGACTCTACTAGTTCCCTCGTGCGTAATTTCAAGTATTCGCCAAATATCAAAAGCCGTTTCACACATAGAAATCCGATTGAACTCAATTTTGTCCAAAGCGCAAAATAAGGCATTCATAGCCTTTGCGTTTAAAGAAAAATACTTCTCCAAATCCGACCATTCGTTCATCGGTTTAGAGGGAAGTTGAAAACTATTTTCAATAATATTCCATAAATCCAAATTCATAGAAATCAAGAAAACTTTCATTCGAGTTTTCCAATAAGTGTAGTCCAATCCATTAAACAACGGTGGACGAACAACCGAAAAGCCCTCTGGAAAGCCATGAAGAGCCATTTCTCTCGGGTGTAAATCCGAAATGAGAAATACTAGGCTCTGATACCAATTGTTAGGATTGGAGCGGCACTAAGAGGGGGAGGGGGGTGAATTAGTGCAGTGGATTAAAACGTCAGTTTTGGAAAATCTTTCGTATGATAAAAACCAAACTCGGAAGTGCTTAACTTGAAAGCGTGTTCGTAAAGGTGTGTAGCAAAAGTAATGAGGAAGTAAAGCACGTATGAAGGTTTCCAGTAAGGTAAATAGCAATAAGTAAATGCAAACTAGAGAACACGTCAATTTAAAGTGGTTCGGTCAAATGACCTACATCCACTTGCGAAGCCTTCTTCGATGAGGCTCCCAACTTCCACTAGCAAATCACTTTGAAGGGGAAGGACAAATACTCCTCTTACAACCTTTTACAAGTGGTTCACACTCTTACAAATTTTCAACGAGAAAGAAGGAGGTGAACACTCAAGCAATTGAAAACAAGACTTGCTAAAGACTTTGTTAAGGCTTTTATCTTAATCTATTACTTCTCAAAAGTTGTAATCTCTGCTGAGAATTGAGAGGTATTTATAGGCCTCAAGAGGATTCAAATTTGGGCTCCAATGTTTGAATTCTCTTCGGTTCCTGAAGCTAGCGGTGCCACCGCCTGTCAATGGCACCTGGCTCGGGTGTTGGGCGGTGCCACCGCCGGATACTTTAGGCTCTGGGCGGTGCCACCGCCCAACCTTTCGGGTTCTGGGCGGTGCCACCGCCTACACTATTTTAGCTTACTAGTTGAGCTCCAAACTTGGCCCAAACCAGTCCGAACTTGGTCCCAATTGGCCCCTACTTGGGTTATAAGATTAACACATAATCCTAACCCTAATTAACATGCTAACTATGAATTTAAAGACATTTCCTAAGCTATTACAAAGTTCGCAAGTCAAGACTTCTTCCGGTGAACTTCTGGCGGTCTTCCGATAAACTCTCGGAAACCATTCTGCGGACTCCCGGCAAGCTCCTAGACTTCACGATTTGATCTTGGCGAGTTCCAACGAGCTTCTTCGGTAAGCTATGATCTTTCTCTGTGAGCTTCGCGAACTTCTGACGTACCTTCCGGCGAGCTTCCGAAAACCCTTCGGCAAGCTCCCTACTCATTCTCGGCTAGTTCCGGCAGCATTCCCGACGAACCTTCGGACTTCCGTTAGACTCTCGAACTCTCAACGAATCCTTCGCGCTTGACTCTAACACTTTGTTTCGCTTTATGTCTTCATTGTTATCGTAGTTAATCCTGCATACACAAGCCAAAACTCTACTCCAATCTAGACAATTATTACAACGCGAATTGACATTCTATTGCCCGGCACGTCATTGGTTGGCGCTTCATCTGATTCTTCAGCGCATTGTCCTCTCTTGAGACTTGTTGCCCAATCAGCGGTTGACCTCCTCCGCAACCCCGATATCCTTGGTGCAATTCTGCTCTCCTTGGCCCGATGCCCGACGTCTGAAGCGTTCTGCTGTCTAATATCCTGACGTGATCTCTTCCGGTGCAACGTCAATTCCTCTTGCGTCAACTATCTAATCTTGATCGAGTAGACCTACATCACTTAAAATGTAGTTTAAACATCTAAACACAATCAATTAGTTTCATCATCAAAATTCGAGATTCAACACAGTGTTCCTTGAGAAGGAACACATTCTTGGCAAAGATAGTGGGGGCATGGTAGAGTTGAGTGAGGTTGGAGAACCAAGCTCAAGCATTACTCTACAGCCCAAGTCTGTTCATGTACCTAATCACAAGTTTTAACTTTACGTAGGGTATGCAGAGTAGCCCATCCTCCTGAGAGATATGTGGACATATTAGAGAGAGGAGTTGATGATAGTGATTCTCAACACCTACGAGGAGGCTATTATGAGTATAGACTCCAGAGTGGCAAGAGCCATGATTCTAAGATGGATTCTATGTACTCCAATAAGGTTTGGTATCTAGTTGATGCGCCCGAAGGTATTGTATCCATCTGTTGCAAGTGGATCTTTAAAAAGAAAAGATCAGAGTAGATGAAAAGGTAGAGACCTATAAAGCAAGGCTAGTGGCTAAGGGGTATACGTCAAAGGCAAGGTGGTGACTATGATGAAACCTTCTTACCCGTAGCATGCTAAATCCCTCACTTGACTTCTTCCGGTGAACTTCTGGCGGTCTTCCGATAAACTCTCGGAAACCATTCTGCGGACTCCCGGCAAGCTCCTAGACTTCACGATTTGATCTTGGCGAGTTCCAACGAGCTTCTTCGGTAAGCTATGATCTTTCTCTGTGAGCTTCGCGAACTTCTGACGTACCTTCCGGCGAGCTTCCGAAAACCCTTCGGCAAGCTCCCTACTCATTCTCGGCTAGTTCCGGCAGCATTCCCGACGAACCTTCGGACTTCCGTTAGACTCTCGAACTCTCAACGAATCCTTCGCGCTTGACTCTAACACTTTGTTTCGCTTTATGTCTTCATTGTTATCGTAGTTAATCCTGCATACACAAGCCAAAACTCTACTCCAATCTAGACAATTATTACAACGCGAATTGACATTCTATTGCCCGGCACGTCATTGGTTGGCGCTTCATCTGATTCTTCAGCGCATTGTCCTCTCTTGAGACTTGTTGCCCAATCAGCGGTTGACCTCCTCCGCAACCCCGATATCCTTGGTGCAATTCTGCTCTCCTTGGCCCGATGCCCGACGTCTGAAGCGTTCTGCTGTCTAATATCCTGACGTGATCTCTTCCGGTGCAACGTCAATTCCTCTTGCGTCAACTATCTAATCTTGATCGAGTAGACCTACATCACTTAAAATGTAGTTTAAACATCTAAACACAATCAATTAGTTTCATCATCAAAATTCGAGATTCAACACAGTGTTCCTTGAGAAGGAACACATTCTTGGCAAAGATAGTGGGG
The DNA here is from genome assembly GCA_004837865.1 of Musa balbisiana. NCBI lineage: Eukaryota > Viridiplantae > Streptophyta > Magnoliopsida > Zingiberales > Musaceae > Musa > Musa balbisiana. The sequence continues at coordinate 30,596,926 of CM017193.1, read as the reverse complement.
GCATGGTAGAGTTGAGTGAGGTTGGAGAACCAAGCTCAAGCATTACTCTACAGCCCAAGTCTGTTCATGTACCTAATACACAAGTTTTAACTTTACGTAGGTATGGCAGAGTATCCCATCCTCCTGAGAGATATGTGGGACATATTAGAGGAGAGGATGTTGATGATATTGATTCTCAAACCTACGAGGAGGCTATTATGAGTATAGACTCCAGGAAGTGGCAAGAAGCCATGAATTCTAAGATGGATTCTATGTACTCCAATAAGGTTTGGTATCTAGTTGATGCGCCCGAAGGTATTGTATCCATCTGTTGCAAGTGGATCTTTAAGAAAAGATCAGAGTAGATGAAAAGGTAGAGACCTATAAAGCAAGGCTAGTGGCTAAGGGGTATCGTCAAAGGCAAGGTGTTGACTATGATGAAACCTTCTTACCCGTAGCAATGCTAAAATCCATCCAAATTCTATTGGCTATTGCATCACACTATGATTATAAGATTTGGCAGATGGATGTGAAAACTGTAGTCCTCAATGGGAACCTCGATGAGGAGGTGTATATGATACAACCTGAGGGATTTGTGTCCAAGAACTACCCAGATAAGGTGTGCAGGTTGCTTAGATCTATTTATGGACTAAAGCAAGCTTCCCGAAGTTGGAACATAAGATTTGATGAGGCAATAAGATCTTATGACTTCGTTAAGAATGAAGATGAGCCTTGTGTGTACAGGAAGGTAAGTGGGGGCGCTATCACATTTTTGGTATTATATGTGGATGACATCTTGATCATTGGGAATGACGTAGGAATGCTATCCACAGTAAAGGCTTAGTTATCTAGACACTTCTCTATGAAGGACTTAGGGGAAGCATCCTATATCTTGGGGATTCAGATCTATAGAGATAGATCCAAGAAGATGCTTGGCTTGTCCCAATCCAGGTACATAGAAACCATTGTCAAAAGATTTGGCATGGAAAATTTCAAGAGAGGTCTCATATCGATGAGATATGAGATATCGCTTTCTAGGAATATATCCCCAAAGACTCCAGAAGAAAGGGCGAACATGGATGTGATACCTTATGCATCGGCGATAGGGTCTATCATGTATGCCATACTTTGTACTAGGCTTGATATAGCGCATGCTTTGAGTGTCACGAGCAGGTATCAGGTGGATCCAAGCTTGGAGCACTAGAAAGCAGTAAAGTGTATCCTTAAGTACTTGAGAAGGACTAATGATCTTTTATTAATATATGGAGGTAGTAGCCTCAAGGTTGAAGGCTACACAGACTTAAGTTTTCAGTCTGATGTCGATGATAGCAAGTCGAATTCAGGGTATGTATACACCTTGATTGGAGGAGTAGTGTGCTGGAAGAGTTCCAAGCAAGATACTACTGCTGACTCGACCACAGAGGTGGAATACATTACTGCAGCAGATGCAGAAAAAGAGGGAGTTTGGATGAAGAAGTTCATTATAGATTTGGGAGTCGTGCTAGATAGCGAGGAGCCGATTTCCTTATATTGCGACAACAATGGGGCGATTGCTCAAGCGAAGGAACCCAGGTCTCATCAGGAATCTAAGCATGTTTTGAAGAGGTTCCACTTTATCAGAGAGATCGTAACCCGAGGAGATGTAGTAGTGGAAAGAGTTCCATCCGAAGATAACATTGTAGATCCACTGACAAAGCCGTTATCTCAGATTATTTTTGAGCATCACAGGGGTCTGATGGGGATCGGACACATAGGTGATTAGCTTTAGGTCAAGTGGGAGATTACTAGTCATAGGTGCCCAGTAAGCCAATCACGTAAGTAATAGCATGTGTGACTTGACATAGAATCTTTTTGCTTATTATATTTTGGCTTTTATCACTTTATATTGTCTATTGCATATATGTATGTATATATTGTGATGTCCTTGGATCTGTGCAATGGGAATCGGATCATGATGAGATCACGATAATGAGACCGATTCACCTTTAAACACAGATCCTAAATAATCCCGGTCATAGGTTACTCGAGAGGGACATCGTGATAACCGGACAGACTGGTGTGCTGTATACTCGTCCATATGATGGATGTAGCTGGTGGGGACATTAGGGATATAGTACAAGTGCTCATTGGAGAATGAGTTCACTGATTGATTCGCTTACAGAATACCGGATGGTTGATGATGCCTTATTGTCAGATAGTGATTTCGTAGTCCTAATGGTGTATCTGATCCTTAGACTTGAGATACTAAGGATGTCCTGTATGAGTACTCCACTCTTTGAAACCACACTTATAGATTTGAATGTCTCAGATCTAGTACAACTGGTCATTGGGAGTGACAGTCGACCTTACGAGGGCTATTGAGTGTCGATAGAGGATCATCCACTCTCGACGCCATGAGAGGAATATCCTATGTGTTCTTGCTCAGACAAATCCCTAGCTAGGGTCATTCGGATTGAGAGAGAAAGAATTCTCCAGGAGAATCCGATTAGAGTGAGACTCGAGTAGAAATCGTATGGGTCTGACAGCACCATGCCCGATATACGGTCTCTGGGATATTAGATGGATGAGAGACTATAGGTACATGGTAATTGAGGACAGACAGGTCCAATAGATTGGATTCCCCTGTATCGTCTAGGGACTACGACGTAGTGGCCTAGTACGTCCGTAGTCGATGAGTGGAGTGAATTATTATAGAGATAATAATTCACTAAGCCAAAAGGAGTTCTGACAGCTATGACTCATGGCCAGTTCGATATTGGGCCTAGAGGGTCACACACATATGGTAGGCATTGTGATGAGTAGAGGTTCGGATATAAGATATCCGCCAGAGTCCCTATCTCATTAGATATCCAATAAGCCCCTGAATTATTGGATCCCATGGACGAGATCCAATAAGAGCCCATAAGAGATTATTGGATAGAGATCCACTAATCTAAAAGGCTTGGGTAATTGGATGCAGATCCAATACCCACTAGAGGAGGATCCATTAGGGTTTGATAGGGGGCCTCTATAAATAGGAGGGATTCAAAGCCTCATAGGCAAGAGCCTTTACTTGTCTCTCCTATTCTCCCCCCCCTCTCCACCTTAAAGCAGGCCTGGAGTTTTGAGGAGCATCTTCGCAGCCTTGTTGTGTGGATCACCGCTAAAGAGGAGGATGCTTGACCTCCTTCATCCTCTCCTAGAGATCTGCAAGGAACACAATCTTCGCAATCTATTCTATATGCAGTTTGTTTCATGAATTTTTTGCACACCAATCTTCGCACGACGTCGAATATCTCTTTGGGAATAGGGGATTTTGTTTTCTTGTTCTTCCGCTGCACATGTGATGTTGCCCCTAAGATTTTCCAACAGTAGTGGCACCGCTGGTCCGGGTAGTGGCATCACTAGAGGCTTAGTCTCTAAGATAGTCTCCGAGATTATATTAGGTGGTATTACCGCCAGACTGGGTGGTGATATCGCCCAATGTTAGGTGGTGGTACTGTCAGACTGAGCAATGGTACAACCTAGTATTAGTGTTGCAGACGGTAGTACTGCCCAACACAAGTAGTGGTACTGCCAAGACCCGGGATGAGACCTTTTTTTGCTTTATTTTTGAAGCCATTTGGAGTTTATAAATACTCCAAGCAGCACAAAATTGAGTTGAAAAAGGGGGAAAGAATACTTGAGAAACATTAGAAACTCTTATTAGGATTTAGAGTCTCTTCCTCCTAGAGTTAGAAGTTTTCTAAAGGAGTGAGGTCTAAAAGAGAGATTGTAAAAGTTATATCCTAAGCCTATCAAAAGAAGAAAGAGTTGTAAGAGTAGTTGATCTTCGCCCATTGAAAGAAGATCAGTAGTGGAAGCCGGTGGCCTCAAGTGAAGAGGAATTGAGAGTGGATATAGGTCACGACGACCGAACCATTATAAATCTGATTTGCATTAACTTTGAGCTTTTTATTTTCATTGCAAACTAATTTACTTTTCACTATACTTACGAATGCTTTCAAGTTAAACTCATCTTTCCGATATGGGCTTTATCGAACATAATTTTTCAAACCGACGTATTTTTATCATAAACATTAATTCACCCGCCCTCTTAATGCTGACTTGATCCTAATACTCATGATCAAAGTTAGCCTGCATCACTTTTCTTAAGCACTAATTAGATCATCAACTTATCAATTGACTTCATCATCAAAATTCGGGATTAAACAATCTCCCTCTTTTTGATGATGACAACTAATTGATGATATAGTTTTAACTAAACTCCTATCTATATATTATATCAAAATAAACTTGAATTAAAAAAATGATAATCTTCTAATCATAATATCTTTGAATTTAAGTTGAAACAATTTTAATCATGAATCGTAGTGATCATATGCAACACATCATATCAAAGTAATCATTACTTACTTTATATGCATATCATTGCATACATCATCATTATAAAATCATATGTATTGCACACATAATTTTAAATCATTATAACTTTGAGCATAACATGATACCAAAATATTAAAATTTTCAAACCATTATTGCTTCTCCTCCTTTATCATCAACAAAAAGGAGAAAAGTGCAACTAGCAAGTTTTTGAAACATGCAAGCTTAGCAAGTTTTTAAAACATGCAACTTCTCTTTAAAGTATGAAGGTTAACAAGTTTTACTTCTCTTGAGATATGCAAGATAGTAGTTCTTTTTTCCCCTTTGTCATTAGCATAAAAAGAAAAAGAAGGGAATGATTCAATGGTGCAAAAATTTACATCTATGTTTCAATCATCACATGAAAAATAAAAGATTAAGTCAAGAATATGAATCATTTTGATAAATATTTTTTTTATAAATAACAAAAGGAAGAAATCATAGGAAATGATCTTGATTCAAAAGAAAACTCAAGTCATACCAATTGAGAAATCAAGATAATGAACCATAAAAAAATATATGAGAAGAATTAAATTTCAGACAAAAAGGCAACATTAACATAAAAAATTTTAAATGAAGAATGAGTTTAAATACCTTTTTGATATATCTCTAATGATTAGTTCATTAGGATGAGTATCTATATACTTCTATTCCTTGGGTAAGGATTATTTGGAAGTAGATGCATCCAAGTTGCTTAGGAGAAGAGAATTCAAATTCAAATTCAAATTCAAAAAAATAGAAATTAAAATCATCATCAAAATTATTTTTGTTATATTTGGGAGACATTAAAAATAACATGGATAGATTCTTCGATAACCAAGGTTCTTTTATTAAAAATTCAATAAGCTTTAGAGATAAAGAAATATCTAAGAAAAACACCTTCATCCGATTGTGCATTAAATTTTCCTAAGGAATCCTTTTCATTTAAAATAAAATATTTATAATGTAAAACTTTAAAATATAAAATGTTGGGTCTTTTATTGTTTCATAATTTATAAGGAGTTTTAGATAGTAGTGGTCTTACGAGAACCCTATTCATGATATAGCATGCCATGTTAGTGGCTTCGACCCAAAAAATATTTGGGTAGACTATGTTCAATAAGTATGGTTCTTGCTATCTCTTGTAAACTCTTATTTTTTCTCTAAACAACTCTATTATGTTGTGGATTTCTTGGAGTAAAAAAATTATGGTCATACCCATTTAAATCATAAAAATCATAGTTTTTAAATTCACTTCCATGATCACTACGAATAAATGAAATTATAAACCCCTTTTCATTTTGAACTTATTTATAAAAAATTAAAAAATATTTAAAGTAATCACTTTTATGTACTAAGAAGTATGTCCAAGTATATCTACTATAATCATTAACAATCATAAAGCATATTTATTACCTACTTATGATATCAATTGGTTCAATTAAATCCAAATGAATTAATTATAGTAGTCTAGAGGTAATTACTTGATTTTTATACTTAAAGCTACTCTTTATTTGTTTACTTAGTTGGCATGCATCACAAACTTTATCTTTGACAAATTTAATTCTATGTATACCTCTTACAAATTCTTTAATTGTAATTTATGAAATTAATTTTATATCCTATATCAAAGCCATGCATCATTATTTAAATTAATTCTAATGTTTGTTGTAATAACATATTTTTCTTTTTGATTAAGTCTAATTCTTCATATTTAGTACAAGAAGTTAACATGCAATTATCAGACTTATTTTTTAATTTTTTAAATTTACTAGAGAGAAGCATGATCCTTTTTTAATAATTTATATTTCTTACAAACTAATTTAAATTTATCATAGAAATCATAAAATACATTAAGTAATTTATCATAAGATAAAGGGGTTTCGGTTGAGTCATCAAGGCATAGTTCGCCACTTGATCTTCATTGGTTTACTTTTTGTCTTCTAATGCACAATGTGTGTTTGAGTGATGCAGGGCTAATGTCGATCAAGCAAGATAAATTGTTTAAAAAAAGAGGAATTAGACGTTGATTCGGAGCAAAATATTAGTAGATTGAATGTCGGGCCGAAGGATCGGTCGATGTGTTGGTAGAAGGCTTCGGGCCGAGAATTCGGGCATAAGACCTAGAAGAGCGAACATTGTGCCAAGGAGATCGGAGTTGCAAAGGTCAACATGCCGATTGGGCAAAGGCCGCAAAAGAGGACAATGTGCCGAAGGATCGGACGAAGCGTTGGAAGAACCAATGATATGCCGGACAACACATGATTAGTGCTTGTAATAATTTTCCTAGATTGAGTTAGGTTAAGTTCTAATTGGGTTGGTTTAGAATATAATTAGACTAACTCAATTAGGGGCCAATTGAGCTTAGGTTCGGGCTATGTTGGGCCAAGTGAAAGGCCCAAATAGTGACCCAACAAGTGGCATCGTCGTGGCACAGTCTCCGAGACTATGTCAGATGATGGTACTACTAGTCTGGGTAGTGGTACCACCTAGACACAGTCTCCCAGGTGGTAGTATTGCCAAACTAGGCGGTGGTACTGTCCGTACCCCAAAATCTCAAGGATTTGAATTTTGGCTCCAAGTTTTTAAAGCCATTTAGGGTCTATAAATACCCTAGCTATTCCTGCATGGGGTAGCAAGAAAGATTGAGCAAAACTCTGTGATTCTAAAGTTGTAAACTCTAATAGAAAGGTTGAGTTCCCTCCTCTTAAAGCTTATGAAGAGTTCTAATAGAGGTGTGAGAGGGATACCTTTTAAAAGAGGGTTGTAAAAGGTTGTCTCCTAAACTTGTGAAAAGGAGAAGAGGGGTGTAAAAGGGTAGTTGGTCTTCGCCCATTAAAGGAAGGCCATTAGTGGATGCTAATAGCTTCGATGGAAGAGGAATTGATGGAGTGGATGTAGGTCACGACGACCGAACCACTATAAAAATCTGATTTATATTTTTTTGGAGCAATTTACTTTAACTGCAAACTACTTTACTTGCTTATTGCTTTCAATATATTTACGAACACACTTTCAAGTCAAGTATATTTCCGAAACGGGTTTAATCAAATGAATGTTTTTCGAAATCGATGTTTTTACCACTACACTAATTCACCCCCCCCCCTCTTAGTGCCGATTTATTCCTAACAGTTGGTATTAGAGCCTTGTTATTTCTCATTTGTTTTAACACCCAAGAGAAATGACTCTTTTTGTCTTTCAAGAAGGCTTTTCTATCCTTCGTTTTTTCATGTTTAATGGGACGGAATACACTTACGGGAAAACTTGGATGAGTGTTTTCTTGGTTTCTTTGGATTTAAATATATGAAATATTATCAAAAACAGATTTTATAAGTCTTCTCTTCCAATGAATGATTGGAATGATTTGGAGAAGAAGAGGAGGGAACTCTATTAGAACTCTTCATAAGCTTTAAATAAAAACGAGTTTAATCGAGTGTCAATTTGTGAAATGACTTTTGACATTTGGCACACACTCGAAATTACACACGAAGGCACGAATAGAGTAAAAGAGTCTAGAATAAATCTTTTGATGCATGATTTTAAGTTGTTTCGAATGGAACCAAGTGAGACTATTGGAGTCATGTACACCCGTTTTACGGATGTCATCGATAGTCTAAAAGCACTTGGCAAATGTTTTTCAAATTTTGAACTTGTTAATAAAATATTGAGACACATTCCAAAGAGTTGAGACTCTAAAGTAACGACCATTCAAGAGGCCAAGAATTTGAACTATTTTTCACTTGAAGAACTTATCGAGTCGTTAATGACCTATGAGATGACTTGCAATGCTCATGAAGAGCTTGAGAATAACTTCTCAAAGAACATGAAGGATTAGGGACTTAGAACAATCGAAGACCACTTGAGCAAAAGCTCAAGTGATAGTGAACTTGAACTCCTCACTATGAAATTTAAAAAGTTTATAAAATAAGAATTAAAAAATAAAAAGAAACTTAAAAAGAACACAACTACTTACTATGAACGTAAGAAGATGGAAACACTTTGGATGAATTAAGTTCATCCGAAGATGAAGAACAAACCAACAAAGGCGAGGTGGCAAACTACGCCTTGACGGCTTTCGACAACGAGGTAACCAAAACCCCATTGCTTAATTTTGAAATTACTTGATGCATTTCATATGTTATTTTTAAATTAGTATATAAAATTAAAAAAATAAATAAAAGGGGATCATGCTTTCTTTTTCTAGCTATTTTGAAAAATTGATCATGACAATTACATGTTTTATGAAAATACAATAAAATGTTAATCTAATGCTTATACACCTAGTAAAATTAATCTTATGTATGTGTTTAAGAAGCAATAATGTGTATCATGTTGATCTTCATATTGCTTTTCGATTTTGATTGAAGGGGCCTTATGTTTAATGTGTTATATTTTTGGTCTTGATGATTTTTTATTTTGATTATGTTTTATATTCAATGAAGTCATGCTTAATGTCTTAAAAAAATGTTAAGAGATTTGGTATCATGCTTAATGAGTTTATAGTTTGAAATTGTGCATGTTATATCTTGAAAACTTGAAACCAAGTTTTGATATCATGCCTAAAGTAAGGATGCATATTGAGTTTATATTTCAAAATTATGCATGATTTTTGTGATTTATGGCTTGTTGATCCTTGTCGTGATGAAATTTAATTTTTTGATTTTAAAAGATGATGAATGTTTTTATTTAGCAAAGGCATGCTTGTATGAAATAAAAAGAGAATACATTTCTTGAAAGTTTCTCAATCTTTATCTTATCGAGTTTTCATCTTAGAGATCCTTATTAATGAATCTATTTATGTTATGAATTTTTTGAATCATGAAATTGATTTTGATGATTTGAATTTAATGGGTTTTATTGAAATCATGATCTTGATTTCTCAAGATTTATAACTTGAAATCGTTTTTGAATCAAGATATCTTCTTTATACTCCTATGATTTTTTTTTGATATTTTATTTAAAGAGGAGTTTTACCATATAAATCATGAGAATTATTATACATGAATCAATATCATTTATGTGTTTTCCCATGACTCTATTTCCTATAGGAAAATATTTATCTATATTAACGATCTTGATTTATCGATATTTGATATTTGATATTTGAAATCTTTCTATAAATTGAGATCATTTTCTCCATGTTTCTTTTTGCTATTAACTAAAGAGAATATTTGTCAAAATGAATCATGTGATCTTATCTTTTATGATATGATTTTTCTATTGTGTAAAATTCCTTGTATTCATGAAGAATAACTCATCACCAAGTTTTTCTTGATATTCTTTATGTGATGATATGAAATTATGTAATACTCATGATATTATGTTGATACATACAAATGAGAAGTTATGACCATGCGTGGTAGGATGAAATATAATTTGATAAATTGATACTATCATGATGTGAACTATTTATGACTTGGAATGATGCATGCAATACTTATGATTTTATTGTGATGATATGATATATTACATATGATATGAATTATGATTAAAATTGTTTTGAATTGAATTCAATTTAAATTTAAGGTTTATCTCAATTATGACATATTAAAATAAGAATGACACCTTATCTTTGTCATAATTTGAAAATTGATATAAAGGGTCTTCCCTTCTTTTTGATAATGACAAAAGGGGGAGATAAAAGATGCTAGCTTGCAAAATTCAAGAAGAAAGCAAAAATTGCTAACTTGCACATTGCAAAGAGAGTAAAAAAATTACAATTCTCAAAAGAGAAGAAAGAACTTGCTATCTTAAACATCACCAAAAATTGATAGCTTATCTATCTTAAGAAGTAAAAATGCAAACTTATATAATTTGTAATCATGCATATCTTTAAATTAATGATGATTTGGTGATTATGCATATTGTAAAGTGATGAAAAATTTACTAACTTGCATGATGTAAAACTTGCTAAATTTGTTAGCTTACAAATTGCAAGAAGAAATTTGCTAGGAAGCTAAATTTGTAAACTTGCACAACTCAAAATTAATTGCTAGCTTACATTTTCTAAAATGATGTAAAAATTTGCTAGCTTGTAGATGATAAAACTTAAGATTATGTTTATAATGCAATGATTTGAAATTGCATATCTCAAATACTTGATAGTTGCACTTTTCCTTTTTGTTGATGACAAAGGGGGAGAAGTATGATGATGTTGTGCATGATTTGATTTTATGATGATATGTTGCTTGGATGTTTGAATCCAAGGGTTCTATCAATAGTGCATATTGATAGGGGGAGTTAAGGTTAACTCCGTTATCAATTGGTTGTCATCATCAAAAAGGGGGAGATTGTTGAATCTCAGATTTTGATGATGAAACCAATTGATAGTGTCGATCTAATGTGCATTTGAGTAACGCAGGGCTAACTTTGATCAGGCAAGGTAAATTGATTAAAGCAGGATGAATCAGATGTTGAGCCGGAGCAAACATGTCAGTAGATTGGACATCAGGCTGAAGGATCGGTCGACGTGTCGGTAGAAGGCTTCGGGTCGAGAATTTAGGCATTGGGCCTAGAAAAGCGGACATTGCACCAAGGAGATCGGAGTTATGGAGGTCAACATGCCAATTGGGCAAAGGCCGCAAAAGAGGATGATGTACCGAAGGATCGGACGAAGTGCCGGAAGAACCAATGACATGTTGGACAACACATGATTAGTGCTTGTAATAATTTGCCTAGATCAAGTTAGGTTAAGTTATAATTGAGTTGGTTTAGAATGTAATTAGGCCAACTCAATTAGGAGCTAGTTGGGCTCAGGTTTGGGTTGTGTTGGGCCAAGTGAAAGGCCCAAACAGTAACCCAGCAAGTGGCACCATTGTGGCAGTCTTCGAGACTGTGTTAGGCAGTGGTACTGCTAGTCTAGGTGGTGGTACCGCCCAGACACAGTCTCCTAGGTGGTAGTATTATTAGATTGGGTGGTGGTACCGCCCAGTGTCAAGCTGCAGGCGGTTGTACCGCCCAATGTAGGCGGTGGTACCGCCCGCACCCCGAAATCTCGAGGATTTAAATTTTGGCTCTAAGTTTTTGAAGCCATTTGGGGTCTATAAATACCCCAGCTATTACTACATGGAGTAGCAAGAAAGATTTAGCAAAACTCTATGATTCTAAAGTTGTAAACCCTAGTAGAAAGATTGAGTTCCCTCCTCCTAAAGCTTAGAGAGAGTTCTAATGGAGGTATGAGAGGGATACCTTGTAAAAGAAGGTTGTAAAAGGTTGTCTCCTAAACCTATGAAATAGAGAAGAGGGATGTAAAAGGGTAGTTGGTCTTCGCCCATTGAAGGAAGACCATTAGTGGATGCCGGTGGCCTTGACGGAAGAGAAATCGGTGTAGTGGATGTAGGTCACGACACTGAACCACTATAAAAATCTAGTTTGTATTTCTTTTGAGTAATTTATTTTAACTATATACTACTGTACTTGCTTACTACTTTCAGTATATCTACGAACACGCTTTCAAGTCAAGCATATTTTCGAAACGAGTTTAATCGAATGAATAATTTTTGAAATTGACGTTTTTACTACTGCACTAATTCATCACCCCCTCTTAGTGCTGACTTGTTCCTAATATAACGGGAGCATGAAAGCAATAGCAGGACTCACGAGGCTGAGATGGACGATCGCGACGCATAGAGATGCCAACAGAACTGACGAGGATGAGATGGACGATCACAGGGTATAGAGATACACTGCTACATATATAGATCTTGATGTGAGTGATTAGACCTACTAGATTAAGCTTGATTACATTAGGATGTGGTCCATGATTATCCACCGTGATTGCTCATGTGATGTGTGATTGCTTGTACACATACTCTATATATATATATATATATATATATATATATATATATATATATATATATATATATATATATATATATTTGCATGCAATGTAGATATATATTAAATATGTATGTGTGTGATGTGTTATATTAGGAGACCAAATCAAAAATCTCCTCTCTCAATAATATTAAGTCAGAAAACGTAAGATAATTAGATTGACCTATGTTGCCTTCCATTGTTATAGGTAGGAATCGATTTTCGATGTAGGTTGAGTTGGTCGAGTCCCTCGAGGCTTACTTATATCACGATTTAATATCTTGTCTATAATATAGAGATGTCACCGGTGACCTGAGGATATGATATGCTTGGTCGAGTCCCTCGAGGGTATATCATTAAAGCAAACTCATCTTGTAATGATGGTGTTGACTTAACCGAAAATCATGGCTGGTCGAGTCCCTTGAGGCCATGGTGGTTCAGAGGCTGAATAGGATGAGAATCACAAGGAGTTATGATTAGCAAGAATTTCCTACCTTTACGGGCTTAGCATGATTGATCGAGTCTCTGGAGGTTATGTTAAGATGCCGATTGGATCCCGATCCCTATTAGAGATCCCTATTGGTCGAGTCTCTCGAGGATGAGATTCACATATTGGAGGGAGTTGCATGTTTCATGAGAAAATAATGGAAGTAGATTAAGATAGAAGACTTTATCTTGATTATTTACTTTTTACAAAGTTATATGTTATTTATTTTTGTTGCACCTTTATTTTCAGAAATATGTTACTTTCATATCACTTACATGGTATACTTGATGTCAATCACCTCACTGGTCCAAACTATATGGATTGACTCTACAACTTGAGAATAATTCTCATGGCATAGAAAATCGTGTACGTCCTTGATATAGTGATACCTATGCTCGAGGAAGGGGCAAGCGAGGATGAGATTGCTTGTTATGTGAAGTACATAGATGACTCCACTCTTGCACAGTATTACATGTTGAGCTCTATGATTCTTGAGTTATAAAGACAATATGAAAAGATGAATGCCAGATCTATTCTCCTACATGTTTGTAAACTGTTTGATGAGCAAAAAAGGACTCAAGGATATGAGATATCCAAGAGCCTCTTCTACGCTAGGATGAATAAGGAGACATCGGTTCAAAACCATGTCCCAAGGATGATTGAGTAGATAGAGAAACTCATAAGTCTAGGAATGGTCCTAGAGGATAACCTGTATGTGGATCTTGTGCTTCAGTCCTTACTAGATTTCTTTTCTCAATTCATAATGAATTTTAATATGAACAAACTTAAAATGACTCTCAATAAGCTCCTCAATATGTTGAGGGAGGCAGAGAGTACTATTAAGAAAGAGAGGCCAGTTCTCTATGCTGGTGAGATTAGAAAGAAAAGGAAGGTAGAAAAGTCCTTTAAGAAGGGCAAGGGCAAGGGCAAAGTGAGTAAAGCAAATTGCTAAGAAAGACCCGATGAAGGATAAAGGCTAGTGCTTCCACTATAGCAAAGATAGGCACTAGAAGAGAAACTGCAAAGAGCATCTTATAGAGAGGGTGAAACAAAAGCTTGGAGAAGCTTCAGGTATATTCATGATCAATATCTATTTATTAGATTCTTATAATAACACATAGGTATTGGATACTAGTAGTGCTTATCATATTTACAATTCGTTGCAGATTCTAGCAACACTTAGGAGATTAGCGAGAGGTGAGATGGATCTCAAGATGGGCAATGGAGTAAAAGTTGCTATAGTAGCTATTGACGAGGTCACCCTACATCTGCTTGCTAGAGCTATTATTGCATTGGATGCATGCTATTTTGTTCCTTCTATTATCAAAAATATTATTTTTATTTTATTTTTGACAATTAGTGGATATAAATTAGTTTTTGAAAATAATGGTTGTTCAATATTATTAGATGATAAGATCGAGGAACATTGCATAATAGTTTGTTTATGCTAGACACTACTTCACATATCATGAATGTAAGTGAGTCTAAGAGGAAACTAGATGAGGTGAACAATGCATACTTGTGACATTATAGGCTATGTCATATCCATGATCGAAGGATTCAAAAGTTATTGAAGGATGAATATCTAGATCTATTCGACTCTGAGTCATATGCAACTTGCAAGCCTTACCTTCATAGAAAACTAATAAACTCTCCATTTAGTAGAACTAGAGATAGAGCCACTGAGCCGCTAGAACTCATATATATGTATGTGATCTCATGTCAACGTATGCCAAATGAGGTTACTCCTACTTCATTACCTTTACTAATAATTTCTCAAGCTATGAACATGTGTACTTGATGAAGTAAAAGTCCGAGGCCTTTAAAAAATTTAGAGTATAAGAATGAAGTGGAGAACCAGAGTAGAAAGAGTATCAAGACTCTTCGATCATATCTAAGAGGTGAGTACTTGAGTATATAGTTCATCTAGTTCCTCAAGGACTATGGGATTCTATCCCAATAGACACCTCCTTATACACCTCAACTCATTGGTGTATTTGAAAGGAGAAATCGTACACTATTAGATATGGTGCGGTCCATGATGAGTTTTATTGACCTACCCATCTCATTCTGGGGATACGCCCTAGAGACCACAACTTACCTTCTAAACAAAGTTCCAACTAAGTCTGTAGTGTTTACACCATATAAAATATAGAAAGGGAAGAAGCCCGATCTTAAGGTTGTTAAGATTGGGGCTACCCTACCCACGTTAAAAGATACAACCCTGATAAGTTGAAATTTAGAACGGAAGAGTGTAAGTTCGTGGGATACCCCAAGGAAACTTGTAGGTATTATTTCTATCACCATAAAGACCAAAAGATCTTTGTAGCCAAGAGAGTAGTGTTCCTTAAGAAGGAACACATTCTTGGTAGAGTCAATGGGAGCATGATAGAGTTGAGCGAGATTAGAGAACTTAGCTCAAGCATTATTCCATAGCCTGAGTCTATTTAGGTACCTAGCACACAAGTTTTGACTTTATGTAGGTCTAGTACAGTATCCCATCCTTTTGAGAGATATGTGGGATATATTAAAGGAGAGGATGTTAAGAATATTGATCCTTAGACCTATAAGGAGGCTATTACAAGTATAGACTTCGAGAAGTGGCAAGAAGCCATGAATTTTGAGATGGATTCCATATACTCCAACAAGGTTTGGAACCTAACTAACGTACTCGAGGGTATTGTACCCATTGGTTGCAAGTGGATCTTTAAGAAGAAGATCAGAATAGATGGAAAGGTAGAGACCTATAAAGCAAGGTTATTGATTAAGAGGGATCATCAAAAGTAAGGTATCAACTATGACAAAACTTTTTCACCCATAGCTATGCTAAAATCCATTAGAATTCTATTGGTTATTGTAGTATACTATGATTACAAGATATGATAGATAGACGTGAAAACTATGTTCCTCAATAATAACCTCGATTAGGAGGTGTATAAAATACAGCTTGAGGGATTCGTACCCAAGGATAGTCCAGATAAGGTGTGCAAATTGCTTAGGTCTATCAATGGACTGAAGCAAGCTTCTCGAAGTTGGAACATAAGATTTGATGAGGCAATCAGATCTTATGACTTCATTAAGAATAAAGATTAGCCTTATGTATATAGGAAGGTAAGTGGGAGCACTATTACCTTTTTGGTGTTATTTATATATGACATCCTAATTATTAGGAATGATATAGGAATGCTCTCAATAGTAAAGGCTTAGTTATCTAAATACTTCTCCATAAAGAACTTAGGAGAAGCATCTTATATTTTGGGGATTCGGATTTATAGCGATAGATTCAAGAGGATACTTAGCTTGTCCCATTTGGATATATAGATACCATTGTCAAAAGATTTGACATGAAAAATTTCAAGAGAGGTCACATACCGATGAAACATGGGATATCACTTTTTAGGAGTATATTCCTAAAGACTTCTGAAGAAAGGGCAGACATGGATAGGATACTCTAAGCCTTAGCGATAAGGTTTATCATGTATGCTATGCTATGTACCATACCTGATATAGTGCATGCTTTGAGTATCACGAGCAAGTATCAAGTAAATCCAAGCTTGGAACATTGGAAAGTAGTAAAGTATATCCTTAAGTACTTGAAAAGGACTAAGAATCTTTTACCAGTATATGAAAGTAGTAACCTTAGGGTTAGGGCTATATGGACTCAAGTTTTTAGTCCGATAACGATGATAACAAGTCAAATTTGGGGTATGTGCTCATCTTGAATGGAGAAGCAGTATGCTAGAAGAGTTTCAAGCAAGATATTATTGCTGACTCTACCATAAAGGCGGAGTACATTGCTGTAATAGAGGTAGCAAAGGAGAGAGTCTGGATGAGAAGTTCATCACAAATCTAGGAGCCATGCTGGGCAATGAGGAGTTGATTCCCTTATATTGTGACAACAACGGGGCGATTGCTCAAGCGAAGGAACCCATGTCTCATCAGAAGTCTAAGCTTGTTTTGAGGAGGTTCCACCTAATTAGAGAGATCGTGGCCTGAGGAGATGTAGTAGTGGAAAGAGTTCTATCTGAAGATAACATCGCAAATCTATTGACAAAGCCGTTATCTCATATTGTCTTTGAGCATCACAGGGGTCTGATGAGGATCAAACACATAGGTGATTGGCTTTAGGTCAAGTGGGATATTGCTAGTCAAAGGTGCCCTACAAGCTAATCATATGAGTGATGACACATGTGACATGACATGCAATCTTTTTGCTTATTATATTATTAAATATTTTATTTACTTTATATTACTTATTGTATGTATAAATATATAGTGATATCTATGAATTTGTGTAATGAGAATCGAATCATAATGAGATTATAATAATGAGATCGATTCACGTTTAAACACAGACCCTAAATAATCTTAGTCATAGGTTACTCGAGAGGAACATGGAGATAACCAGATAGATTGGAGTATTGTATATCCATTCATATGATGGAGGCAATTGGTCTCATAGTTGCTCGTGTGGGAACACTAAGGCTACAGTGCATGTGCTCATTAGAGAATGAGTTCACTGATTATTTAGCTTGTAGAAAGTTAGATGGTTGATACCTCATTGTTAAACAACGATTTTGTTATCCTAGTAATGTATCTAATCCTTAAACTTGAGACACTAAGGATGTCTTGTATGAGTACTTGACTCTTTGATACTGGACATATAGGTTTGAAAGTTTTAGATCTAACATAGCTGGTTATTGGGAGTGGTAGCCAACCTGATGAGGGCTATTGAGCACTGATAGAGGATCATTTGCTTTCAGTATCATGAGATAAATATTTCATGTGTTTTTGCTCAGACAAATCCCTAGCCAAGGTTATTCGGATTGAGAGAAAGAGCTTCTCTAGGAGGACCCAATTAGAGCGAGACTTGGGTATGTTAGAAATGAGTCGGTACTAAGAGGGGGGAGGTGAATTAGTACAGTGGTAAAATAATCGATTTTGAAAAAGATTCATTCTTTGAAAATCGATCGGAAGGATATTAACTTAAAAATACTTTCATAAGCATGTAAAGAGGAAGTAGAGTAGTGAGCAAGTATAATGATTTGCAACAAAGGTAAACAATAAAGTAAAAGGTAGCAAATCGAGTTTTTATAGTGGTTCGATTATCGTAACCTACATCCACTCCCGATTCCTCCTCCGTCGAGGCCACTGTCATCCACTATCGGTCTTCCTTCAATAGGCAAAGACCAACCACCTGTTTACAACTTTATTCTCCTTTTGCAGGATCAGGAGAGAACCTTTACAACCCCTTTTTTAAAAGCTTCCCTCATACTCTCCCATAGAATGGTCTCTAAATTTTAAGAGGAGAGACTCTACACTTTACAAGGGTTTTCAACTTAGAAATATAGAGTTTTTGATCACCTTTCTTACTACTCTATGCAGGAATAGCTGGGGTATTTATAGGCCCCAAATGGATTTAAATTTGGAGCCTAAAATTTAAATTCCTGAGATTTCAGGGTACGGGCGGTACCACCGCTTGCAGCATGACATTGGGCGGTACCACTACCCTGTCTGGTGGTACTACTGCTTGGGAGACTATGTCTGGGTGGTACCACCACCCAGACTGGTGATGCTATCGTCTGACAACCTCAAAGACCAAGTTTTTCAACTCATAGGTGGTTCCACCGCCTGTTCTGGCGGTGCCACCGCTTGACCCAACTTTTGGGTCACTAAATGGGCCTCCTAATGAGCCCAAATCAGTCTTAATTATGGCCCAATTGGCTCCTAATTGAGTTATCCCAATTCTAACCCAATTACGCCTAAAACCTACTTCGATCAAGATAATTGATTACAAGCGAATCCTTGTTGTCCGGCATGTCCTTGGTTCATCTGATCCTTCAGCGTATCGTCCTCTTTTGCAGCCTTTGCCCAATCGGCATGTTGACTCCACAACTCCAATCTCCTTGGCACAATGTTCGCTCTTCTAGGCCCGATGCCCGAATTCACATCCTGAAGCCTTCTGCCGACATGTCGACCATTCCTCCGGCTCGACATCCAATCTTCTGACATATTCCCTCTGGCCCAACATCCGATTCTTTTTGCATTAATCAATTTACCTCTCTTTGATTGAAGCTTCCTGCGTACTCAAAATGCAGATCAAATCATAAACACTATCAATTGGTTTCATTATCAAAATCCGAGAATCAACAATCTCCTCTTTTTGATAATGATAACTAATTGATGAAGGAGTTTAAACAAACTCCCCCTATCAATATGCCTTATTGATAGAACTCTTGAATTCAAATTAAATTCAAGTCAAAGCAAATTTAATGAAGAATATTTGCAACACGTCATCATAAAATCATGCATAATCAAAGTTACAATACATCATTCCATGCATGATCATTATCATAACTTCTCCCCCTTTGTCATCGACAAAAAGAAGAAGTGCATTTAGCAACTTTTATATAATATCAAGTTTTATCATCTTGCATGCTAGCAATAATCAGAGATGTGCAAGTTAGCATGTTTGCTTTTCTTGAGATAGTAACTTTTTGCTTCTCTTTAGATTACAAGCTAGGAATTTTTACGATATGCAAGTTTTATAATATACAAGCTAGCAAATTACTTTACAACATGCATAATCACCAAATCATCATTAATTTTAAAGATTTACAAAATTACAAATTTTGCAAGTTTGCATTTTTGCTTCTTAAGATAGACAAGCTAGCAATTTTTGGTGATATTCAAGATAGCCAGTTCTTTCTTCTCTTTTGAGAAGTATAATTTTTTGCTTTCTTTGCCAAGCGTAAGCTAGTAAAATTTTACAAATATTACAACATGCAAGCTAGCAACTTTGGCAAGTTTTACATTATTTTCAAATATATAAGCTAGCAAATTTTTGAGATGTTCATGATAGCAAGTTCTTTCTTCTCTTTTAAGAAGTGCAAGCTATCAATTTTTCTTCCCCTTTGTCATTGTAAAAAAGAAGGGAAGAATACAATTTTATAATTCTTTTTCCCTTTATAGTAATTTTTAAATTATGACAAAGGTAAATTATCAATCTTATTTCAATATGTTTGTGCATCATTATAGTTTCAAATTAAAATATGCACAATTTTAAAACTTTACATTTCATTCTTACTTCATGCATAATACTAAAAATAAATCATCACTGTGGGCATATCATACATGATACAAAGATATTAAAATCTTTAAGCATTTATCACTTCATACATTAAATCAATCATGTTGAACATGATACCTAATATTCATCATTATTTTCAACTCATTCAATTTGTCAAATCAACAAAGTCACTTTCAAGAGATTCAAAATGAAATAAAGAGATTTATCGATCTTTCTAAATGCAAGTAATTTCCTTTCTCCCCTTTGTCATTATAAATAAGAAAGAAGAATTTTTTAATAGTGCAATTTATTTCTTTCTTACCTCAATGCTCTAAGCATCACACAAATACAAAGATAATCATATAAAAGTTATGACATGAAGGATAAAAGATCAAGAAAGATCAATTCACAAATGATTTATCTTGATAAATCTCCTTTACATAACAAAAAGAAATCTTAGGAGATTAAATAGTCAATAATCTTCAAAGGTAATCTCATGTTATAAATTTCGAGAAATCAAGAGAGAAACCATGATTCATTTGGATAAATTTCAATAAGAAGATACAAGAACACATAATAAGATATCTTGATTCATAAACAATTTCAAGTTATAAATCACAAGAAATCAAGATCATGATTTCGATAAAACCCATTAAATTCAAATCATTTTTATAATCCATAAGATTCACGAAAGCATAATATACATGGATTCATTAATCTTTTATCAAAAAATCAATAAGATAGAGATGTTTCATTTTAAGTTATTGGTTTCATACAAGTATGCCTTTGTCTTTTTATGCCAAATAAAAATATGCATCAACGTTTAGGATCAAAAAATAAATTTCATCATAAAAACCATCAAGACCAATAAATCACAAAAGTCATCATGTATAACTTCAAAATATCATGCATAGAATAAAGTCATCAAGCATTGTACCAAAACTTTCATTAAAACAACAAGCATAATTTCAATTAGCGTTTTCAATTAAAGTCGGAAATCAATACGAAAATCAACATGATACACATTATTGTTTCTTTAAACAAGAGATTTGATTTATTATTTTAATTTCAATGATAATATATTTTTCTTTTTATGTGTTTCATTTTATGTGATTGATTTCATATAAGTATGCTCAAATTTTTTTATATGAAAACCATCCAACAAAACTTAAAAAGCAATACAAAATCATCACAATACATATAATTGTTTATAACACACAAGAAATTAATCACTAGATTTAATTCTAATATTTTGTTGTATTTTCATAAAATATGTAATTGTTATTATTATTTTCAAAATCACTAGAAAGATGAGCATTATCCCAATTTTTATATTTTTTAACAATTTACATATAAATTTTCTAATCTAATTTAAAAACAACTCATGAAATGCACCATGTAATTTCAAAATAAAGGGATTTTGGTTACCTTGTCATCGAAAGCCGTTAAGGCATAGTTTGTCATCTCGCCTTTGTTGGTTTGTTCTTCATCTTCGAATGAACTCGATTTATCCCAAAATGTTTTATTCTTCTTGCATTTATAGCAAGTAGTTGCATTCTTTTTAAGTTTATTTTTGCTCTTTAATTCTTGTTTCATGAACTTTTTAAATTTCATAGTGAGGAGTTCAAGTTCACCATCTCTTGAGCTTTTGCTCGAGTAGTCTTCAATTGTTCTAAATCCCAAATCTTTCCTATTCTTTAGAAGGTTGTTCTTAAGTTCATTTTGTGCCATAAAATTTATTTCATAGGTCATTAAAGACCCGATAAATTCTTCGATCGAAAAAGAATTCAAATCCTTGGTCTCTTGAATGGTTGTTACTTTAGAGTCCCAATTATTAGAAAGAGATCGTAAAACTTTATTAACAAGTTTAAAATTCAAAAAACATTTGCCAAGTGCTTTTAGACTATTGATGACATCTGTAAAATAAGTGTACATGTCTCCAATAGTCTCGCTTGGCTTCATTCGAAAAAGTTCAAAATCATGCATCAAAAGATTTATCTTAGAATTTTTTACTCTACTAGTGCTTTCATATGTGATTTTAAGAGTGTGTCAAATAAAAAAAGTCATTTCACATGTAGAAACTCGATTGTATTCAATTTTATCTAAAGCACAAAATAAAGCATTCATAGCTCTAGAATTTAAAGAAAATATCTTCTTCTCCGAATCATTCCAATAGTTCATTGAAAGAGAAGACCTTTCAAAACCTCTTTTGACAATATTCCATAAATTCGAATCTAAAGAAAGCAAGAAAAATCTCATTCGAATTTTTCAATATGTGTAGTCCGTCCCATTGAACAAGGGAGGACGAATGAGAGAGTGACCCTCTTGAAAGCCGAAAAGAGAGTTTTTGATCACCTTTCTTGCTACTCCATGCAGGAATCGCTGGGGTATTTATAGGTTCTAAATGAATTCAAATTTGGAGCCCAAAATTCAAATCTTCGAGATTTTAGGGTACGAGCGGTACCACCGCCTATAGCCCGACACTGGGCGGTACCACTACCCAGTTTGGTGGTACTACCACCTAGGAGATTGTGTCTGGGTGGTACCACTGCCTAGACTAACGGTACCACTGCCTAACAGCCTCAAAGATCGAGTTTTTCATTTTTCAACTCACAAGCGGTTCCACCGCCTGTTCTAGCGGTGCCACCGCTCGACCCAACTTTTGGTCACTAAATAGGCCTCCCATGAGCCCAAATTAGTTTTAATTATGGCCAAATTGGCCCCTAATTGAGTTAGCCAAATTTCAACCCAATTATGCCTAAAATCTACTTCGATCAAGATAATTGATTACAAGCGAATCCTTATTGTCCAGCATGTCCTTGGTTCATCCGGTGCTTCATCCGATCCTTCGGCGCATCATCCTCTTTTGCAGCCTTTGCCTAATCGGCATGTTGACTCCACAACTCTAATCTCTTTGGCGCAACATCCGCTCTTCTAGGCCCGATGCCCTAATTCACATCCCGAAGCCTTCTGCCGACACGTCGACCGTTCCTCCAGCCCGACATCCAATCTTTTGACATGTTCACTCCGGCCCAACATTTGATTCCTCATGCTTTAATCAATTTAACTCCCCTTGATTGATGCTTCTTGCGTCACTCAAAACACAGATCAAATTATAAATACTATTAATTGGTTTCATTATCAAATAAAACCTCTTTTGACAATATTCCATAAATTCGAATCTAAAGAAAGCAAGAAAAATCTCATTCGAATTTTTCATATGTGATTTTAAGAGTGTGTCAAATAAAAAAAGTCATTTCACATGTAGAAACTCGATTGTATTCAATTTTATCTAAAGCACAAAATAAAGCATTCATAGCTCTAGAATTTAAAGAAAATATCTTCTTCTCCGAATCATTCCAATAGTTCATTGAAAGAGAAGACCTTTCAAAACCTCTTTTGACAATATTCCATAAATTCGAATCTAAAGAAAGCAAGAAAATCTATCGAATTTTTTACTCTACTAGTGCTTTCATATGTGATTTTAAGAGTGTGTCAAATAAAAAAAGTCATTTCACATGTAGAAACTCGATTGTATTCAATTTTATCTAAAGCACAAAATAAAGCATTCATAGCTCTAGAATTTAAAGAAAATATCTTCTTCTCCGAATCATTCCAATAGTTCATTGAAAGAGAAGACCTTTCAAAACCTCTTTTGACAATATTCCATAAATTCGAATCTAAAGAAAGCAAGAAAAATCTCATTCGAATTTTTCAATATGTGTAGTCCGTCCCATTGAACAAGGGAGGACGAATGAGAGAGTGACCCTCTTGAAAGCCGAAAAGAGAGTTTTTGATCACCTTTCTTGCTACTCCATGCAGGAATCGCTGGGGTATTTATAGGTTCTAAATGAATTCAAATTTGGAGCCCAAAATTCAAATCTTCGAGATTTTAGGGTACGAGCGTACCACCGCCTATAGCCCGACACTGGGCGGTACCACTACCCAGTTTGGTGGTACTACCACCTAGGAGATTGTGTCTGGGTGGTACCACTGCCTAACAGCCTCAAAGATCGAGTTTTTCATTTTTCAACTCACAAGCGGTTCCACCGCCTATAGCCCGACACTGGGCGGTACCACTACCCAGTTTGGTGGTACTACCACCTAGGAGATTGTGTCTGGGTGGTACCACTGCCTAACAGCCTCATATTCTTCTCTCCCTTTCTCCTCCTCAGATAGTAGGTGTGGAGATTTGGGCAGCGATTCGAGGAGCATCTTCTTAGCCCCTACCGTATGGATTACCATTAGAGAGGAGGACGTTTGACTTCCTTCTTCCTCTCCCACAGATCTATAGGAATTCAAGGATATATGATCTCCATAGGTAATACAATATTTCATATATGCAGTTTTCGATTTTGTAAATTTTTATACACTAATCTTCATACGACCATGAACAACTTTTGAGAAATCTAAGATTTTTCTTTTATGTTCTTCCGCTACGCATGTGATGTCGCCCTCTAGATTTCCCTACAAACATGCCAATGGATCAGGCGATACATCGAAGGTTCGAATGATGCGACAAAAGTTTAGACAAAGTTCTAATGAACCAACAGCCAATATAATTTCTTGTTTAGTAATCGTTTAGGTCTTTATCGTCATAATTAAGTCTTAAATTGAGTTAGTTTTAGGTATAACCTTATTAACTTAATTATGGGCCCATTGGGCTTGATTTGAGCCAAGTACGACCTATTGAGAGGCTCATTCAGTGATACAAAGTTAGGTTATTCGGTGGAACCACCATGGTGGTACCGCTAGTGTCAAGCAGTGGTACCACCTAGACAAGTAGTGGTACTGCATTGATTGATGATAGTACAGCTAGTACATGGTCTCCCATGAAGTCTAGCGGTAGTACCGCCTAGACTAGGCATTGTTACCACTAGTAATTAATGCTGTAGGCGGTGGTAGCATCAGTACCTCGAAAACCCGGGATGAGACTTTTTTTGGCTCCATTTTTAAAGCTATTTGGAGTTTATAAATACATTACTCATTCTTGCTTGAGTCACTAAGAAAAGTAAATGAAAATGCTAGTGATTCTGAGTTGTAGAGTCTTGAAAAGTACTAAGTATCTCCCTTCTCCTCTTTAAAGTTTTAAGCTTATTTTAAAAGAGGTATGAGACTTGTAAATGTTCTCTCCTAAACATATGAAAATAGAAAAAGTTATAAAGAGGGTAGTTGGTCTTTACCCATTGAAAGAAAATCATTAGTGAACATCGGTGGCTTCGACGGAAGAAGAATCTGTATACATTTCTTTCATACTTTTCACTGCCATTACTTACTAATTTAATTTGCTACTACTCTCACTTTCTCTCTAAGATTAAATGCATTTTTTATATGGTTTCATCATTTTCAAAATCATAACTTTTCACTTACTCTAAGTCAAGCACACTATTGCTTTCTTATATAACTGCTTATTATACTTAATCTAAGTTAAGCACACTTTCGATATATATTTTCATGGAATGGAAGTTTTCAAACTGAAGTTTTTATGAAAGCACTAATTCACCTCCCACTGTGCCCCCCCCCCCCCCCCCCCTTAAGTGTCATTACGGTCATAATAGCTGGTATCATAGTCGAATTTCTCTCATTTGGTTTAACACACAAGAGAGATTAAATTGCTTTTGTTGGCAAATAAGAGGGTCACTCTATCACTTGTCCCCCTATGTTCAATGGGATGAGTTACATATATTGAAAAACACGAATGAGGATTTTTTTATTTTTATAGACTTCGATTTATGAAATATTATCAAATATGGTTTTCAAAAATCCTCTAGACCAATGAATGAATAGAATAATCTAGAGAAAAAATCATTTTCTTTAAATGCAAAAGCTATAAATGTTTTATTTTATGCTCTAGACAAAAATAAATTTAATTATGTTTCTATATGCGAAATTGTACATGATATTTGACACACACACGAAGTCACACATGAAGGCATAAGTAGGGTTAAAGAATCTAAGATGAATCTTTTGGTGCATAATTATTAATTATTTTGAATGAAGCCAAGTGAAACCATTGGTGATATGTATACCCATTTTAAGGATGTTGTCAATGGTTTGAAAGCACTTGGTAAAAGTTTTACTAATCTTGAACTTGTTAATAAAATTTTATGATATCTTCCTAAAAATTGGGATCTAAAAGTGACTGCTATTCAAGAAGCAAAGAACATGAACTATTTTCCTCTTAAAGAACTCATAGGGTCATTAATGACCTATAAAATGATGTGCAAGTTAGAGGAACATGAGAACAACATTCTAAAAGACAGGAAGGATATAATACTTAGAACTAAAAAAGATTACTCGAGCGAAAGCTCAAGTGATAATAATGACTTGGCACTGCTAAAAAAAAATTTTAAAAATTCATAAGAAGAAACAAAACAAATCTCATAAAATAATATATTGAGAATAAAAATGAACTAAAAAAGGACACAATCATCTGCTATAAATGCAAGAAGCTAAGATACTTTAAAAATGAATGTCCTCAATTAAAGAAGAAGAAGTTGCCAAATAAGAAGAAAGCACTCAAGGTAATTAGGACAAATCGAGTGCATCCGAAGATGAGGAGCAAACCAATGAAGATGAAGTAACAAACTATGTATTGACAACTTTCGACAATGATGTTTGTGACTCAAATGAATCCTTTTTACCTTATAATGAATTACTTAATGCATTTCATAATTTGTATGATGAGCTTAAAATAGTTAGTAAGAAATATAAATTATTAAAAAAATCATATATCTATCTCTAATGAATTTGATAAATTAAAAAATAAGTATGATAAATGCTTGTTAACTCCTTACATTAAGTGTGAAGAGTTAGATTTACTTAAGAAAGAAAATATAATATTAAAATAAATTTAAAAAAAATTTAAAATTGGTAACAAATCATTAAACATGATTTTTGTCAATAAGGATTATATTTATAGAAAGGAAGGAATCGTCTTTGTGAGTAACACTCAACAAAAGCCAACTACTTTCATTAAAGGACCAACATTTTATTTTTTTCTTAAAAATAAATATAATTTTTGTGGTAGATATAAAAATTATGCTTATAATTGTTCATTAAAAAAATATAACTCACACAAATTAGTTTGAGTTTTTAAAGGAACTATGAATAACTTAATGCCAATAGATAGATCTTTTCATGAGGGACCCAAAGTTAAATGGGTATCGGAACCAAACCCTCATTTCTTATAGATTTGTCTTCAATCAAAGCTAGAAGTAAGAGATGGTATCTTGATAGTAGATGCCTTAGGCACATGAGATAAGATTCTCATAATGAACATAGTCTACCCAAATACTTTTGGGCCGAAGCCGTTAATACGATATACTATGTCATGAATAAGGTTCTCGTAAGACTACTACTTTCTAAAACTCTTTATAAATTATGGAATAATAAAAGACCCAAAATTTCATATTTTAAAGTTTTTGTTATAAATATTATATTTTAAATGAAAAATATGTCTTAGGAAAATTTGATGTAAAATCTAATGAAACATATTTCTTAGATATTCTCCTATTTCTAAAGCTTATTGTGTCTTTAATAAAAGAACTTTAGTTATTAACAAATCCATCCATATTATTTTTAATGAGTTTTTCAAAGTTAAGAAAAATAAACTTGATGATGATTTTGATTTTGATACTTTGAATTTAAATCAAAATTCTTCTCTCCCAAGCAATTTGGATGCATCTACTTCCAAAAAATCCTTACCAAAGGAATAAAAGTATATAGATGCTCATCCTAAGGAGCTAATAATTGGAGATACATCAAAAATGTTCAAACTCAATCTTTATTTAAAAATTTTTATGCTAATGTTACCTTTTTGTCTTAAATTGAACATAAATATATTGAAGATGCTTTAAAAGATAATTCATGGATTGTTGCAATGCATGAAGAGTTAAATCAATTTGAGAGAAATAAGGTGTGGACATTTGTTCCTATACCTAGTAACCATCTTATAATTGATACTAAATGGGTCTTTAGAAATAAGAAGATGAACTTGATATCATAGTTCGAAACAAGGTTAAATTAATAGCCAAAGGTTTCAACCAAGAAGAAGATATCGACTATGAAGAAATCTTCGCTCTTATGGCAAGACTTGAAGCTATAAAGATACTCCTTGCCTATGCATATTATAATAATTTTAAGTTATTTCAAATGGATATTAAAAATACTTTTCTTAATGACTTTATTTCCGAAGAAGTTTATGTTGAACAACCATCCAGATTTGAGAATGTTCTTTTTCCTAACCATGTTTTTAAGTTATCTAAGGCTCTCTATAGATTGAAACAAGCCCTAAGGGCTTGGTATGAGAGACTTAGTTCATTTCTTATTAATAATGATTTTTTGAAAGGCAAGGTTGATACTACATTATTTATTAAATATTTTAAAAATAATTTTTTTATTATTCAAATTTATGTTGATGATATTATTTTTGGTTCTTCTAAGTAGTCTTTATATAAATCTTTTGCTAAAAGTATGAGCTAAGAATTTGAAATGAGTTTAATGGGTGAGCTAACATTTTTCTTAGGATTATAAATTAAGCCACTAAGTAATAAAACTTTTGTTAGTCAAACTAAGTATGCTTTAGATCCATTAAAATAATTTAATATGGATAATACTAAGGTTATTAACACACTAATGAATATTTTTACAAAATTAGATATAGATAATGAATGAGAATATTTTGATCAAAAGGCTTCTAGAGGTATGATAGGTAGTTTACTATACCTTACAACAACTAAACCTGATATTATGTTTACTGTTGGACTTTATGCTATCTTTTAATCTAATCCTAAAAAATCTCATTACAAAACAGTTAAAAGGATTTTTTGATACTTAAAAGGAACTCCTAATATAAGATTATGGTATCTACAATCTAAAAAATTTGAATTAATTACTTATGCCGATGCTGACTTTGTTGGATGTAGAATAGATAGAAAAAACATATCTAAAATATGTCAATTCTTAGGTCATGCACTTGTTTCTTGGTCTTTAATGAAATAAACTTTTGTTGCATTATCTATAGCTGAGGCTGAATATGTAGCAGTAGGTGCATGTTATACATAATTTATTTGGATGAAAAATACTTTAGAAGATTATGGACTTTACTTGAAAAATATTCCTATAAAATGTGATAACACTAGTGCAATATATTTAACAAAGAATCCTATTCAATACTCTAGAACTAAATATATTGATATTAGACATCATTTTCTTAGAGATCATATTAATAATCATGATATATCTTTAGATTTTATTGATACAAAACATCAAATAGTAGATATTTTTACTAAACCATTGAATGAGGAATAATTTGATTTTATTATAAGAGAATTAGGCAATATTAAATCTTCTAAATGCATGAATTCTTCTTATATATATTTTAGATCATTATATTGATTTCTCGATTTTCATGACTTGAGTTTTCTTTTTGAATCGAGATCATTTCCTATCATTCTTTCTCCTTGCTATTTATAAAACAAAAGTTTTGTAAAAAATGATTCATAGACTTTCGGTATTCATGACTTGATCTTTCATTTTTCATGTGATGCGTTATCAAGATCTTTCATTTTGCACCATTGAATCCCTCCCTTCTTCTTCTTTTTTTTTTATGACAAAGGGGAGAAAGAGAAGTGCTATCTTGTATATTTTAATAGAAGCAAAATCTGCTAGCTTGCACATCTCAAGAAGCAAAAAATATTATCTTGCACATCTCAAGAGAAGTAAAAGTTCTAACCTTCATATCTCAAAAACTTGCTAGCTTGCATGTTCTAAAAGGATGCTAAATTGCTAGCTTGCATGTTTCAAAAACTTGCTAGTTACACTTTTCTCTTTTTTATTGATGACAAAGGGGGAGAAGTAATGATGAACGATTTGAAAATTTTAATATTTTGGTATCATGTATGTTATACCCAAAATGATGATAATTTAAAATTTTATGTTTTGGAATTATGCGTGTATACCTTGATGATTTGAAATTATGTTTATGATGCATGCAATACTTTAACTTATGATGACGATATATGCAGTGATATACATAAGATGCAAGTAATGATTACTGTGATATTATGATGATGCATATGATGTATGCAATATTATTTTAACTATACATATAAAGTATAAAATGATGATCTTAGCAAAGAAAATGATTAAAATTATTTCGATTTGAATTCTAAAATTATCATTTTATGAATTTAAAGTTTCTTTCAATATGGCATATAGATAGGGGGAGTTGAGTTAAACTCTATCGTCAATTGGTTGTCATCATAAAAAAAAAGAGATTATTGAATCCTAGATTTTGATGATGAAATCAATGGATGAAGTTTGTGATCTAATATGTGTATTAAGAAAAGTGATACATGACTAACTTCGATCATGAAAAGGCAAAACGATTGAAGCAAAAGAATCAGATATTGGGTCGGAGTTACAGATCGTGCATCAGGCCGGAAGGATTGGATATTGTGCCAATATCGGTGTTGCGAGAGTCAACATGCCGATGGATCGAGCGATACACTTAAGGTTCGAACAACGTGTTTAAAGTTCGAATAAAGTTTTGATGAACTAATGACATACCAGACAATATATATTTCTTATCTTATAATCATTTGTCTTTATCATCGTAGTTAGGTCTTAAATTGAGTTAGTTTTGGGTGTAACCTTACTAACTCAATTAGGGGCCCATTGGGCCTGATCTAGGGCTAAGTTAGGCTCTTTGAGAGACTCATTTAGTGACCTAGAGTTAGGTAAGGAAATGGAGCTGTCTATGAGCTAGAACGTATAAAGTGTATGTTTTCTAGAAGACCCGACGATGGTACCGCCCAACACTAGCGGTGGTATTGCTAGAACTTCGAAAACTCAGGATGAGACTTTTTTTGGCTCCATTTTTAAAGTATTTAGGGCCCATAAATATCCCACTCATTCTTACTTAAGATAATAAGAAAAGTAAATGAAAAGGCTAGTGGTTTTGAGTTGTAAAATCTTGAAAAGTGCTAAGTGTCCCCCTCCTCATCTTTAAAGTTTTGAGCTTATTCTAAGAGAGGTGTGAGACATGTAAAGGTTCTCTCCTAAACTTGTGAAAAGGAGAAAGTGTTATAAAGAGAATAGTTAGTCTTCGTCCGTTAAAAGAATATCATTAGTAAATGCTGGTGGCCTCAACGAAAAAGGAATTAGGAGTGGACGTACGTCGTGATGATTGAACCACTATAAATTCGGTGTGCATTTCTTTCATGATTTTCATTGCCATTACTTATTGATTTAATTGTCTACTACTCTCACTTGCTCTCTAAGATTAAATGCATTTCCAATATGGTTTCATAATTTTCAAAATCGTAACTTTTCACTTACTCTAAGTTAAGCATACTTTCGATATTTGTTTTCACACTAAGTCAAGCACACTATTTCTTTTTTATTTTAACTGCTTATTACACTTATTCTAAGTCAAGCACACTTTTGATATATGTTTTCATCAAATGAAAGTTTTCAAACTGAGGTTTTTATGAAAACACTAATTCGCCCCCCCCCCCCATTAGTGCCTTTATGATTCTAACAATACTCTATCAAATCTATGTAAAGTTGGAACTTGTGTATTAGGTACCTGAATAGACACAGGGTATGGAATGATGGTTGAGCTAGGTTCTCCAACCTCACTTAACTCTATCATGCTCCCACTGTCGCCACCAAGAATGTATTCCTTCTCGAGGAACACTATCCTCTTGGCTACAAAGACCTTTTGGTCCTCGGAGTGATAGAAATAATACCCGCAAGTTTCCTTGGGGTATCCCATGAACTTGCACCATTCTGTCCTAAATTCCAACTTGTCAGAGTTGTGTCTCTTAATGTGGGCAAGGTAGTCCTAAATCTTAAGAATCTTAAGATCAGGTTTCTTCCCTTTCATTAACTTATATGGTGTAGATACCACAAACTTAGTTAGAACTCTGTTCAAAAGGTAAGTTACAGACTATAGAGCGTATCCCTAGAATGAAACGGATAGGTTGGTAAAATTCATCATGGACTGCACCATATCTACAGCGTATGATTCCTCCTTTTTGATACACTATTGAGTTGATATATATAAAAAGGGGTCTATTAGGATAGAATCCCATGATCCTTAAGGAATTGGATAAACTCTATACTCAAGTACTCACCTCCTCGATCTGATCGAAGAGTTTTGATACTCTTTCTAGTCTAGTTCTCTACTTCATTTTTATACTCCTTGAATTTTTCAAAGGCTTTAAACTAATACTTCATCAAGTACACATGACCATACTTAGAGAAATTATTAGTGAAAGTAATGAAGTAGGAGTAATCACCTATGGCCTGAGTTGACATAGGACCATATACATCGCTATATATGAGTTTTAGTAACTCAATGACTCTCTCTTCAATTTCACTAAATAGAGAGTTTGTTAGTTTTCCACGAAGGCAAGACTTGTAAGTTGCATATGACTCGTAGTTGAATAGATCTAGGTATCTATCTTTTGGCAATTTTTGAATCTTTCCCTCATGGATGCGACCTAGCCTATAATGCCACAAGTGTGTACTATTCACCTCATCTCATTTTCTCTTAGACACACTTATATTCATTATATATAGAGCAGTATCTAGTATGAATAAACCATTATGTAATATTCCTCTAGTGATGATCTTATCATCTAATATTATTGAACAACCATTATTCTTAAAAACTAATTTATATCTATAACTATCAAACATAAAATTGAAATAATATTTTTGATAATATAAGAAACAAAGTAACATGCATCCAATGCAATAATAGCTCTACTAGGTAGATATACGGTGACCTCACCAACAATTATTGTAGTAACTTTTGCTTCATTACCCATCTTGAGGTCTTTCTTACCTCTTACTAATCTCCTAGGTCTTGCTAGAACTTATAAAGAATTATAGATGTGATAAGCACTCCTGGTATCCAATACCCATACGTTATCATAAGAATCTGACAAATTGAGACTGATCATGAATGTACTTGAAGCTTCTCTAAGCTTCTATTTTACCTTCTGTGCAAGGTACTCTTTATGGTTCCTCTTCCAGTGCTCATCTTTGTCATAGTGGAAGCACTGACCTTTGTCCTTTATTGGATCATTCTTAGCAACCTTTGCTTTACCTGGTTTGCCCTACTCTTGCTTTTCTTAAGTGACTTTTCTGCCTTCCTTTTCTTTTTGTTCTCATTAGCATAGAGAACTGACTTTTCCTTCTTGATAGTGCTCTCAGCCTCCCTCAATATTAAAGAGCCAAGGAGAGTCACCTTAAGCTTGTTCATGTTAAAATTCATAATCAACTAAAAAAAGAAATTTTGTAGGGACTAAAGCACAAGATCCACAATAAGTTATTTTCTAGGACCATTCCTAGACCCGTGAGCTTCTCTATCCACTCAATCATCTTGAGGATATAGTTTTGAACTAGTGTCCACTTAGTCATCCTAGCACGGAAGAGACTCTTGGATATCTCATATCATTGAGTTCTTTTCTATCTCTTAAATAATTTGTGAAGATGCAAGAGAATAGATTTGTTATCCATCTTTTCATGTTGCCTTTATAACTCGGGAGCTGTGGAGCCCAACATGTAATACTGAGTGAGAGTGGAGTCATTTATGTACTTCATGTAATGAGCAATCTCATCCTCACTTGTCCCTTCCTTGGGCATAAGCATCACTATGTCAAAGACGCATGTAATTTTCCCCATTGTGAGAATGATTCTCAAGTTACAGAGCCAATCCGTATAATTTGGACCAATGAGGCAATTAACATCATGTATGCCACATAAGAGATTTGAAAGCGATATTTGCTAAAAATAAAGATGCAGCAAAATAAATAATATGTAGATTTTGTAGAAAAATAGACAATTAAGATATAGACTTCTATCTTAATATACTCCTACTATTTTCTCATGAATCACATAACTCCTTACAGTATATGAATCAGAGATCCCCAATGGATCTCTAGTAAAGATAAGGATCCAATCGATATCTTAGTGTAACTTTAAGAGACTCGACCAATCACATAAGCTCGAAAAGATAAGCAACTCTTACCAATCACAACTCCTTGTGATTCATGTTCTCTTCGGCTTTCAAGTCGTTATGGCCTCGAGAGACTCGACTAACCATGATATTTAGTTAAGTCAATACCATCGTTACAAGATGAGTCTGATTTGATAATATACCATCAAGAGATTCGACCAAGCATACCATATTCTCAAGTCACAAGTAATATTTCTATGTCATAGGTAAGATCTCAAATTACAGTATAGGTGAGCCTCGAGGGACTCAACCAAGTCATCTTATGTCAGAAATCGATTTCTCCCTATAATGATGGAAGGCCACATGGGTCAATCTAATCACCTCATATTTACTGACTTAATATTATCGAGAGAGGGGAGTTTTGATTCGGTCTCATAATATGATGTGTCACACATATTCATATTTAATTAGATCTACTTTACATATATATATATATATATATATATATATATATATATATATAGTATGTGTATAAACAATCACACATCACATGAGCAATAGTACTAGATGATCATGGACCATAGCCTAATATGATCAAGCTCGAGCTAGTGGGCCCAATAACTCACATCACAATCTATGTGTGCATCGACACATCTTCATGTCCTATGATCATCCATCTCATCTTTATTAGTTCCATCGGCATCTTAGTGCATCTCCGTGCATCGCGATTATCCGTCTCGACCTCGTGGGTCCCACTATCACCTATACACTCTCGACGTATCTCCTTATATAATTACAAAATAATCACAGGCATGTAGGCCTAATAATAAATGAGAAAAATTATAGGCTTATAAGCCCCAATAATAGTACTAATTACATCACATGCGTACACATATCACATAGTTCATGATCATTTATCCACATCACATATTAGATGCAGACATCACCATGTAGAATTACTAGATAATAATAATAAAAATAAAAAAAATATGCATACATAAAAGATGTGTTACATAAAGAGATTATATATCTTTGAAATCCTACAGATTTATAGGAGAGAATGAAAGAGGTCAATTGTCCTCCTCTTTAGCGGTGATCCATATGATAAAGGCTACTAAGACGCTCCTTAAATCACTACACAATCCTCCTTTTCACATACACCATGCGATCAAGAAAGGATTGACCCTTGTTATTATCTACATGCCCTAAACAAGGGCTATTGGCTAAGGAGGAGAGGGAGAGAGGAGTATAGAATGTGGTAGCCAAAAGGGTCTAGCTGTGGCTCTTTAGTTTCCTCATATTTATAGAAGCCTCCTATCAACTTAACTTTAATAGATCTTACCTTATTGGGTATGGATCTCCATCTAACTAATTAAGTCTTTTGTATTATTAGATCTCTACCCAATAATCTCTCGTTGGCTCTTATTAGATCTTATCTACAAGATCTAATAATTCAAGGGCTTATTGGATATCCAATAAGATAGGGGCTCCAATGGATATTTCATATTCAAACCACTACTCATCACAACACCTACAATATACGTGCGATCATCTGGACCCAATATCGAGCTAGCTATGAGTCATATATATTAAAACTCCTTCTAGCTCAATGAATTATTATCTCAATAATGATTCACTTGACTCATCGACTATAGACATACTAGGCCACTACGTTGTAGTCCCTAAGCGATATAGGGGAATCCAATCCATTGGACCTATCTACTCTTAGTTACTATTTATCTATAGTCCCTTATCCATCTAATATCCTAAAGACTGTATATCGAGCATGGTGCTATCAGACATATATGGAATCTACTCGAGTCTTGCTCTAATTGGATTCTCTCAAAGAACTCTTTCTCTTTTAATATGAAAGACCCTAGCTAGAGATTTGCTTGAGCAATAATATATAAGATATTCCTCTCATGACATTGAGAGCAGATAATCCTATATCGACACTCAGTAACTCTCATAAGGTTGACTATCATTCTCGATGACCAGCTAAGCTTGAAACTTCCAAGCCTATAAGTCTGGTATTAAAGAGTAGAGTACTTGTAATCACTGATAATTTCTCCCTTAACATAAATTAATTACTATAGATGATGTATTACTTTATTATTAAATTCTATATTTGTGTACTATAGTTAAGTAAATAATTAAATTTAGTTTCCTTAATCACATGGATTAGTTAGGAATTCTACTAATCAATTAAATTATTAATTGATTTATTTCCTAATGAGTGATTTGATTTTTAGGAAGTAAATAGTTTGCATTTTATTTTCGTGTGTGAACTATAAGAAATGAATGTTATATTTCTCTATTTATGTGTGAAAGAAAAATAAAATAAAAATAAAAATAAGAATTAAATTATTAATTACCTTCCGGGGAGATCTTATATTCTATTATATAAAGAGGTGTACTCCTCCCTCATTCCTCATTGAGCCTAATAATGGAAGGATTGAGAAGAAGATTTCTTAAGGAGATGATATTGATGAAATGATAGCCGAGGAGAGGTAGGATCCTTTCTTTTTCAATTAGCTTTGATTTATATTTTGAAATATTGATATTAAGATTATTATTATTCTATGATGCATAATTATGTTTTAAATTTTATGAATAATAAATAATGATAATTATTTTGTGATGTTAGAATGATTATTTGATTTATCTTGATCTCTTATGCTTAAGTGAATTTTAATATTGATTTAATTATTAAAACTCTTATTTTTGGATTAACATAGTAGTTCTAATTTATTTAATTAGATACATTTATGTTTCAAGAATTATGTGTGAATTTCTATAATGTAATTAGTTTTAAATTTAAGATCATGGATTTAAAGTTTTAATTAATGGATTTGAGTTATTCTTGAATAATTTTAAATGTTGAAATCTAATTTGATAAGAGGAGTCTAATTAGGGTCTAACTTGAGTCAAGTTGATCGATAAGATCGAATTGACTCAACCCATGTAGTCATGTATGACCTAACTCATATGACCAAGTATAACCTAGTCTATGTGACTCGGCATGACCCAACCTATGTGGTCGGGTAGGAGTCAACTCATATGACAAGGTATGACCTAACCCATGTGGCCAAGCATAACCCAACCCATGTGACTAGGTACGATCTAGTCCATGTGGCCATGTATGACCCAGCCCATGTGGTAAGGTACGACCCAACCATGGCTAGCTCATGTGGCTATGTATGATCCAGTCCATGAGACCATATATGACTCAACTCATATGGTAAGGTATGACTCAACCATGTGGTAATGCATCTGCTAGCTCATGCAGCTAGGTACGACCAATCCATGTGGTTAGATACGACCCCAACTCATGTGTCTAGGACCAACTCGTGAGCCAAGCAAGGCCTAGTTCAATGGCAAGGCTCAGCCCAACTTATAAGTGAGGCTTAGCCTAGTTCATGAAGTTAAGTCTGCCCAGCTACGCGATTGGCATTAGATATATCGCTGCTCCTTTTATATAACTCGTCGTACCTCAACTCAACCTAGTACTTGAAACAGGTATATGCAGTTTATGTAGAATAGGTATATGCAGTGTATGTGACCTGTCCAAGACTCAAGTGGGTTGGTTCGGTTTAGGTCAACACTATACGACATAGTCCAATTTCCTCCCTCTCTATTGGTTTGAGCTCATTAATTGACTAAATTAAATAGATTTGATCAGTTAAAGTCAGTTTAGGATGATTCCAGACTAACTTGACTAGTTCAAACCTATTTGACCTAATCGAGATCAATCAAATCTAAATTAGATCAGTCTATGGTGATTCCAGACCGGTTCTATAAGGATTTGATGTTGGTTCCGTTAGATCATAATCGAATTGAGTTTAGTTTAAGTCAATTGAGCTATTCCAATTAAGATTTTGGTTGATTGAGGACTATGAGAGATTGATGTTTCACGCTTTTATGATTTGGTGAATTTAAAGGGTTTTATCTGAAGATATCATTTGAAAATAATTATTGATTTTCTATTTTCTTATATTTATGATATTGATATGATGAGTATCATGTAGTAGATGTGACTAGACTAGTAGTTCACATTGGGAGTGCAACTTGTGAAAGGAGCTACGGGCCCATCACAGTGCGGAGCCACCAATGAACATAGTCTAGCAGATTTACATCAAGTATGGTCTTTTATAATATTTAATCATATTAATTTCTTGATGTATGTGTGAGTAATTGGATGAGTATAAATGAATGATCATGGATGTTTATATATCCCTACCGAGGGCAAGTATGGCGATTCCCTTCGGGGATTAGTGGGCCGTCAGACGTGATGGTTAGATGGTTCCTCCATCCGTTATTAGGAGGAACGTGTCCCCACTTGGGCGGGTGAGGGATACCACTCCATTCGCTATTGGGAGTGCGATATGGATTATCTCCATCCGCTGTTAGGAGGAATCTATCCTATGGAATATGCCTCTCCATCCGTTGTTAGGAGAGTTCACCATCGGGTGATGTACGAAATTATCATGATTGGCTTGCTGGGTACCTATGACTAGCAAAAGGGATTGGGTCAGGAAACCTCTTCCGACCTTGGTCTTAGTATAGTGATACCTCGAGACTTCAATGTTTTCACCTCGAAGGTATCTTTGACAACTTTGTACATATGGGTCCGAACCATGTCAGGTTGACTAAAACGTTAATAATATTTTTTCTCATCAATTTTTATGCTAGAAGGAGGGCTCAATATCGTAGGAACACCCACTCATCAACCCTCCAAATAAATGTTCAAGCGAGGAGGCTTTATCCTCGACCCACAATACTTTCACTTAAGGAGGAAAACAATTACTATTTTTGCATATCGATGCATCCACCTTGGTGCAAATATTGATATGATACTTGTGTCTATTCAATAACCTAGGCCTTTCATCTCGAGAATGACCCCGAGCCATCTCCTCATCCCTATTGAGATGTTCTTAAACCTCACACACCAAATATAGATGCTAACGGGCATGATATAGGCCATTGCTCCACTTCTACTCAAGTTAGCATAAAACGCAACACCACTAGTTTAGCTATGGGCATTGGCTCAACTACCACCGTCTTTGGCACCTATCGAGGTTCCTCCACTTAGCATGATGTTGACATCTCAAGAGCACCCAAGATTGATTGAATTGCTAGTCGAGAGTGCACTTCGTTCCCCAACTATGGAATTCAGTGGATGGCACCACCACTCTACATCATCTAAATCTGAGACCCAATCGATGGATTTGATGGAGGATTCCCTGTAGATTCAACTATGATAGATGAACCAATGTTTAGAAGAGATGCAATAATAGTTTTGACAATTCAAAGGGGAGGTGCTGGTTGATCTCACCTTGGGTCAGTTGCCATTCACCCAAAAATTTTAGGAAGAATTGTTTCTACCGAATTTTCGCCTCCTATCGTTTGAAGCATTCAATGCTAGTGTTGACCTGACGAAGTATATTATAGCTTTTCGTGCTCAAATGTTATTTTATGACACTTCAGATGCCTTGATATGCCACACCTTCCTGACTATGTTAAGAATGGTATGCCTGCTTGAAACTACTTTTTATCGTCTCTTTTACTAAGCTCGTGAGGGAGTTTGAACTTCACTTTCTTGGGAATATGCACCCAAGACCATCGATAACGATACTTCTTGGACTTAGATAAGGGGAGGAGGAGACACTAGCAGACTTAGTCACATGCTTCACCAATGAAATTCCAAGTGTGGTAGATACCCATCCGTCGCTTATAATATAGACTTTTATGATACGCCTCTAGCCCTCTTGTCTCTTCTATTCATTGGTGGAAAGGCTATCAGTGCCGATGTTAGAGGTACTTTAGAGGGCTAATTAATATATTACAGTTGAGGCAATAGTCTCTGGTAAGCGCGATGAGTCACACAAAAAGCCAAAGTAGGAGTGACCACAATCCGTCTTGATCCCGAGATCATTACAATGAAGAAGGAATGAATAACCCAAGTTACGTCACCTAAGATCCGAGTTGACCCTCCTAAATATGTCTAGAACTAAAATTTTTCTATAGATAAAAGAGAAAGAGCTCTTAAAAGACCCTCACTTGATAAAGACTTAATTAGCGAAAAGATATGGATCTAAATACTATCAATTCTATTAGGTTTACAGTTAAGACACAAAGGGTTGCCACGACTTGAAAGAGCAGATTGAAGAACTTATATATATAAAACACCTTAGGCGATTCATTCAAAAGTGTTAGGAACCCTCTCCCCAACCTTAAGAGCTAGTGGAGAGATTGTTTGATGTTATCATTGGTGGACCCACCTCAAGAGGAGATAGCTCGTCGAGTCATAAAGCTTATGCACAAGCTACCAATGAAAAGTGCTTGAGGATAACGTTCGACTTAGAGATAATCTTTAAGAAGGAAGATATGAAATACCTCGACCCAAACCACAATTATGCATTAGTAGTTTCTATAAGAATGATCAACACTAAGATGAAGATGGTCATAATCGACATAAGTATCTCTGCTAGTATCCTTTACTTTGATGCTTTTCAAAAACTTAAGCTTTCGATGAATAACCTTACCCCTATGACTTCTTTGTTAATGGGATTCACTAGCAATTCTATCGTCTTATGGGTGTAACTCATCTCAACTTCCTTCGGGAGAATACCAAAGTGTTTGTATAGTTACCGGGTGACATACTAGGAATCAACCCCAACATAGCTCAACATTACTTAAAAATTACTCTCGACGCACGACCAGTGAATCAAAGACCTCACAAGTTTTCTCCTGACTACTAGTAGGTAATTAGTGATGAGGTAGACAAGTTGTGTTAGGAGTAGGGTTTATTATTAAGGTACTGTACCCTTAATTTCTCACCAATGTTGTACTCGTTAAAAAAATCTAATAGAAAATGAAGAATGTGTTTTGACTATACTAATCTCAACAAGACGTGTCTGAAAGATAGCTATTCTCTTCTTTGAATTGATCAGTTGGTTAATGCTACCTTATGTCATGAGCTCCTCACCTTTATGGATATGTTCTTAGGATATAACCAAATTAGAATAGTATCAAAGGATCGTGAATACACTTCCTTTATCACTAATTGAGGCACATATTACTGTTGGATCGTGCTGTTCGGGTTAAAAAATTTGAGGGCAATATACCAAAGAATGATGAACAAGATGTTTTAGCACCAAACTGGAAGAAATGTTAAAGCATAGTAGATGGCATAATAGTGAGGAGTAGGATAGCCGACTCGCATTTGATAGACTTGGCTGAAACATTTTAAGTCCTAAAGAAGTTTAACATGCATCTCAACCCAACCAAGTGTGCTTTTGGAGTCAACTCAGGGAAGTTCCTTAGATTTATCGTGCACTAGAGGAGAATAAATGCAAACCCTGAGAAGGTGTAAACTATATTAGAGATGTGCCTACTTTGATCGATAAGGGAAGTCCAATAGTTAATAGGGTGAATATCAATGCTCAATTAATTCTTATCCTAATCGGGTGGTAGAACCCAAAGGACTTTTTATGGATAAAAGAGTGTTAGGAGGCCTTCAAAAGCTTGAAGGACCACCTTGCCTAGCTACTGCAACTCACTTCCTCTACTCGAGTGAAACTCTAAAACTCTACCTTGTTGCCATCGACTTAGCTATCATGAGTTCAGAAACCTATATACTATGTCAATCACATTTTAAGCGAGCCCGAGGAATGATACCCACCTATTGAGAGGAGGTGGTCAATAGAGCTAAATAAGTTTGACATCTGATATGTTCTGTTAACTATAATAAAGGCCCAAGTATTGGTAGACTTCATCTCAGAACTAACTCCCCCTACGCCCGAGATTGACCATCACACCCTACCAGCATAGACGTTATTTGTAGATGGCTCCACCACCTTAGATGGGGGCAGTGCCATACTCATCTTGAAAGGCCCAATCAAATAAGTATACAAACAAGCTCTCTAGTTTGGATTCAAAATCTCAATAATAAAACCGAGTCACTTCTCTTATGGCTCAAGCTCACTTAGGAGCTTTAGGTCTAGTTAAGTGACTCACAGCTAGTCATAAACTAAGGGAGAACTATGAAGCTCAAGATGCAACTATAATAAAGTACATCATCGAGGTACAGAGATTAACCCATAGCTTCTCTCGACTCAATGTATTGTAGGTTCCCCATGAAGGGAATGTCTAGGTCGACGAGCTTGCTAGATTAGCATCGACCTAGGCCCTAAAGAAGGGTTGGCCATTAGTTGAGACATTGCAAACTCAAACCATTGAGAAGCATGATATGGCTATAATTGGAGACGAGTCGAGTTGGATAGACAAGATCTTATACTAAAAAAAAGATAAAATGCTCCCAATAGACCTCGTGTCGGCTTGAAGAGCAAGCATCAAGTCTGATATTGCATAATCAACGATCACTTATATTATATCTTTTAGCCAATAGTTCATCAAATGTTTAAAACCCCAAGAGGTTGAGAGAGTATTCGCTAAGGTGCATGAGGGCATCTATAGGAATTGGTGGATGAACACTTACCTTCAGAATACTTCGATAAGAGTTCTATTAACCAATATTATGCAAGGATACAATTGCTTATGCCTAAAAATACCTTAGGTGCTAGGGGATTGTATAAATACAATATCAACTAATAGTTCCTTTGAGAATTAAACCCAATACTTATAACTCTAACATTCCAACATCAACATCTAAACCAATCTTATATTTATTTTTTAATATATTCAAAAATTAATAAATAAAATAAATAAAATATTTCATTAAAAGTTAAAAACCCTAATTGATATTTACCTCTTTTATCTTATTTTGTAATTTTCATCTCTCTCTCTCTCTCTCTCTTTCTCTCTTTTCTCTTTTTTATTGTGACTGTTTCTTAATATCTCACAATCGCAAGCCTTGAACCATCAGTATCAAGACATTCGTCTAGATTAATTAGAAGAATATAAAAAATCTATAAGTTCTATATCCTCAATGGAGATCACCTGTCCCCACCTTTGCCCCCACACTATATAAATAGGAAATGGGATGGGGATGATGGATGAGATGGGGACAGGGATAAGGAAGCACTCCCCACACCTATCACACTCCGTTGACATCTCTAGTTATCATCTACATTGAACTCAATCTGTCCATTGCCCACACCATGTAAATGGGAAATGGGATGAGATGGGGATAGGAATAGGGAAGCACTCTCCACACCTATTGCACTTCGTTGACATCTCTAGCTATCATCTACATTGAACTCAATCTGTCCATTGATTTATGACATAATTCATTAAGTAGAGATCCTTAAGTTAACTTTATTATTCTTTTTAAAGTGAATGAATATCATAATTGATTTATCACATACAATTGAATCATGAACCTTTGTATAAATTATGAAGGAAGAAAAATAAAAGGAAATAAAAAGGGTAATTTCCCTAGAAAATACCCCTATTTTGGGTATTTCCGAATCAGTGCCCTCCATTTTGTTTTTTTAAATAGTATCCCTAATTTTTAAAATATTTAAATTATCTCTCAAATTTTTTTCCTCTTTTATAGTGTTTGGGTTTGTTATAGTATTTTGACTACCATAATAGAAATACTATAAAGCCTATTTAAAAACATTGTAAATGATCTAAATAGATCCCTAATCTCATCCAAACTAACTCTAAACCTAAAACATGGTCTTATAATGGAGTCACTTATAATATTTTTCAATAGCATTTACAATGTTTTTAATATATCAATAAAACATTTTGAATGTTATTGAAAAACCCTATAAATGAACCAATGAAAACACTATAATAGTTGAACACTAGTAAGAAAAAAATAGCAAAAAAAACTTTTGAGAGGTATTTTAGAGATTTTTAAATTAAAAATATTGTTTAAAAAATAAAAGAGGGTTATCGTTTACGAAATACTCAAAATATAAATATTTTTTAAAAAAAATCACCCAAATAAATCTACAGCACATGGTGAGTTGACCTTCCGCTAGAACACCACCGACATCTATAACAGCCATGTATTGAGTCACAATAGTTCAAATAAAAGTAAGATGATAACTTTCCAGATCAGCGCATATGTTATAGTACAAGATGACATTATCAGATTCTAAGTCTTGCCATTCGTGACTGCCCACCATTCTAAGTTTTGCCACTCGACAAAGCAGGTCAAACACCAAAGAGACTCAGAACTGCAGGCAATAGTTATGGTGGAAGGTAAAGATGAGTGCTTCAACTTATGGGATGATCCACTTTCTCCAGATGAGGTTTAATATGTTGGATTGGAAATGGA
The DNA here is from genome assembly GCA_004837865.1 of Musa balbisiana. Taxonomy (NCBI): domain Eukaryota; kingdom Viridiplantae; phylum Streptophyta; class Magnoliopsida; order Zingiberales; family Musaceae; genus Musa; species Musa balbisiana. Next base: position 30,552,963 of record CM017193.1, on the reverse strand, counting down.
ATAAAGAACAAAGGAAAAAAAATACAAAATAAATTATTACAATAACCAACAAACCTGTTGCTATAAGACAAATTTATTCAATACTTGAACATTGAAAAACATTTGATTCTTGGGTTACATAATGCAAGGAAAGTAATAAGATATAAATTGTAAATAAGTATGGCCAAGAAACTTGGCATTATGAGATACCAATGCTACTTAATTTAATCTCACCAAACTGTTGTGATTTAAGAACATAGAGGGACATGATACTTGCAATAAACCCGCAAACTTGTTGATCTTTGTAATCTCCCCAGTGGTCATGTTATAACAACACAATATTAGGGTATTATCAAATCGTATGTGTAGGTAGACTCTATCACCACCATGAAATGATAGGAGGTCGATCTGATTGATATTGGAGATGTATACATCTCCAAGAATTTTCATTGGAATATTGTCGATTAAGTGAATTTGATGCTTTCTCACCCACCCTCCTTCCTTTGCCATCATCCATATTGTTATCGCTCTATTTGTCAAGAGTCGAATGACAGTTAAAATCTCTTCATCATATGTCACCCCAAGCTTCTGACTATGCACATCTCCACCTTCATTTACGGTTGGTAGTGACATATAGCCTGTGATATCCTTCTCGATGTCAAACCATAATAGGTAGGGAGTACGATCCCAGTAGATGACATGCTTTGTGGACAAAGGATGGATCTGCCCATGAAAAGCCAATGTGTCTTTAATGATGAGCTTGCGATCAGAAACCGTCCATCTCCTTGTGGCAGAGGAGTAAATATGGAATAAGTATTCTTCAGAATCCGCCCATCGTCCTAGAACAAGATTTACTAGTTTGTAACCAGCAGTAGTTGTTGTTGAGGTATCTAGAGCTAGTCCAAGACATTGCGAATCATTGATTATAGGTATTGTGTGACCCACTTTTGTTGCTAGATTCCACACATAGTAGATTTTTGAATTTGATTTCATCAGCACTACCAAGAGGAGATGACCAACGAGGGCAAGAATGTTATTATATATAATGCCGTCCGGAAGGGTGGGAAAGAACGATTTGGGCATGCAAATGTTAAGCTCCCTGGGGATGTCGACGGGGTAGAGGATGATGCCATGTGGACGCTTATACACAAAACCAAAGGAGACGGGTGATCCATGGCTTGACTGCTTCTGCATGAATCCGAGGTCATGGGAGATGAGGTGATTCCACTTCCTAGATACAGACTTGAACCTAGAGAGGTACTTGCAAGGGAGCCATGGGAGGATACCATAGTGGAGGATGTCTTCGGAGATCTTTGCGACCATAATATCACGACCAGTCATGTTTCTCTATATGTTGAGTATAATTTACATAAAAAATAAAATAAATATTAGAAATAAGTAAAATATGATCAAGCATCACAACAATAAGCAAGAAATAGTAATAAAAGAAAAGTGTAAATCTTACATATGATAAAAGTTAAAAGAGGGAGACTGTTGAAGAGGATTAAGGATTGGAGCTGGCATGAAACTTCAAAACACATAATGAACCCTTTATATAGAGTTTTGTTTGTGTTTATTGATTAGACCTCAATATTTTGTAAGAATAGATTAGGAATTATTCTTATTTTGGTCATAATTAATTATCAATATAAGTGTGGTTTCAATTTTATTTAGGTTAAATATAGTAACTATAATGGTTAAACTTATAAAGTAATTATTGATTGATTTAATATGAAAGAACTTAAGATTATATTTTTTTTAGCAAGATAAGTGACAAGGGCAAGAAAGAAAGAAATGCTAATAGCCTAGAAAAGAAGGATAGTGTTGAGAGAAATGCTAGTAGTGTGGAAAATATGGACGGTGTTGCAATGCATAGTAAAGATGTCAACAAGGTGGGATAGGATGGAGAGCGCTTCCCCATCCCTATCCCCATCTCATCTTCCATCTCCACCTCATTCCTCATTTAGATGGGGCGAGGGTAGGGATGAGAAATCCCCATTAAGAGACAAGGAACCTATAGGTTCTTTATATTCTTATAATTAATTTTATTTTATTTATATAAAAATAAAATTATTATCAAAATTAATTAATAATATTATATTTTAAAATAATAATAATTATTGAATATTGAATCAATTCCTCTTACACATAGGCCATGGGAGAGGAGTGTTATTATTGAATGTTGATATTGTTATATCTAGTTCAATCGAACTATAGATCTCAATTAACTCACAATTGAGTTAATCAATATTCAATCCAATCTAATTTGAATCAGGTGGGCTACACATTCGGTTCTAACATCTAGGCTCATATCTTGATGCGATAGGGTGGGGATTGCTTTATTTATCCTTACCCTATATTTATGCTGGTAATAGAAAATATTTCATCCCTATTTATTCTCCATCTTCACCCTATTAGGGGTAGGTTCCCTTAGATATCCATACTCGCGAACATTGACATCTCTAATATAGTGATTTATTCTTTTATTGATATTTTATGTTGTCACTATCTTCATGGTTCATAAATATCATTCTTCATACATGTTATGAACTAAGTTGAGCTCAATCCATCCATTGATTTATGAAATAATCTTTTAAGTAGAGATCCTTAAGTTACCTCTATTGCGAACTGATTAAACACCAAAATAGTTGGTGATATAAAATAACCCCAAATTTGATTAGGCACTACTTATTGGAAAAAAGTGCTACTCTCCATTTATGGATAGGAAATGGCTACTTTCCATTAAGGTTTAATAATTTAGAAATAAAACAAGTATTAAAAATAATTAGAAAAAGTCAGTTTGGTCCACAAAACAAACCAGCTTAATTTGGATTAAGTGTAAGTAGGTGAATTCTAATTTCTAATTATTATAAAGAGTAATACAAAAAGAACTCTTACTAAATGTAATAATATGCTAATAACTGTATATACTCATTTGTTAATAACTTTATCGAATATATTTTTCATTTGTTAAACCGTCCATTGACTTTAGTCCAAGGTCAAGACTTTTGTGCGCGGCTGAGTGTTTATTTTGCCCACCGATGGAAGTGAAGAGGATGAATCTTCTCGCTTGAATACTCACTCAGCAATATGGTATTAATAACAATCTTCTTTGGTGCAGACATCGTGATTTTTATGGTTGTAAAGAAACAGAATAAAAGGCTAATAAAAATTTGATCCAGAAAAACAAACAAGAGAATATTGATCGAGATGATCCCTACATCTTAAATAATCATCATAGATCATGATTCCCATGAATTAATATTCAACCCATGACAAAATAAGGATATACATAGACAATATGTCAATATTATAAAGATACTAAAAGACGAGGTGTGAATTAGTACTTTCGAAAAAAAATTAATTTAAAAAATTTTGATAAAAAAATATGTATTGATAATATATTTAACTTAGAATGTGAGTAAAAGTAGTGAGTAACTAAATTAGTTAGTAATAATAAGAAAAAGTACAAAGAGAAATGCAAATTAGATTTATAGTGGTTCGGTCATCCCGACCTATGTTCAATCCTGATTCCTCTTCCCTTGAGGCCACCAACTTTTACCATCGATCTTCTTTTCAATGGGTGAAGATCAACTACCCTTGTTATAACTCTTTCTCATTTTCATAGGCTTAGGAGAGAACCTTCACACATCTCTTTTACAAGAAAATCACATACCTCCTTGACCTCTAAACTAAAGGAGGAAAAGACTCAACACTTTCCAAGAGAGTTTGCACGTTTCAAATCATAAGTTTTTCATGCTTTCACCAAGCAAGTATTAGCAGGGTATTTATAGACCCTAAATGACTTAAAAAATGAGTCAAAAATTTAAATCCTTAGGTTTTCGGGGTATTGATGGTACTATCACTTACACCGAGTGGTACTACCATCGTACAGAGCTTGGGAATCTAGGCTCTAGTGGGTAATACTATCGTTGACATTGGTGGTACTACCATCGAGATTATCGAAAAGTACAATTCGTATTTTCTAGCTCTCAAGCGGTACCACCGCTTAGGCTTAGTAGTACCACCACCCAACCCAACCCCAGATCACTGAATTAGTTTTTTAATAGGCCCAATTCCTCCCTTATTCAGGCCCAATGGATTTCTAATTAAGTTGGTATAGTTATGACCCAACCATTCATGAAGTCTTTAGCATATTATTCAGCATGTCATTTGCTTATTCGATACTTCGTTCTAATATTCGACGCATCATCCTATCCTTCGGCATGTCGATCAATCCTCCTGCCCAACATCCAATCTCTAATATGATACTTTCCGGCCCAACGTTTGATTCTCCTACTTCAACGATTTACCTTTCGATGGTTCAAGTCTATGATTGAAGTTTCTCTTGTGTCACTTATCTCAAATGCTTTTTAATCCATAAACTCATAAATTGATTTCATTACCAAAATATGAGATTTAACGATGAAGTTTTAACTAAACTATCCTAGTTTATATGTCATTTTGAAATAAACCCAAATTTAAAAAAAAAAGAGAACCTTTCAATGCTACTCTTTGAATTCAAGTCGAAATAATTTTTAATAATAATTAAAGTGACTTTCATTGCAAAGATCATATATAGAATTTCAGTTTTCATTGCAAAGATCAAAATAATCAATGACTTTTATTGTAAAAGTTATTGCAAGAATCATATGCATCATATCTATAGTCAAAATGTCAAAATAGTTACACATCTCGAACAAATATCATGAGTTAATATCATCAAAATAGTTGCACATCTTCAAACAAATATTATAAATTACTATTACTCCTCCCCCTTTGCCTTCAACAACAAAGGAGAAATGTGAAACTATTTTGATATTACAACATGAAGGCTATTAATATCAAAGATAAGTTCAAATTATGAGAGACTAATTGATGATGGGGTATTACAAGTCATAAATATAAAGGAGTCATATAAAATAAATAAATCTCAAATTATGAATATCGAAATATCATGATTTATTTTGATAAATCTCTTCTTTAGTAAATAGCAAAAAGAAAGAATCATAGGAGATCAAATAGTAAAATATCTTGATTTGTATAAAAGAAATCTCAATTCATAAATACTGATAAATTAAGAGAAAAATCATGATTCATTTAGATAAATATCTTCTTTAGTAAAAAGCAAAAAAAAAAAATCATAGGAGATCAAATAGTAAAAGATCTTGATCCATTAAAAAAAAAATCTCAAGTTATGAGTATCGAGAAATTAAGAGAAAGATCATGATTCATTTGATTAAATATTCTCTTTAATAAATAGTAAAAAGAAAGAATTATAGGAGATCAAATAGTAAAAAATCTTGATTCATACAAAAGAAATATCAAATCATGAAAACTGAGGAATAAAGATACTGATCCATTTGAATGAATCTTCTCTTTTTTAAAAAAATCATACGAGAAGAATTCATGCATTTGAAGGATTCAACATACCTAATTATTTTCTAATAAAATCAAATTATTTCTCATTCAATGATTTAGTAAAAATATCTACATGTTTTGTGTCAATGAAATTTAAAGATATATCATGATTATTAATATGATCCCTAATAAAATTATATCTAATATTAATGTGTTTAGTCCTAGAGTGTTGAATAGGGTTCTTTGTTAAACACATTACACTAGTACTATCACATTTTATATGTATGTTTTTTAGATAAAGTCCATAATCTTTGAAGGTATTCTTCATCCAAATTACTTGTACACAGCATGTACCTACCGTTACATATTTAGCCTAGGTTGTAATAATACAATCGAATTTTGTTTCTTAGAAGACTAGAAAATAAGTGCATGACCTAAAAATTGGCATATTCTAGAGGTACTTTTTTTATCTATTCTATGTTCTGCAAAGTCAACATCAACATATGTAATCAAATCAAAATTTTTAGATTTTGGATACTATAATCCTAGATAAGGAGTTTCTTTTAAGTATTTTTTAAAAAAATTTAATTGCTTTATAATGAGATTATTTAGGATTGGACTGAAATCTTACATAGTAAGATATAATAAACTACCTATTATACCTTTTTATGTCTTTTAATCAAATTATTCTTCTTGATTGTCCATATCTAATTTAGTAGAAATGCTCATCGGTGTGTTAATAACCTTAGTACCATCTAAGTGAAACTATTTTAGTAGATCCAAAGTATAATTAGTTTGACTAATAAAAGTTTCATCACTTGTTTAGTTTGCAATCCTAAAAAAAATGTCAATTCACCCGTTAAACTTATTTCAAATTGTTGGCTCATACTTTTGGCAAATAATTCACATAAAGATTCATTTATAAAACCAAAAATAATATCATCAATATAAATTTAAATAATAAAAAATTATTTTTAAAATATTTAATAAATAATATGGTATTGACGTTGTCTTTTGAAGAATTATTTTGAATAAAAAAAGAACTAAGCCTCTCATACCAAGCCCTAGGGGCTTGCTTCAACTCATAGATAGCCTTAGATAACTTATAAACATGGTTTGGAAAAAAATATTTTTTAATACAGGTGGTTGCTCAATATAAACTTCTTCGGAAATAAAACCATTAAGAAAAGTACTTTTGACATCTATTTGAAATAACTTAAAATTTTTAAAACATATGTAGGCACGGAGTATTCTTATGTCTTCAAGTCTTGCTACAATAGTGAATGTTTTTTCATATTCTATATCTTCTTCTTGGTTAAAACTTTTGGCTACTAATCTAACCTTATTTCAAACTACGATACTTTATTCATCTTGCTTATTCCTAATAATCCATTTAGTGCCAATCACAAGATAATCACTAGGTCTAGGAATAAGTATTCAAACTTTATTTCTTGCAAATTGATTTAATTCTTCATGTATTACAATAACTCATGAGTCATCTGTGAGAGTATCATCAATGCATTTAGGTTCAATTTGAGACAAAAAAATAATATCTACACAAAAATTTTTAAATGAAGAACAAGTTTGAACACTTTTTGATATATTTCTAATGATTAGCCCCTTAAGATGTGCATCTACATACTTTCATTCCTTGGGTAAGGATTATTTAGAAGTAAATGTATCCAAGTTGCATTGGAAAAGAGAATTCTTATTCAAATTTAATATATCAAATTCAAAATTATTATCAAAATTATTTTTCTTAAATTTGGGAGATGCATTAAAAACAACGTTGATAGATTCCTTAATAACTAAAGTTCTTTTATTGAAAACTCGATAATCCTTACAAACAGAGGAATATCTAAGAAAAATACCTTTATTAGATTTTGCATTAAAATTTTCTAACGTATCCTTTTCATTTAAAATAAAACAGTTACAACTAAAAACTTTAAAATATGAAATGTTGGGTCTTTTATTGTTCTATAATTTATAAGGAGTTTTAGATAGTAGTGGTCTTATGAGGACCCTATTCATGATATAGCATGTCATGTTAACGGCTTTGGCCCAAAAATATTTGGGTAAACTATATTCATTAAGCATGGTTATTGCCATCTCTTGTAAATTCTTATTTTTTCTCTCAACAACTCTATTTCATTGTGGATTTCTTGGAGTAGAGAAATTATGGTCATACCCATTTGAATAATAAAATTTTTTAAAATCATGATTTTTAAATTCACCACAATGATCATTATGAATAGAAGAAATTATAAAACCTTTTTTATTTTGAACTTGTTTGTAAAAATTTGTAAAACATTTAAAACAATCACTTTTATATGTCAAGAAGTATGTCCAAGTATATTTACTATAATAATTAATAATCATAAAAATATATTTACTATCTCCTAGATTTGTGATATCGATTGGTCCAAATATATCTATATGAATTAATTATAACAGTTTAGACGTACTCACTTGATTTTTAGGTTTAAAGTTACTTTTTATTTGTTTATCTAATTGGTATGTATACAAACTTTATCTTTGATAAATTTAATTGTAGGCATTCCTCTTGCAAGTTCTGTTGTCGTAATTTGTGAGATTAATTTCATACTTGCATAACTTAATCTTCTATACTAAAGCTATGCCTATGCATCATCGTTTTAAATCAAGAAATAAGTTTCATCATGAAAATTATCAAGATCAATAGTATACATATTATTGCTCCTTAAGGCAATCATAGATTTATTTTTATGTGGTATCTCTATAATACAAGCATTAGATTCAAATTTAATATTATATCTCTTATCATACAATTGACTATAAGTTATGTTTTAAGCCATTTACTAATAGAATATCTTCAATCAAAATATTTGATTTGTTACCTATATTTTCTTTGTCGATAATTTTTGCTTTGTTGTTATCTCCGAATGTGACATATGGCCTGTCTTGGATAGCGAGCTTTGAGAAATGTATTGGATCTCCAATCATATGCCTTGGGCATCCACTATCAAGATATCATTTCTTGCTTATTAGCTTTCATTTAGAGAAATACCTACAAGAAAGTAGGGTTTGCTTTAGGTACTAATTTAATTTTGGGTCCTTCATGGTTAGATATATCTTTCTTGACTTTTGGTATTAAATCATTTATGGTTCCTTTAGAAACCCAAACTAATTTATGAGAGTTATATTTTTTGAATGAACATATATAAGTATAATGACCACATCTTCTATAAAATTTATATATAACTTTAGAGGAACATGTAATGTGGGTCCTTTTATAAATGTACTTGGCTTTTGTTGAGTGTTGTTGCTCACAAAGCCGATTCCTTTCTTTTTATGTAGATAACCTATATTAGCAAGAATCATATTTAATAATTTATTTTTAATTTTAATTTTTTCTAATATTTGTTGTAATAATATATTTTCTTTTTCAAGTGAGTCTATTTCTTTACATTTGTGCAAGATGTTAATATGCAATTGTCATACTTATTTTTCAATTCATTAAATTCATTAGAGAGAGATACATGATCCTCTTTTAGAAATTTATATTTCTTATCAATTATTTTAAGTTCATCATATAAATCATTAAATGCATCAAGTAATCCATTATAAGGTAAAGAAATTTTAGTTGAGTCATATACCTCATCGTTGAAAGCCATCAATGTGTAGCTTGCTACTCCGTCTTCATTGGTTTGCTCATCGTCTTTTGATGCACTTGATTCATCCCAAGTTACCTTAAATATATTCTTTTTCTTTTGTACTAGCAACTTCTTTTTTAGTTATGGACACTGATTTTTTAAGTGCCATGGAGTTTTGCATTCATAACAAATTATTGTGTCTTTTTTAAGTTCATTTTTATTCTTAGATTATTGTCTTACAAATTTTGTTTTGTTCTTTTTTATGAACTTTTAAATTTTCTTGTAAGGAGTGCTAAATCATCATCATTACTTAAGCTTTCACTCGAGTGATCTTCTTAGGTTCTAACTATAATATCCTTCTTATTCTTTAGAAGGTTTTTATTGTGTTCATCATATGCATTGTAAGTTCTTTCATAGGTCATTAATGATCCTATCAGTTCTTCAAGAGAAAAGTTGTTTAAGATCCCGACTTTAGATCCCAACTTTTTGGAAGAGATCTTAAAATTTCATTAACCAATTCAAGATTAGTATAATATTTATTAAGGGCTTTCAAACCATTGACAATATCTATAAAATGAGTGTACATATCAGCAATAATTTTATTTAGCTTTATTCTAAATAATTCATAACTTTATACCGAAAGATTAATCTTAGATTTTTTTACTCTATTTGTGCCTTCATGAGAAACTTCAAGTGTGTATAAAATATTATATACAGATTCACATGTAAAAACACAATTAAACTCATTTTTGTCTAAAGCATAAAATAAAATGTTCATAGCTATAGTATTTAAAGAAAATGTTTTCTTTTCAAGATCATTACATTCATTTACCGATCTAGAAGATTTTTTAAAACCGTATTCTACGAGATTCCACAAATCAAAATCTATACAAATCAAGAAAATCTATATTCGTGTCTTCCAATAAGTATAGTTTGTTCTACTAAACAGAGGAGGATGAGTGATAGAGTGACCCTCTTAATTATCATAAAAAATTATTTAATCTCTCTTGAGTGTTAAATCAACTAGAATTAAGTCTTAATACCAATTGTTAGGATTATAAAGATACTAAGAGAGGGGTATGGATTAGTGCTTTCGAAAAAAGTTTCAATTTAAAAAATTTTGATCAAAAAACACATCAATAATGCGTTTAACTTAGAATGTAAGGGTAGTGAGCAACCAAATCAATTAGTAATAGTAAGAAAAAGTATAAAAAGACATGCAAACCAAATTTAATGTGGTTCAGTCGTCCCGACCTACATTCACTCCTGATTCCTCTTCCCTCGAGGCCCTTGGCTTGATAGGATATAAAGAGAAATAAACTTTTATATTTGAACAAATACTAGTAGGCCATAATATGCAGCGAAATTAAATGAAACCATAATCAAATAAAACACCAAGATATATGTGGAAAATCTCTCTAATGTAAAGGGTAAAAACCACGGGGCAAACTAGAGATAATCCACTATAATAATAGTGAATAAACAAATCTCAATCTCTTGCCCAAAACCCTTGCAACAATCACAAGAGAATAACTAGGATACAAGGATCATGTCACTGTGCATAATATCTAAATTCTCCCCAAGTAATTACAGCAAGAATCTACTATAGATTTGATCTAACTTGAGATGAGAACACTACCTAGATGATTGTGAATAGCCTCTCTACGTTGTCCTTATTTTCTTCTCTTTCTTTCTCTTATTTTTCTACCTTTTTCTCCTCTTTTTTACTGCTACAAAAAAATTGCCTCATTGCTATCTTTTTCTGCCTCTTTTTGCCTCCAAAACGCAGCCACCCACACCCCCCTAACTTTAATCTAGGATTAGGTCAAACGAGTGTGGGCTGATAAAGCCCACCATGGGCTAAATCTAGTGTGTTGTCAGCTCAACAACCTCTCCCTTTAGCCCATAAGGGAGGCTCTCCCATGACTCCTCAATATGAAGCCATGCCAACCAATTGTCGGCATATCTCATGTCTTTCTTTTGGTAAGGTCTTTATCAACATGTTTGCTCCATTGTCATTTATATGAATTTTCTGAAACTGTAACTATTTCTCTTCAAATACATTTCGAATCTAGTGGTATCTGACATCTATATGCTTTGACTTGGAATGAAACATTGGGTTCTTACACAAATGGATGACACTATGGCTGTCACAATGCACCATATAATTTTCTTATTTCAGCCTTAACTCTTGTAAGAATTCTTTCATCCATTACATTTCTTTGTAAACCTCTATAGCAGCAATATATTCTGCCTTTATGGTGGAGAGAGCAATACACCTTTACAATCTAGATTGCCATGAAATAACTCCCCCTACAAAAGTAAGTACATAACCTAATGTGGACTTCCTTGTATCTATATCTCTTGTTACATCTGCATCTGTGTAACCTGTCAATACAGGTGGTCCACATCTAAAGCTTAAAGAAACCTTAGAGCTCTCTCTAAGATATCTAAAAATCCACTTCACTATTGCCTAGTGCTCTTTGCCTGAATTTGCAAGAAATCTACTAGTAATACCCACTACATATACGATGTCCGGCCTCATACATACCATCACATATATTAAACTTTCAACTACTGAAGCATAAGGAACCTTTTACATTTTCTCCTTTTCCTCATCACTTGATGGACTCTGTTCTGAGCACAACTTGAAGTGACCTGCAAGTGGACAACCAACTGGCTTTGCATTGCTCATACTGAACCTTTCCAATATCTTCTCTACTTCTCTATATATTTCTCCTATGACAACCAAATCTTCTTGTTTTTCTTGTCATGAGAAATCTGCATGCCTAGTATTTACGTTGTTGGCCCCATGTCCTTTATTACAAAAGACTCACTTAGTTCATTCTTCAACCTGTCAATTGTAGATATATCTTTCCTAAGAATAAGTATGTCATCAATATAAAGTAAGAGAATAATAAAATTATCATCAAACCATTTGATGTACATACAATGATTTGAAGCCACTCTTTTGTATCTATTTTCTATCATAAATGAATCAAACTTTCTGTATCACTGTCTTATAGCTTGCTTTAGCCCATACAAGCTCTTCTTCAACTTGCAGACAAAGTTTTCTTTACCTTTGACTTTAAAGCCTTCTGGTTGCTCCATATAAATTTTCTCCTCAAAATCACCATGAAAGAAAGTTATCTTCACATCTAATTGCTCAACCTCCAAGTCCTAGCTAACAGTAATACTAAGAGCAACACGAATAGAAGACATTTTAATAATAGGAGAAAAAATCTCTTCAAAGTCAATAATACCTTTCTTTTGACCAAAGCCTTTCACAATTAATCTAGCTTTGTACTTTGGTTGAGAACAATATTCTTGAGTCATCAACTTGAAAACTCACTTGTTTTTCAAGGCCTTCATTCCATTCGGTAGTAGCACCAAATCATAAGTGTGGTTCTTCTGAAGAGCATCTATCTCTTCTTGTATAGAAATTAACCACTTCTTTTTCTGCTCACTTTCAATTACTTCTTGGTAACTCTCTAGTTCATTTGCATTAGTAAGCATCACATACTCATTTGTAGAGTATCTTCTAGAAGGTTGACATTGTCTAGAAGATATTCTCAATTGAGATTTTATGGGAACTTATTCTCTAACTTCTTCTTACTCAATATGTCCTGTAGGTAGATCAACATCAGGCTCTACACAATCTTCTTGCACATCTCCCCCATCACTCTGATATACTGGAGGAGTAATTGGATCACAATCTGCGAATCCTTCTATAGAAGTCTTGGCTGGTGCCTTCTTCTTCAAATCCTTAAAGGTTTGATCCTCAAAAAGACCATATATCTGCTTCTAAACACATTTTGCTTTTCTGGATCCCAAAGCCTGTAACCAAAATGATCATGTGAGTAACCAAGAAAAATATATTCTTTAGTCTTACCATCCAACTTGGACCTCACATTATCTAGAACATGCGTAAATGTACGACAACCAAACACTCTCAATGGCCTATAGAAAATATCTTTCCTTGGCCATATATGCTCTACAACATCACCATCTAGGGATGTAGATGATGACAAGTTGATCACATCAACTGCAGTCCTTAAAGTCTCATCTCAAAACCTTTTGGGTAGCTTTGCCTATAAAAGCATACATCTGATCTTTTCCATGATGGTGCGGTTCATCCTCTTTGCAATAGCATTATGCTGAGGTGTACTAGGAACTGTCATCTCATGTTGGATGTCATGTGACCTATAATAATCATTAAACAATCCTGTATACTCACCACTATTATATGATCTTATGCATTTCAATTATCTTTCTGTCTCCCTTTCAACCCTGGCATGAAATTCTTTGAAGACATTAATAACTTGATCTTTGGTCTTCAAAGCATAGGCCCAAACTTTTCTAGAAAAATCATTTATAAAAGTGACAAAAATAAAGTGCACCACTTATGCTAGGAACATTAATAAATCCACCATAAGTTTTTATCCTCAAAGGATCACATACATTTGCATAAACACGATCTAAGGCATGCATTTTTCTAGACATAGTAGGACTAGCAAATGAAACTCTATATTATTTACTAGCCAAACAATCAATACAAGGGTTCAAATGTATACATCTGAGATCTGGTAATACTTCTCTCTTGGAAAGAGCTTGCAGCCCCTTCTCGCTCATGTGTCCCAATCGCCTATGCCACAACTCAATGCTGAAGTCTTTCTCTATAGCATTTAACTGCTCACCATAAGCTTAGCCTACAACCTATACAAAGTATGACATTTCTTTCCATTACCCATAATAAGAGAACCCTTACTGAGCTTCCATTGTTCTATGTAAAATCTACTATCATAGTCTTCATCATCTAATCTTCCAACTAAAATTAAACTCAGCCTTAAGTCAACCACATGCCTCACATCCTTAAGCATAAACTTACAGCTAAGGTTGGTTTTTAAATGAATATCACCCATGCCAATGATGTCTGCCATGCCATAATTGCCATCTTGACAACACGAAAATTTCTAAACTTATATGTAGCAAAAAACTCCCTTCATGGTGTAGCATCATAAGAAGCACATGTGTTAATCACCCACTCAAGATCCTGACACACACAAGAAAAAATATCATCAAAAGGAGACAAAATCAAATAATCAGCACCCTACACTGTAGTTGTAGTATTATCTGCAGACTCTACTTCTTTTCCCTTTTTCTTGATCTTCTTAGGTTGCTTACATTGATTCTATGTAATGTTCGTTGTAATGTTCTTCTCACCACGTTATAGTAAATAATATCTTTTCTTGATCTTGACTTGCTTCTACCCTTGCATATACTACTTCTAGACTTTGACCTTTCTCTGTTCTCTGAGATAAATGCTTGTGAATCATTATAAGATGTTGCTGAATTCTTTTTCTCAACTCTTCATTCAACAAACTGCTTGTTACTTGACTCATGGTGATAACACCACCTGGTGTAGAATTACTGAAGGAAACCACCAGTGTCCCCCAACTTTCTGGTAATGAACTAAGAAGTAATAATACTTATAACTCATCATCAAGAGACATTTTCATAGAGGATAACTGATTAGTGATACTCTACATTTCATTCAAATGCTCAGCAATAGAAGCACCCTCTTTATATTTTAGGTTTACAAGTTTTTTGATCAAAAAAGCTTTGTTGCCAACTGTTTTTCTTTTATAGAGACCTTCCAATTTTTTCCAAAGAGAATATGTATAACTTTCAGTCGAAACATGGTGAAAAATACTATCATCAAGCCACTATCGAATAAACTCAATTGTTTTTTTATTTAACCTCTTCCACTAATCATCTGTCATAGTTGTGGGTTTTGTACTATCCCCTTGCAAAGGTCCATACATGTCATTGTAATACAAGAGATCTTTCATTCTTGGTTTCCATATCATTTAATTGTTTCCTTTTAAACTAATCATGCAAGAAACACTATTAGTCTCCATATTCAAATACAAAAATTAAATCACCACAACCCTGCTCTGATACTAATTGATGGGATATAAAGAGAAATAAATTTTTGTATGTGAACAAATACTAGTAGGGCCATAACACGCAGCGGAATTAAATGGAACCACAATCAAATAGAACACCAAGATATATGTGGAAAACCCCTCCAATGTAAAGGATAAAAACCACAAGGCAAACTAGAGATAATTTATTATAATAATAATATATATAAGTCTCAATTTCTTACCCAAAACCCTAGCAATAATCACAAGATAATAACTAGGATACAAGGATTACATCACTAGGCACAATATCTAAATTCTCCCCAAATAATCAAAGCAAGAATCTACTATAGATTTGATCTAACCTGAGATAAGAACACTACCTAGATGATTGTGAATAGCCTCTCTGTGTTGTCCTTGCTTTCTTCCCTTTTTTTCTCTTATTTTTCCACCTTTCTCTCCTCCTTTTTGTTGCTGCAAAAAACTACCTCGTTGCTGCCTTTTTCTGCCGCCTTCTGCCTCCAAAACGCAGCCACCCACACCCCCACTAACTTTAATCTAGGTTTAAGTCAAAGGGGTGTGGGCTGAATCTAGTGGGCTATCAGCCCAACACGACTTACACTACCGATCTTCTTTTCAACAAGTAAAGATCAACTACCCTTGTTACAACTCTTTCTCCTTTTCATAGGCTTAGGAGAGAACATTCACACCTCTCTTTTATAAGAAAACCATACATCTCTTTAGTATGACCTCTAAACTCAAGAAGGAAGAGACTCAATATTTTTCAAGAGAGTTTACACACTTCAAATCATAAATTTTTCATGTTTTCACCAAGCAAGCATAAGTGAGATATTTATAGACCTCAAATGACTTAAAAAATAAGCCAAAAATCTAAATATCTAATATTTCGATGTACTAGCGATACTACTGCCCACATCGGGCGATACTACCACCTGTACTAGGCGGTACTACCATAGTACAAAGCCTAGGAATCTAGGCTCTAGTAGTACCACCGCCTACTTGGGTGGTACTACCGTTGATACTAGTGGTACTACCATCGGGATTCCCGGAAAGCACAATCCATGCTTTCCAGCTCTCAAGCGGTACCACCATCCAACCTAACCCTAGGTCACTAAATTGGTCTTTTAATAGGCCTAATTCAACCCTAGTTCAAGTATAATGGACTTCTAATTAAATTGGCATGGTTATTGTTGAATCTCAAATTTTGATGATGAAATCAATTGATGAATTTACGATCTAATCTATGTTTTAAGAAAAGTGATGCAGGACTAACTACGATCATGAAAAGGTAAAACAATTAAAGTAGAAAAATCAGACGTTGGGCCGGAGTCAAAGATCGGATATCGGGTTAATAGAATTGAATGCTGCACTAAGATCGGATATTGCAGGAGTCAACATGTAGATAAATTGGGTGATACGCCAAATGTTCGGATGATGTATTGAAAGTTTACTGAAAGTTCAAATAAAAAAATGACATGCCGAACAATTGAGATTACTTGTATTGTAATTGTTTAAGCCTTAATTATTGTAGTTAGGTCTTAATTTGAGTTAGTTTTGGGAGTAACTCTAGTAACTCAAATATGGGCCAGTTGGGCTTGAATCAGGGCTAAACTTGGCACATTGGTTGGCTCATTCAGTGACTTGGAGCTAGGTCAAGCGATGACATCGCTAGGGCTGGCGGTGGAACTGCTTGAGGCTCAGCCTCCTAGGTAGTGTTTGGGTTGTAGTACCACCCAAACTAATAGTGGTACCGCCCAATGCCAAGCGATGGTACTGTCTAGATAAACAGTAGTACATATAGTTTTTTCAAGTGGTCATACCACTTTGATTGGCGATAGTACCATCAGAATAGGGTTGTTAAGCAGTAGTACCGCCTAGTACTAATGGTGGTACCGCTAGTACCCTGAAAACCCAGAATGAGACTATTTTTGGCAATAACTTTAAAACCATTTAGGGTCTATAAATACCCCACTCATCCCTGCTCAGTTTACAGAAGAAGTTGAATAAAAATTTATATGAAAATACTATTGTAATTCTTTAAGAGTTTTCCTTCTCTAGCTCTAAGTTTTGAATTTAGTTTAAGAGAAGGGTGAGAAAATTGTAAAAGTTATCTTCTAAACCTGTGAAAAGGAGAAAAGAGTTGTAAGAGAGTAATTGATCTTCACCCATTGAAAGAAGATCAATAGTAGAAGCCAATTGCCTCGACGGAGAAGGAATCGGGAGTAGACATAGATCACGATGACTAAACCACTGTAAATCCGATGTGCCCTTTCCTCTTATTGTTTACCTTCATTGCTTTCTTACTTATTTATCTACTACTTTTACTTGCACTCTTATGAATGTTTTTAAGTTTAAATGCATTTTCATTATGGGCTTTATTGAACAAAAATTTTTAAATCAATATTTTTACTAAAAGCACTAATTCTCCCCCCCCCTCCTCTTAGTGCTGATTCGACCCTAACAATTAGTATCAAAGTCAAGTTTTTCTCCGTTGGTTTAACATGTAAGAGAGATGACTTTTTGGGTAACCAAAATAGTCACTCTATCATTCGTTCTTCTATATTCAATGGGACGAACTACATATATTGAAAAACACGAATGAGAATTTTTTTGCTTTTTATGGGTTTCGATTTATGGAATATTGTTGAAAGTGATTTTCAAAAATCTTCTAAACTAATGAACAAATGGAATGATGTGGAGAAGAAGATTTTCTCTTTGAATGCTAAAGCGATGAATGCTTTATTTTATGCTCTAGATAAAAATAAATTTAATTAGATTTCTATATGAGAAACTACACATGATATTTGACAGATACTTAAAGCCATATATGAATGCACAAGTAGAGTTAAATAGTCAAAAATTAATATTTTAGTGCATAGTTATAAGTTGTTTCTAATAAAACCAAATGAGACCATTGGAAACATATACACCCGTTTTACAAATGTCGTTAATAGTTTAAAAGCATTTTGTAGAATTTTTTCTAACATTGAACTTATAAATAAAATACTAAGATCCATTCCAAAAAATTGGGATCCAAAAGTAATAGCAGTACAAGAAGCAAAGGACATGAATAATTTTTTACTTGAAGAATTTATTATGTCTTTAATGAATATGAGAACAACCTTCCAAAGAATATGAAGGATATGACACTTAAAACCAAAGAAGACCACTTTGGAGAAAACTCAAGTAATGATAATGATGATGACTTAGGATGATTCAAGTGCATCCGAAAAAAAAGTTGCCAAATAAAAAGAAAACACTCAAAGCGGCTTGGGATGATTCAAGTGCATTCGAAGATGAGGAGCCAACTAATAAAGAAGTTGCAAACTATGCATTAATGACATTTGGCAATGAGGTATGTAACTCAAACAAATCTTCTTTATCTTATGATGAATTATTCAATGCATTTTTATGATTTGTTTGATGAATTTAAATTATTTAGTAAAAAGTATAAATTATTAAAAAAGAAACATACTTCTCTTGCTAGTATATTTAAAAAATTAAAAAATGAGCATGATAATTATATATTAACTCCTTGCACTAAGTGTAAAGAGTTAGATTCACTTAAGAAATAAAATATTTTACTACAAGAAACATTAGGAAATTTTAAAATTGGTAACAAATCTTTAAATATGATCCTTACTAACAAAGGTCATATTCATATAAAAGTAGTAATCGACTTTGTGACTAGCAATACTCAACAAAAGCTGACTATATTTGTTAAAGGACCCACATTACATATTTCTCCTGAAAATAGATATAATTTTTGTGATAGATTTGGACATTATGCTTATAGATATTCATTTAAAATGTATAGTTGACACAAATTAGTTTGGTTTCCTAAAGGAACTATAAATAATTCAATTCCAATAATTAAGATAGGTAGGTATATTTACGAGGGACCCAAAATTAAATGAGTACATAATTAAAGATACTCAAGACACATAATTGGAGATCCAACTCACTAGTCAAGATGAAAGATATGTCACATTTGGAGACAACAATAAGAAAAAAAAATATTGGTAAAGGAACCATAGGTAACAAGTTAAATCTCTTGATTGAAAATGTGTTATTAATAGATAGTTTAAAACATAATCTACTAAGCATTAGTCAATTGTGTGATAAAGGATATATCATCAAATTTAAATCTAATACTTGTATAATAGAAATATCACACAAAAATAGATCTATAATTGTCTTAAGAAATAATAATGTGTATACTATTGATATTAATGATTTTTATGATGAAATATATTTTTTGGCTTTAAACGATGATGTATGGTTTTGGCATAGGAGACTAAGTCATGCTAGTGTGAAAATAATCTCATAAATTTCAACTAGAGAACTCGTAAAAGGAATGTCTAGCATTAAATTTATCAAAGATAAAGTTTGTGATGCATGACAACTAGGTAAATAAATAAAAAATAATTTTAAATTAAAAAATTAAATAAATACATCTAGACCACTATAATTAATCTATATGGATTTATTTGGACCAATTGATATAACAAGTTTAGAAGATAGTAAATATACTTTTGTAATTATTGATGATTATAGTAGATATACTTGTACATACTTCTTGGCATACAAAAGTGATTACTTTAAATGTTTTTCAAAATTTTGTAAACTATTCAAAATAAAAATAGTTTTATGATTTTGTCTATTCGTAATGATCATGATGGTGAGTTTCAAAATCATGATTTTCAAGATTTTTATGAGTCAAATTAGTACAACCACAATTTCTCTACTCCAACAAATCCACAACAAAATGGAGTTGTTGAGAGAAAAAATAAGAGCTTATAAGAGATGGCAAGAACCATGTTAAACTAACATAGCTTACCCAAATATTTTTGGGCTAAAGCTATTAACACGATATGCTATGTCATGAATAGGGTTCTCATTAGACCATTACTTTCTAAAACTCCTTATGAATTATGGAATAATATAAAACCTAACATTTCATATTTTAAATTTTTTATTGTAAATGTTTCATTTTAAATGAAAAAGATGCCTTAAGAAAATTTAATGCAAAATTAGATGAAGGCATATTTCTTGGATATTCCTCTATTTCTAAGGCTTATTGTGTCTTTAATAAAATAACTTTAGTCATTAAAGA
Source organism: Musa balbisiana (assembly GCA_004837865.1). Taxonomy (NCBI): domain Eukaryota; kingdom Viridiplantae; phylum Streptophyta; class Magnoliopsida; order Zingiberales; family Musaceae; genus Musa; species Musa balbisiana. The sequence continues at coordinate 30,532,927 of CM017193.1, read as the reverse complement.
ATCCATTCATGTTGTTTTTAATGAGTTTCCCAAATTTAAGAAAAATAATTTTGATGATGATTTTTATTTTGATACTTTAAATTTGAATGAAAATTCTCCTCTCTCAAGCAAATTGGATCCATCTATTTTAAAAGATTCCTTACCCAAGGAATGAAAGTATATAGATGCTCATCCTAAGGAGCTAATCATTGGATATACATCAAAAGATATCCAAACTTGTTCTTTGTTTAAAATTTTTTATGCTAATGCTACCTTTTTATCTCAAATTGAACCTAAATGCATTGGCGATGCTCTAAAAGATTATTTATGGGTTTTTGCAATGCATGAGGAGTTAAATTAATTTGAGAGAAATGAGTTGTGGAAGCTTGCTTCTAGACCTAGTGACCATCTTATAATTGATACTAAATGAGTCTTTAAAAATAAGCAAGATGAATTTGATATTATGGTTCGAAACAAGACTAGATTAGTGGCCAAAGGTTTCAACCAAGAAAAATATATCGATTATGAAGAAACCTTCACTCTTGTGGCAAGACTAGAAGTCATAAAGATATTCTTTACTTATGTTTATTGTAATAAATTTAAGTTATTTCAAATAGATGCTAAAAGTATTTTTTTAATGATTTTATTTTTTTAAAAAATTATGTTGAACAACCATCCGGATTTAAGAATGTTCTTTTTCCTAACCATGTTTTTAAGTTATCTAAGACTCTTTATGGATTGAAACAAGCCTTAAGGGCTTGGTTTGAGAGATTTAGTTTATTTTTTATTAAAAATAACTTTTTAAAAGACAAGGTCGATATCACGTTGTTTATTAAATATTTTAAAAATAATTTTTTTATTATTCAAATTTATGTTGATGATATTATTTTTTTTCTACAAATAAGTCTTTATATGAATCTTTTACCAAAAGGGTGAGCCAAGAATTTGAAATGAGTTTAATGAGTGAATTAACATTTTTTTAAGATTGCAAATCAAACAATTTAGTGATCGAACTTTTATTAGTCAAACTAAGTATGCTTTAGACATATTAAAATGATTTAATATAGATAGTGCTAAGGCTATTAAGACACCAATGAGCACTTCTATAAAATTAGATATGGACCATAATGGAAAATGTTTTGATCAAAAGACTTATAGGGGTTTGATAGGTAGTTTATTATATCTCACAGCAACTAAACATGATATTATGTTTAGTATGAGATTTTATAGTAGATTTTAATCTAATCCTAAATAATCTCATTTTAAAGTAGTTAAAAAGATTTTTAGATATTTAAAAGGAACTTCTAATCTAAAATTATGGTATCCAAAATCTAAAAATTTCAAATTAATTATTTATGCCAATGCTGATTTTGTTGGATGTAAAATAGATAGAAAAAGCACAAAAGCACAAAAGCACTTTTGAAATATATTAACTCTTAAGTCATGCACTTGTTTATTGGACTTCCATGAAACAAAATTCTATTGTATTATCTACAACCGAGGCTGAATATATAATAGTAAGTGCATATTGTGTATAAGTTATTTGGACGAAAAATACTTTAGAAGATTATTGAATTTACTTAAAAAATATTCCTATAAAATGTGATAACACTAGTGTTATTTGTTTAACAAAAAATCTCATTAAATACTCTAGAACTAAATATATTGATATTAAGTATCATTTTATTAGAGATCATATTAATTACCATGATATATCTCTAGAATTTATTAATATAAAACATCAATTAGCTAATTTTTTATAAAACTATTAAATAAGGAACAATTTGATTTTATTAAAAAAAATTAAGCATGTTAAATCTTCCTAATGTATGAATTCCTCTTATACATTTTTCAAATTTCTTAGTTTTTCGTAACTTGAGTTTTTCTTTTAAATCAAGATCGTTTCCTATCATTCCTTCTTCTTACTATTTACAAAAGAAAAGATTTGATTTATAGACTTTTGGAATTCACAACTTGATCTTTTATTTTTCATGTGATGATATGAATCCTTCATCTTTCTATTTTCAAAAGTAGAGCTTTAATTCATGGACTTTCGGATTCATGACTTGACCTTTCTTTCGTTCATGTGATGTTTGAAATATTTACACCATTAAATCCTTTCCTTCTCCTTTCTTTCTTTTTTTTTAATGATAAAGGAGAGAAAGAGAATTGCTAGTATCTCGAAGAGAAGCAAAAGTGCTAGCTTGAAATCTTAATAAAAGTAAAAGTTCTATCTTGCACATCTCAAAGAGAAGGAAAAATGCTAGCTTGCCTATCTCAAGAAGTAAAACTTGCAAACTTATACATTTTAAAAGAGAAACATGAATTACTAACTTGCACATTTCAAGTAGAAGTAAGTATTGCTAACTTTCACATCTCTAAAATATGCTAGCTTGCATATTCTAAAATGATATAAAACTTGTATGTTAGTTGCACTTTTCTCCTTTCTATTGATGACAAAGGGGGAGAAGTAATAATCAATGATTTAAAAATTTTAATATTTTGGTATCATGCATATTATGTCCAAAGTGATGATGATTTATTTTAGTATCATGCATGTTATAAGTGATGACGAGTTGTAATGTTTTAAACTTGTACATGTTATATTTTGGTGATTTGAAACTATGTTTAAATGATGATGCAAAATGTATGAAATTATGAAATGATATATTGCATATGATCAAAATTGTTTCACTTGAATTCAAAAGTTATTATTCTTTTTGAATTTAAGTTTGCCTTATTTCGATATCGCATGTAGATAGAAGGAGTTAAGGTTAACTCCGTCATCAATTGATTGTTATCATCAAAAAAGGGGAGATTGTTGAATCTCGGATTTTGATGATGAAATCAATTAATGAATTTATAATTTAATCCATGTTTTGAGAAAAGTAATGCAAGACAAACTACAATCATGAAAAGGTAAAATAATTAAAGTAGAAAAATCAAACATTGAGCCAAAGTCAAAGATCAGGCATCGAGTTAGAAAAATCAAACATTGCGCTAAGATCAGATGTTGTGGGAGTCAACATTCAGATAGATCAAGCGATACGCCGAAGGTTTGGACGATGCACCAGAAGTTTATCAAAAGTTTGCTAGAAGTTCACCGAGAGTTCGAATGAACAAATGATATACCGAACAATTAAGATTGCTTGTATTATAATTGTTTAAGCCTTCATTATCATAGTTAGGTCTTAATTTAAGTTAGTTTTGGGAGTAATCATAGTAACTCAAATAAGGACTAATTGGACCTAAATTAGGATTGAATGAGCCTGAATCAGGGTTGAATTGGACCTACTAGTTGGCCCATTTAGTGACTTAGAGCTAGGTCAAGTGGTGGCACCACCAGGGCTAATGGTGAAACTGCTTGAGGCTCGGTCTCCCAAGCAATGTCTGGGTAATAGTACTACCCAGTGTCAAGAGATGATACCCTTAGATAAGTGGTGGTATTATCTAGATACAGTCTTCTAGGCTATGTTAGGTAGTTGTATCACTTAGACTAGTGGTGGTACCATCAAAGCAAGGTTGTTAGGCGATAGTACCACCCAATACTAATGGTGGTACCATTAGTACCTTGAAAACTCGGGATGAGACCATTTTTAGTACTAATTTTAAAACCATTTGGGGCCTATAAATACCCTATTCATCCCTACTTGGTTTACAGAAGAATTTAAACAAAAATTTGTATAAAAACACTATTATAATTCCTTGAGAGTTTCTCTTCTCTAGCTCTAAGTTTTGAATTCAGTTTAAGAGAAGGGTGAGAGAATTGTAAAGGTTATCTCCTAAACCTGTGAAAAGGAAAAAAGAGTTGTAAGAGGGTCGTTGATCTTCTCCTATTGAAAGAAAATCAATAGTAGAAGCCGATAGCCTCGACGGAGGAGAAATCGAGAGTGGACGTAGGTCATGATGATCGAACCACTATAAATCCGGTATGCCCTTTTCTCTTACTTTTTACCTTCATTGCTTTCTTATTTAACTGTCTACTACTTTTGCTTGCACTCTTATGAACATTTTTAAGTTTAAACGTATTTCCATTACAGGCTTTATCGAATAAAAATTTTCAAACTAACATTTTTACCAAAAACACTAATTCACCCCCTCTAGTGTTGATTCGACCCTAATAGTTATAGTCTAATACTAACTCAATTAGACTCCAAGCCACTTCAATCAAGACTTATCCACTCATGAAGCCTTCAACATGTTGTTCAACATGTCATTTGCTCATTTGGCACTTCGTCCTAACCTCCAATGTATCATCTTTTCTTTCAATGTATTACCCAATCTATCGGTATGTTGACCTCCCATAGCATCTGGCCTTCTTGGTGCAATACCTGATTATTTCAGTTCGATGCCTGAACTCATGGCACGAAGTCCATCCTTCGGCATGTTGACTAATCCTCTAACCTGACATCCAATCTCTAACATGATGTTTTTTGGACCAGTGTTTGATTCTCCTACTTCAAAGATTTATTTTTTAATGGTTCAAGTCCATGATCGAAGTTTCTCCTACATTATTTATCTCAAATGCTTATTAGTCATTAAACTCATCAATTGATTTCATCATTAAAATCTAGGATTCAACACGATGTTCCTCTATTATCCTCTCATATTTTGGTAGTATTTTTTTCTTTTAATTATTTTGGTGTTTTTTCTTTAAATAGGTATTTTAGTCGATTAATCATCCTTTTCAAGAAAATATAGATTAACATAAATGTTTAAGTAAATTTAAATCTTTATAGGATCATAAGAACGATTTCTTCCTTCGTTTTGAGATCTAACACCAATTGCAATGATTTGATTGATGACTCATTAGAATAGATATACATAAACAATCCCCTAAAAAATGTTTAAGAGGTTTTTCTCCTCATGTCTTGAGCTCAAGAAAAAAATTTCTAATTTTGGCATATCGTTTTGTATATGATGTTGAATAGTGAACAAAATATGAATTAGACCATATAAGGATCATTTGGGAACTCTTCCTTTCCAGGTGGCCAAGAGGTAGGCTACACAAGGAGGTCTTTATCAATGTGTTTTATAGCATGGAAAAGCATGAACGAGCTTTCACTATAATGAAGTGTCAATGGGAATTCTTATCAAGTCTTTGTCGGTGAGATTGGATAAAGTATTTGATTATCAGAAAGACAATTATGCATAGTAGGAATGTTCAAATCGAATCGAAAATCCAAATTGAACCTAAACCAATTTGAATCCATCTGAATTGATTCATCAATGATCAAGAGCTCTTTCTTTTTCTTCGATCCCAACCAAATTAAACTAATTTTAATTTATAAAAATATCAATCCACCCCAAAGCCCTAAATATCCTAAAATTTCCATCCAAACTCAACAATTCATCGCTTTTCTTTCGACTCTGTGACTCTTCCACCTCTGTCTCCTTCTTGATCTCGTTTGTAGCTAAAGATATTGAAAAATATATCAATTCTCTGACCACTGATCAACTCATTCAAAAATCAAATGGACTATTTCACTCTGTAGTGGGGAATAGTCCATGCAATCCAGTTGCTAGCCGTATGTATATAAGATTGTAGGGACCACGACAAATCCCAAAGCTACACATCTTTGTGCTATTGATAATAAGGGAAAAGCCTGAACAACAAATAAACTAACTACTACACAAACTCCTCGGTAGGGATCAAAAGCCTTGGATCCTATGCTCGGCCATCTCGGCATCTCTCTAACATGATTTGAGAGGAGAGGGTGATGAGGCATATAGAGGAGATGAGTAACCCAAATCCTAGATCCCCTTATTAGATATTAAGTCAAATTATAAAAATACCCTAATATATTGCACAATCATGTTGATCACATACAATTTAATGTCTATTTGTTCCTTCTTTGATGCACTAGAAATAAATGTGACCATACTGTTAAGAGGAAGATTGTCAAAATTGTTTTCCTACATAGGATCATAAAGCGGATTGTAAACTTGGATTATAGAATTGGATTGTAAATCATAAGATCCTACAACTTATACAAAATTAATTTTAAAATATATACATGTAATGGAAAATTTTATAAATATTATGTTTGACTAAACCACAACCCGTTGTTAAATACAAAAGCGCCAAGTATAGGTGCAACGTCAAGTCTTGGGCAGACTTAGTTACCCAACATCCCCCCGCTCGATCAAAATGGAAACTATCCATGGCTTTGAGATCGATACATGCATCCCTTGAATGGGAGGAGGTGGATCTAAAGATGATGGATATTCTATTGTGCTTCCTCAATACCCTCTTTCCCTAGTCAACGTCCATGTTATCATTGCCTAATTTGTTAAGATTCGAATGATCATCAAATTTTCCTTCATCATCTGTCACTTTGAGGTTCTCTCTAGTCACTTCTTCTATGGATGGTAGTGGTTGTTAAATTCATTTGTCAATTCAAGGATCTCACTAATCATCTTCTTCTACGGGTGGTAGTAGCGTGAAGGTTGTTATATCCTTAACAATGTCAAATACAAAGAAAAATCCTACTATATGACGTGTCTTGTGAGGAAAAGTACTATATTACCCAAACATATAGTATGTCTTTGTTAATGATTGTGATTGGAGACCATCCAGTATCTCTCATGCTACTATCTGTAACAGCGATAATAACATCTAGATTGATAGTAGTATTATTAAAGTTCAAGTTTATAGCATATTTACGATATTTGTACTATTCAATGCTGATGGTGGTACCATTTGTATCTTGAAGGATTTAAATTTTGACTCTATTTTTAAAGTTTTTTGAGCCTATAAATATCCCACTTGGTAGATTGAGTATTCGTTCTTAAGCTAGTAAAGTAATGTAAGCTATCATTTTAAGTATATTTTGGGTCTCCTCCTCCTCTTGAGTTCAGTTATAATTCTAAATTATAAAAGGTGAAAGATCATGTATAAAAGGAGACTATAAAGGTTATCTCCTTAGTTTGAAAAAGGATAAAGTGGTAACAAAGGTAGTTGTTCTTCGTCCATTGGAAATGAGATTGATAGTGAAAGCCAATAGTCTTGAGGGAAGAGAAATCAGAGGTAGACATTGGTTAAAAAGATTAAACCACTATAAATTGATTTATCTCTCTTTACTTATTATTTAGATGTGATTTAGTTTTATTACCTTTACTTACAACTTTAACTTTATCAATCAAATCTTAAAATTGATTAAAAATACTATTATACAAATTAAAGCCCCCCCCCCCCCGGCTCTTAGTGTTATTAAGATCTTAACGTGGTAGTCTATCTTCAAACATTTGAATAGTCCGAAGTCACTAACTAAGCCATCCTAAAAGGATTGAATAAAAGGATGGCTGAGGCAAAAGGTATATAGGTAGATGAGCAATCAAGCATCTTATAAGGCTATCGAGCCACTCTAAAGGTTCCAATTAGGGAATCACACTTTGTCTCACATATATGACAAAGTGATGGTGCCGACTAAGTAATTCTTTCGGCCATCCAAACCCAAGAATATGCAAAAGAGGCATCCGACTAAAGGCTTCAAATTGATTTTGACTTGATCATGAGATTAGGGCATGAGCATATCTTCTCAACCTGGTTTAGAAGAGGTCAATATCAAAATTTTACATGATGAAAGTTTGGCCTTTGTGTCTCAACACTAGAGAATTGGTTTAATATAGAGCAGAGGTCAATGGCCCTAACACAAGGAAAACTTGCCCCAAGTTGGAAAGAGCCCTGCTGCATTCCTCTGGAGGTCCAATCAATGACCTACCAACTTCAAATGTCGGGGGATCAGACATCCTATAGACCTATAACATCCAATAACTCTAAAAATACAAGGGTTCGAGCCTCGAATCTAATATAATTGTACTCAAATGATTGAACATAAATATTTTTTAATTGATGAAAAACTTGTTAAATTATAGTTAGAGATTTATACAAATAAAATAAACACCTCGACACATACCCAACTATAACATTTAAAATATTTCTACAACCTGGTCGTCCTCGGGATTTGGAGGGGGGAGACCAATAGCTACATCATTTTTGCAATACTAGTACTAATACATCAAAGAGATTGCTCTCAAAATCTAGTTAAACATAGTACTTAGGACTCTCTTATTTCTATAATTTTTCTTTAGACATACACAGTGCCACATAAAAAAGTTGGTAAAGAAAGATACATTTCAATTAAATTAATAAGGTTTGTCATAGACCATATTCTCTTGTATGCTACCTAGGAAAATATCATAATTTTATAAAAATTGAGACAAATTGTAATTTGGACTAGGTTAACATTATTGATTTCAATATAACAACTATGTTCTATTCTATTTTGTTGCTGTAAATGGATTTTAGCAGGAATTTTCTATAACAAAATGACCCTTGGTTACTTAAATTTGTTTTATTAAATTTTTATTACCGGAAATAACTCTAGCTTAAAAGTTCTACATTTATCACAAATGACTTTATGTTATTAGTTTGCTTCATCATCATAAATAGATTTAAAAAAATTAAGTATATTTTTTTAAAATTATTTATCACAAATGACTTTATGAAATATTGAAGTCCATGATTTTTTTATTATTTTAATATAAAAATTATTTAATAATTTTTATATTAAATAATTTTATATTATAAGCTTATTGCTAGAGACATAATTGTGATCCTAGCAATTGAATTTCATGTGATTTATAAAAGATTCATATTAAGATTAAAAAAAAAAATGGAGGACATATGTCACTAGCTAATCTAAAAATAGTGCCACTTATATTTGTTCCATGGATGACATATAAGCTTCCCTGATGTATACTTGCTATTTTGTAATCTTTGTGTGATAGCTAAATATAAGCAATTAGAGGAGAAAAATTAAAAAAAAATTATCAAATGAGAACCTTATTGTAATCCGTAGATTAGAAGAGATTTTGGATCAATTCTTCACACTTGGAATCAAATTCTTCTAAGAAAGTATTCTAAACCATCCTATAGAAATTTTTGTCCTTGATTTCTTCTTGATTATGAGCACTTCGTAGAGTTTTGCTCTTGCTAATGATATCAATCTCATTTGAGCTACAAATTTACTAATCTAGAATTTTCGAGAATTTTGACCTATAGCCTTATTTTAACTATAACATTTTGTATAGAATTTTTATCTGAGTAAAACTTAATTATTTAGAAATTAACCTCTATATTCTTTATCATATTGATATGCTCCTAAATATTCTTTATCATATTGATATGCTCCTAAATATTCTTTATCATATTGATATGCTCCTAAATATTCTTTATCATATTGATATGCTCCTAAATATTCTTTATCATATTGATATGCTCCTAAATATTCTTTATCATATTGATATGCTCCTAAATATTCTTTATCATATTGATATGCTCCTAAATATTCTTTATCATATTGATATGCTCCTAAATATTCTTTATCATATTGATATGCTCCTAAATATTCTTTATCATATTGATATGCTCCTAAATATTCTTTATCATATTGATATGCTCCTAAATATTCTTTATCATATTGATATGCTCCTAAATATTCTTTATCATATTGATATGCTCCTAAATATTCTTTATCATATTGATATGCTCCTAAATATTCTTTATCATATTGATATGCTCCTAAATATTCTTTATCATATTGATATGCTCCTAAATATTCTTTATCATATTGATATGCTTATTGTAATCCGTAGATTAGAAGAGATTTTTGGATCAATTCTTCACACTTGGAATCAAATTCTTCTAAGAAAAAGTATTCTAAACCATCCTATAGAAATTTTTGTCCTTGATTTCTTCTTGATTATGAGCACTTCGTAGAGTTTTGCTCTTGCTAATGATATCAATCTCATTTGAGCTACAAATTACTAATCTAGAATTTTCGAGAATTTTGACCTATATGCCTTATTTTTAACTATAACATTTTGTATAGAATTTTTATCTGAGTAAAACTTAATTATTTAGAAATTAACCTCTTATATCTTTCTTTTAGGATCTTATTTGGAAGATTTGGAATGCAAATGCCTACCCAAATATTTATTTCATTTGATCATTTAGATTCTACAAAATAGGGATAATATTTTCTAATCTCTCTATACTAAATTACTAGTAACTCCTTATAGGAAACTCTAATTTATACAAAACTTTATTTAAAATTAGACCCATATATCTCTCAAATGATATCTTTCTCAAGTAAATTAAAATATGATTGATTATTTAAATAACTTGTGCAATATACCTTATAGATTCTGCGAGAATATATCTATTGCCAAATATACTTATTGTTGTTTTTACTTTTTGAAATTGAATTCAGCTAAAATTCTTTCCTTAATTGAGCCTTATGCGATTACTTTAAAACTATTGTTTCTTTTATAATTGGTTCTTATCATATCTAAATGAATTATGAAAAAGTATATGCAATATGTACATATATGTTTTTTATTTTTTTACATGTGCTTCCTATATGCTAACTTTCTTATTCATAATGTCTTTTTATACTCTAGTATTTGTGGGATAATATGAACTCTTACCAGAAATGGGAATGAGATTTGTGAACCTTCGTTAGAAATAGAGAAGGGAGTTATGGGTAGAGCCTAAGATGCTCCTACTGGCCCCAATGACTTCATCCATAAATGAATAGGTTATGTTATGTTATGATCCTACTTCACCCTCTATATTCTTTAGACATGTTATCCAAAATACTTGCTTATGTGTTTATCTATACTCCTTAGATGTAAACGAAATTTCATATGTGACACTTGAGCTTATGTTTTGCATTTATTCTTGATATACTCATAAATGCTCTTTACATCATTGATCTGCTCCTAAATACTTTTTATCTTATTGATATACTCCTAAATATTCTTTATCATATTGATATGCTCCTAAATATTCTTTATCTTATTGATATGCTCCTAAATATTTTTTAACTTATTGATATGCTCTTAAATGCTCTTTACCTAATTGATATGGTCCTAAATATTCTTTACTTATTCGATATACTCATAATGTTGTTTACTTCATTGTTATGAATGAATCAAAGAAAATATCAAATATGACTCTCCTCAAAATATCTTGATATTGACTAGCTTATATATTGATCTTTGCTTCTTTGTAAGTATGTTTCTAGTGGAATGTCATTTACGAATCTTGTATCTAATGAAATGACATATATGATTCTTATATTTAATGAAATAATATCTATGATTCTAGTATCTGTTAGGATCATAATGGCACTAAGAGGGGAGGTGAATTAGTGCTATAGCAATTTTAACTAATTTTAAAGTTCAATCGATAAATCCGTATTGGAAATGCGATTAACCAAAAGTGCAAGTAAGAGTTGTGAGTAAAGCAAATCAATAAGCAATAGAAAATTAAGGCAAGAAAAGAAATACAAACTCATTTATAGTGGTTCGGTTGTCCCAACCTACGTCCACTTCTGATTCCTCTTCTCACGAGGTTATCGGCTTTCACTACTGATCTTCTTTCCAACGGTCGAAGATAAATTACCTTTGTTACAACTCTTCTCCTTTTAATGGGCTTAAGAGAGAACCTCCACAATCACTCTTTTATAAGAGACCTCACCTCCCACAACTTAGAATTACTTTTAAACTCAAGAAGGAGGAAGAGACTCAAATAATGCTTAATGAGAGAGTTTACAATACTTTTGTACTTAAGAATTAGTGCCCCATCAAGCAAGCATGAGTGAGATATTTATAGACCTCAAAAGGCTTTAAGAATAGAGCTAATAATTCAAATCCTTGAAATTTTAAGACACTAGAAGTACTACTACCATTATGGGGCCAAGAATCTAAGCTCTAGCGGTATTTTCTATATCACTTATCTTAAAAGTATATTAATCTATAAACTCATTAATTGATTTTATCATTAAAATCTGGGATTAAATAATTTCTCCCTTTTTGATTATGATAACCAATTAATAATGTAGTTTTAACTAAGCTTTGCCTATCTATAAGCCATTTTGAAAGGTTATGAGAAACTTGAATTCAAATGGTCATATGTCATTTTAAATATATATACTAAATTCAAGTTAAAAGAAATTTGATTTTGTCGATATTATGATTCAATCATTCAAGTCGAAAAATCAATATTCAATCAAGTTTCAAATTTCATAATCATAATCATTTCAAGTTAAATTTCAATAATTATCAATTAAGATATAATGATTCTTCTTGTTCATGCATGAGTCACCACTTCTCCCCTTTAGATAATAACAAAACTATGCTTCTCCTCCTTTGTTAGTAAAAAACAGAGTTATTATTTCTCCCCCTTTATCATCAGTAAAAAGAAGAGAGTGATATCATAATATCATGGTACTACTTCTCCCCTTTTGTATCAATATTCCAATTGTATAAAAATAAAAATTACTTTGATATCAAAACATGAAGGATCTTAATATCAAAGATAAGTTCAATTTATGGACACCGAGAGATCAATTGATGATGGAGTCTTAACAAGACTCCCCTATTTATATGTCATCTTAAAAATGTGATGAACCTGAATTCAAAATAATACTTTTTCAATAGTATTCTTGAATTTAATGTAAGATAAATTCAATCTTGATATTATCATTACAAGTCCAAATATTCAATCAAGTTTTAAATTTCAGAAAATAATTAATAAAACTTAGGCATGAGTTACATCATAAGTCTCTTTATTCAACACATAAGCTAGGCATGAATTGTTACTTCTTCCATTTTGTCATCAACACAAATATAAATTACTTATTCTTTTTTGTTACTAACAAAATGAAGTATATAATTCATGAATATAAAAGACTCATACAAAATAAATCTCAAATCATGAATACCAAAATATCATGATTCATTTGGATAAATATCCTCTTTAGTAAATAATGAAAAGAAAGAATCATATTATGATTTGTTTGGATAAATCTCTTCTTTAGTAAATAGCAAAAAGAAAGAATCATACGAGATCAAATAGTAAAAAGTCTTGATTCATATAAAATAAATCTCAAGTTATAAACACCAAGAAATCAAGTGAAAGATCATGATTTGTTTGGATAAATCTCTTCATTAGTAAATGACAAAAAAAATCATAGGAATTCAAATAGTAAAGGATCTTAATTCATACAAAATAAATCTGAATACCAAAAAGTCAAGTGAAAGATCATGATTTATTTAGATAAATCTTCTCTTTAGTAAATAGCAAAAAAAAAATCATAAGAGATCAAATAATAAAAGGTCTTGATTCATACAAAAGAAATCTCAAGTCATGAATATCAAAAAATCATAATTCATTTGGATAAATATCCTTTTTAGTTATTAACAAAATGAAAGAATCATAGAAGATCAAATAGTAAAAAGTCTTGATTCAAACAAAATAAATCTCAAGTCAAAAACACCAAGAGATTATAATTAATTTGGATAAATCTTCTTTTTAGTCTTTACCAAAAAAAGAAAAAGAATCATAGGAGATCCAGTAGTAAAATTTCTTGATTTATACATTATGGAGACCCATGATCTTTAAAAGCATCATCAATACATTTATGCATAATTTGAGATAAATAAAAAAGTAAAATTTGTATGAATATTTTTAACGAAGAATAAGTTTTAACACCTTTTGATGTATAACTTATAATTAGCTTCTTAGGATGTGCATCTATATACTTCCATTCCTTAGGTAAGGTTTCTTTAGAATAGATATATCCAAGTTGTTTTAGGGAGAAGATTCCTTATTTAAATTTAATTTATTAAATCCAAAATCATCATCAAAATCATTTTTCTCAATTATGAGAGATTCATCAAAAATAACATAAACATATTCTTCAATGACTAAAGATCTCTTATTAAAAACTCGATAACCTATAGAAATAGAGGAATATCCAAGAAAAATATCTTCATTGGATTTTATATTAAATTTTTCTAAGACATCCTTGTCATTTAAAATAAAACATTTATAACTAAAAACTTTGAATTACGAGATGTTGGGTCTTTTATTATTCCACAATTCATAAGGAGTTTTAGATAGAAGAAGTCTTATAAGAACCCTGTTCATGACATAGTATATCACGTTAACGACTTTGACCTAAAAGTATTTGAGTAGACTATATTCATTAAACATGGTCATTGTCATCTCTTGTAAACCCCTATTCTTTCTCTCAACAACTCCATTTTATTATGGATTTCTTATAATAGAGAAATTGTAGTTATATCTATTCAAATTATAAATTTTTTATAAATTATGATTTTTAAATTCACTACCATGATCACTATGAATAGAAGAAATCATAAAATATTTTTCTTTTTGAACTTATTTGTAAAACTTGATAAAATATTTAAAATAATTATTTTTATGTGCTAAGAAGTATGTCCAAAAATATCTACCATAATTATCAATAATCACAAGCATATTTACTACCTCCTAGACTTATGATGTTAATAGGTCCAAATAAATTCATATGAATTAATTATAATAGTCTAGAGATACTAATTTGATTTATAGGTTTGAAGCTACTCTTTATGTATTTTCCTAGTTGGCATGCATCACAAATTTTATCTTTGATAAATTTAATTTTAAGCATTTCTTTTACAAGTTCTTTAATTTTAATTTGTGAGATTAATTTAATACTTTCATGTTTTAATCTTCTATGCCAAAGCCATGTATCATTATTTAAAATTGAAAAGCAAGTTTCATCATAAAAATCATCAAGATCAATAATATAAATATTATTGCTTCTTAAAGTAGATTTATTCTTATTTGATATTTCTATGATGCAAGCATTATATTCAAATTTAACAATATATCCATTTTCACAAAATTGCCTAATGCTTATTAAGTTATGTTTTAAACCATCTACTAAAAAAATATCTTCAATCAAAAGATTCGATTTGTTACCAATATTTTCAATGCTAATGATTTTTCCTTTATTGTTATCTCTGAAAGTAATATGTCCTTCATCTCGGCTAGTGAGCTTTGAGAAGTGTGTTATATCTCCATCAAAGTATAGTTTGTCACTTCGTTTTTATTGATTTGTTCTTCATCTTCTAATGCACTTAATTCATCCCACATTGTCTTAAAAGCTTTTCTTCTTTTGGGTTAGCAATTTCCTTTTTAGTAGTAGACACTCATTTTTAAGTGCTTTACCTTTTTTGCATTCATAACATTTGATTGCATTTTTATTAAGTTCACTTTTATTCTTATACTCTCGTCTTATAGAATTATCTTGTTTCTCCTCATGAACTTTTTGAATCTTCTTATAAAGAGTATCATGTTATCATCTAAACTTTTGCTCAAATAGTCTTATTTAGATTGAAGAGCAAAATCCTTTTTGAAAGGATTTTCTCTTCTTCATTATGTGCTTGTAGGTCATTTTATAGGTCATTAAAGATCGTATGAGTTCTTTAAGAGAAAATTTATTCAAGTCTTTCGTTTCTTGGATAGCCATTACTTTTGGATCCCAACTCTTAGAAAGATATCTTAAAATCTTATTTACTAATTTAAGATTAGTATAATTTTTACTAAGAGCTTTCAAACAATTAACATCTGTAAAATAAATGTACTTGTTACCAATGGTTTCACTTGGCTTTATTTTCAATAATTCATAACTATGTACCAAAAGATTAATTTTAGATTCTTTTACTCTATTTATGTCTTCATAAGTAACTTTAACTATGTGATAAGTATTATGTGCAATGTCATAAGTAGAAACACAATTAAACTCATTTTTGTCTAAAGTACAAAATAAAATATTCATAGCTTCAATATTTAAGGAAAATATTTTCTTCTCAAAATCATTCCATTCATTTATCAGTTAGAAGATATTTAAAGCTAAATTTAGTGACATTCTATAGATTAAAATCTACAGAAATTAAAAATTTTCACATTCATATTTTCCAATATATGTCATCCATCCCATTGAACATAAGAGGACGAGTGATAGAATGACCCTCTTGGTTGCTTGAAAAGCTATTAGATCTCTCTTAGGTGTTAATCTAATTGAGAAAATCAAGCTCTTATACTAATTGTTCAAATCGTAATGGTACTAGGGGGTGTGTGAATTAGTGCTATAGCAATTTAAATTGATTTTAAAATTTGATCGATAAATCCGTATCGAAAATATGATAAACCAAAAGTGCAAATAAAAATTACGAGTAAAGTAAATCAATAAGCAATAGCAAATCAAGACAAGAGAAGAAATAAAAATCAATTTATAGTGGTTTAATCATCTTGACCTACGTCGACTCCTGATTTCTCTTCCCTCGAGGCTACCAGCTTTCATGACGATCTTCTTTCCAATGGATAAAGATAAACTACTCTTGTTATAACTCTTTTCCTTTTAACAGACTTAGGAGAGAACCTCCACACTCACTCTTTTATAAGAGACATCACCTCCTATAATCTCTAAATTTAAGGAAGAAGAGACTCAAATAATACTCAAAAAGAGAGTTTATAATACTTTTGTATTCAATAATTAGTACCCCATTAATCAATGATGAGTGGGGTATTTATAGACCCCAAAAGGCTTCAAGAATGAAGCCAAAATTATAAATCCCCAAAATTTTAGGGTATTGGCAATACTACTATAGGCATCGAGTGGTGCTATTGTCACAGGGCTAACAATCTAAGCTTTAGTGGTACCACTACTGGACTTGTTAGGATGAAATCGGCACTAGCGGCGAGGGGGGACATGAATTAGTGCTATTGATAATAAAATCGTCAGTTTTGAAAAACTTTCGTTTGATAAAAAAAATCATATCGAAAATGTGCTTAACTTAAAAACATTCATAAGAATATAATGAGCAAGTAAAGTAGTTTGCAATAAAAGTAAACAGCAAGGAAAGAAAGCACACCAGATTTATAGTGGTTTAGTCATCGTGACCTACGTCCACTCTTGATTCCTCCTCTGTTAAGGCTACCAACATCCACTAATAGTCTTCTTTCAATGGGCGAAGACCAACTATCCTCTTACAACCATTTTCTCTTTTTCACAGGTTTAGGAGACAACGTTTACAATTCACTCATCATTCTCAAATTGAATTCAAAACTTAGATCTGGAGAAAGGAAACTTTTAGGAATTACAACAACGTTTCATACTAATTTTCATTCAAGACGTTCTGTGTCTCTGTGTGTTAAGCAGGGATGAGATAGATATTTATAGACCCCAATAACTTAAAAAATAGAGCCAAAAAATATCTTATCTTTGGTTATCAGGGTACTGACGATACCACCGCCTACACCTCTGATAACTAACCATACTACTACTAGTATGAGCAGTACGATCGCTTGACAAAGCCTTAGTGATTGAGCTCTGGTAATACCACCACTTGATAGGATGGTACCACTACTTAGTAGCATTAACTATCGACGATACCATCGCTTGGACTCCCTGGGAGGCTGAGCCTCGAGCGGTGCCATTGCTTGGGCCAACTAAGGGTCATTGAATGGGCCAAACAATAGGCCCAATTTAGTCCTAATTTGGTCCCAATTGGCCCTTAATTGAGTTAGTATGATTTCTCCCAAAACTAATTATAATTAAATCCCTAACTACGATAATTAAGGCTAAACAATTACAATGCAAGCAATCTTAGTTGATCGGCACGTTAATTATTCATCCGAACTCCTGACACACTCCCAGCGATCTTTCGGCGAGCTTTCAGCGAACTCCCAATGAGCTTCCAATGCATTGTCCGTGTTAGGATCAAGAGCACTAAGAGGGGGGGGGGTGAATTAGTGCAGCGGAAAACTTTCGACGATTTAAAACGGCGTTCGTATAATAAGAACGATTTCAGTATGAAAGTCGAATCGGAAATTGCTTTAACTTAAGATCAAGTAAAGTGCAGTTAAAGTAAAGCTATGGAAGTAGTTGCAATTAAGATAGAGAACAAAATGTAAATGCAAACCGAGATTTAGAGTGGTTCGGTCAATCTTGACCTACATCCACTTTTGGCTTCCTCGTCCGATGAGGTCACCAACGTCCACTAGAGAGGCCTTCCTTCAATAGGCGAAGGCCAACCACCCTTTTACAGTTTCACTCCTTTTGACAGGCTTAGAAGACAACCCTTACAGATTTTTCACTCCTCTCTTGAATGATCAAAACTTCGAAGAAAAGAGGGAGAAGAACTTCTAGCCTTTTACAACACTTTTAAGCTCTCAAAATCTTAGAATAAATGCTAAGTTTCAATGCCCTTTCATGCATGAAAGTGTGGGGTTTATATAGGCCCCAAACTGATTTGAATTTGGAGCTCAAAAATATCATTTCCCATGTTTTCGGGGTCCTGGCGGTACTACCGCTATAAATGGACGGTACTACTGCCTGACAGAGCTCGGAGATCGAGCTCGGGCGATACCACCTCCTGACAGGGGCGGTACTACCGCCCAGTCTCACTCGGAGACTGAGCCCAGGAAGTGCCACCGCCTGACAAGGGCGGTGCTACCGCCCAGTCTTACTCAGAGATTTAGCCCAGGCGATGCCACCGCCTAATAGGGGCGGTGCTACCGCCCAGTCTAACTCGGAGACTGAGCCCAGGCGGTGCCACCGCCTGACAGGGGCGGTACCACCGCCCAGCCTCACTTGACAGGGGCGGTACCACCGCCCAGCCTCACTCCGAGACTCGGCTGTTGGGCGGTACCACCGCCGACCCAGGCGGTGCCACCACCGGCCAAGGAATCTGGGTCCGAATGGGCTGATCCATTCGGCCCAATTTGGGTCTGTCAAGGGCCCAATTGCCCCAAGATTAAGTTAATGGGATCATCTCCCATTTCTAACTTAATCATTATGCTAACTACAATATTTTTCAAGACATTTACTGCAACTTGCTCCGGTGCGTCAATCGCTTCTTCCGTCGAGCTTCCGGCAAACTTTCGACGATCATCCGACGAACCCTCGGCGATGCTCCGGCGAACTTCCGGCAAACTCCTGGACTTGCGACGATCCACTTGGCGAGTTCTGATGAGCTTCTTTGGCAAGCTCTTGGACTTCTCGGATTTGTTCCCGCAGAACCTCCGATGATCGTCCGAACTTCCATCGAACTCTCGAACCCCTAACGTGATCATAGTCTTGACTTCGGCGCAACTCCTGCTGCATGTCTTACTTTCATCGTAGTTAATCCTGCACACTTATCTTAACATATGAATTAGATAACAAATGACAATTGACTTCATCATCAAAATCCGAGATTCAACAATCTCCCCCTTTTTGATGATGACAATCAATTGATAACGGAGTTAACTTTAACTCCCCCTATCTATATGCCATACTCAAGATAAGTCATTCTTGAATTCAAAGCCTTTGAATTCAAGAGACATATTGATAAGTTAAGATTGTTTAACCTTATCAATACTTTCATCATGATTCCTATCATGATGTATCTCTTTGAAAATGATGTCAAGGCTTGACATCCTTTTTCAAGTTTTACATTTCAAATGTGAATGATAGTAATGGTAGCAATTCATCATATGGTAAGATATCAACATGTGAAATTACGATGCAAGTTCTTGATATCTTAACATAATGCAAATATTTCAAGTGTTTAGCAATCATAGCATTTCTATCATCAATTTACCATATATGTCGATGCAAGCTTTTTTAACATAATTCAAATTCAAATATGGCACTCATAGCATCAATTCATATATTTCTCCCCCTTTGTCATCAACAAAAAGGAGAACGATATAAGCAAATTTTAAACACAAGTGAGTGATAGGTAATTTTTCAACAATGAGTGATAGGATACCAATTATACAAACATCTTAAGGAAAGATTAAATCATGCTTCATTTTTACAAGGATCAAGATATGTATGTGAATCAATATCCTTGCAAGTAAAAAATCTTCCCTTTTTTTTTTCAAGAAGGAAATTATAAGAAGGAATCATTTTATCAAATCCATTTCTCGAAAATATTTTTCACATTATAAGCCTATGAAAGATGCATTTGCTAATTGATTCCACATGTCAAAAATCAATGAATCAAACTCGATATGACATATGCTTATGAGAGCTACATTAAGTTTGAAAGAGAATAAGGTATCAAGAAAATCCGAAAATAAAATTGAACACTTTCATGCATTCGGACAAGGTTTTGCTATAGATTTTCTAACACAATCATGAAGATAAAACATGCTCATTATCATGGAAATTTTTATATCCAAAATACATAATTTCCAACATATTATTAAGGCATGTAATCATGTAAAATCATCATAGCAATTGAGTGATTTGATTATTGAATCAAGAAAATCCGAAAAATAGATTTAATGAGTTCAAGCATTCGGACACATTAACATTCCTAATTCTCTTCTAATGAAATTAAATTGTTCTTCACTTAAAGGCTTTGTAAAAATATCAGCTAGTTGATGTTTAGTATCAATTAACTCTATAACTATATCATGATTAGTGACATGATCTCGTATAAAGTGATGTCTAATATCAATATGTTTTGTTCTTGAGTGTTGAATGAGATTCTTTGTTAAACATATAGCACTTGTGTTATCACATTTAATGGGAATATTTTTAAGATGAACTTTATAATCTTCTAAGGTGTTTTTCATCCACACAATTTGTGCACAGCATGCACTAGCTGCTATATACTCAGCTTCGGTTGTTGATAGTGCAACCGAGTTTTATTTCTTAGATGACCAGGAAACAAGAGCATGTCCCAAAAATTGACATGTTCCTAATGTACTTTTTCTATCTAATCTACATCCAGCAAAATCTGCATCAGCATAAGCAATTAACTCAAACTTCTCGGTTTTCAGATACCATAATCCTAGATTTGTGGTACCTTTAAGATATCTAAGTATTCTTTTAACCGCTTTGAGATGAGATATCTTAGGGTTCGATTGAAACCTAGCACAAAGTCTTACACTAAACATGATATTTGGTCTAGTTGTAGTGAGGTAAAGTAAACTTTCTATCATACCCCTATAAGTTTTTTGATCGAAGCTTTCTCCACTTTCATCAACTTCTAACTTAGTGGATGTGCTCATAGGAGTGTTAATAGCTTTTGAGCTTTCCATATTAAATCTCTTTAGCAAGTCTAAAGCATATTTAGTTTGACTAATAAAGATACCATTTCTTAGTTGCTTAATTTGTAAGCCTAAGGAAAAGGTTAATTCTCCCATCAAACTCATTTCAAATTCTAGACTCATGGTTTTAGCAAAGGATTCACAAAGAGATTCGTTTGTAGAACCAAAGATAATATCATCAACATAAATCTGAACAATGAAAAAATTATTTTCAAAATTCTTGATAAACAATGTAGTATCAACCTTACCTTTTGTAAAATTATTTTTAATAAGAAAAGAACTAAGTCTCTCATACTAAGCCCTTGGGGCTTGTTTTAAACCATAGAGAGCTTTAGTTAATTTAAACACATGATTAGTGAGGCTATTATTTTCAAATCCTAGAGGTTGTTCAACATAAACTTTTTCGGAAATAAAGCCATTAAGAAAAGCGCTTTTAACATCCATTTGAAATAACTTAAAATTATTATTACTAGCATAGGCAAGGAGCATCCTTATGGCTTCTAATCTAGCCACAGGAACGAAGGTTTCTTCGTAATCGATACCTTCTTCTTAGTTGAAATCTTTGGCTACTAATATAGCCTTGTTTCTAACCAAGATACCATATTCATCTTGCTTGTTTCTAAATACCCATTTAGTACCAATAACTAAATAGTCATTTGGCCTAGGAACAAGCTTCCACACCTCATTTCTCTCAAATTGATTTAACTCATCTTGCATTGCGATAATCCATAAATCATCTTTTATGGCTTCGTCAATACATTTAGGTTCAATTTGGGAGAGAAAAGCGGCGTTGGCACAAAATTCTTTAAGAGAAGAACGTGTTTGAACCCCCTTAGATGTGTCTCCTAGAATTAGCTCCTTAGGATGAGCATCTACATATTTCCAATCCTTGGGTGAGGATGTTTCGGAAGTGGATACATCCAAGTTGCTAGTTGGAGAAGGGGTTTCATTTAAATTCAAAGAATCAAAATTAACATCATCATCAAAATTATTTTTCTTAATTTCGGAAATCTCATTGAAAACAACATGAATGGATTCTTCTATAATTAAAGTTCTTTTATTGAATATACGAAAAGCTTTAGAAACCGAAGAATAACCAAGGAAAATTCCTTCATCAGATTTAGCATCAAATTTTCCTAAGGCATTTTTTTCATTCAAGATAAAACACTTGCACCCAAAAACTTTAAAATATGAAACATTGGGTTTTTTGTTGTTCCACGACTCATAGGGAGTTTTGGTGAGTAAGGGTCTTACTAGAACTCTATTCAAAATATAGCATGCAATGTTTACGGCTTCGGCCCAAAAATATTTGGGTAGGCTATGTTCATTCAACATGGTTCTTGTCATTTCTTGTAAATTTCTATTTTTTCTTTCTACTACTCCATTTTGTTGATGATTTCTTGGAGTAGAGAAGTTATGATTGTATTCATTAAATTCACAAAATTCTTGAAAATCACGGTTTTGAAATTCACCACCATGATCACTTCTAATTGATGCAATCATAGAACCCTTTTCATTTTGGATAAGTTTGCAAAACTTGGTAAAATATTTAAAGCATTCATTTTTATGTTTTAAGAAATAAGTCCATGTGTATCTACTATAGTCATCTACAATGACGAAGGCGTATTTGCTACCTCCTAGACTTGATGTAGAGATAGGTCCAAACAAGTCCATATGGATCAATTGTAAGGGCCTAGAGGTGCTTATTTGATTCTTAGATTTGAAACTACCCTTAATTTGTTTTCCTAATTGACAAGCATCACACACATTATCTTTGATGAACTTGATATGAGGAATTCCTCTTACAAGTTCTTTGGATGATATTTGAGTGATTAGTTTCATGCTAGCATGACCTAATCTCCTATGCCAAAGCCAAGCATCCTCATTCAAAACCGAGAAACACTTTTCATTGCAAAGATCATTGATGTTAATGGTGTATATGTTATTTTGTTTTAATACAATCATAGATGTGTTTTTGTGTAGTTTTTCAACGATGCAAGCATTAGATTTAAATTTGACAATATATCCTTTATCACACAATTGACTAATGCTCAAGAGGTTATGTTTTAAACCATCAACTAACAAAACATCTTCAATAAAGAAGTTGGATTTGTTACCTATGGTTCCTTTGCCAATGATTTTACCCTTGTTGTTGTCTCCGAAGGTGACATAGCCTTCGTCTATGCTAGTGAGTTTAGAAAATTGAGATGGATCTCCGGTCATATGCCTTGAGCATCCACTATCAAGGTACCATCTCTTGCTCCTAGCTTGTGATGATGTATGTTTCTACAAGAAAGGATGATTTTTAGGTACCCATTTACTTTTGGGTGCCTCAAACACTGATCTAAATTGTTTATCATGTTGCATAGAGTTTATCGTGGTTCCTTTAGGAACCCAAATCAATTTGTTTGGACTAACTTTCTTGAATGGACAATGATAAGTTCTATGTCCATGTTTGCAACAAAAGTTGCATTTGCTTTGGTGCCGAACATATAAGATAGGGCCTTTAATGAAGGTGGTTGGATTTTGGTGAGGACTTCTCACAAATCCGATTCCACTTCTTTTAGGAACATGACCCTTATTTGTAAGGATCATATTCAAATACTTGCTACCAACCTCAAATTTCTTCAAGGTGTCCTTAAGTAGCAAGTTCTCCTTTTGGAGAGTTTCTAGATCATGACATTTTTTACATGGAGCTAAACTATCATGATATTCAATTTCTAATTTGTCAAAATTACAAGTAAGACCATCATGCTCATTTTTTAGCAATTTATATTTTCTACTAATAGTTTTGCATTCATCAAATAAGTCATGGAAGGCATTTAGTAATTCATCAAATGATAAATCTGCATCAATTAAATTTGTTACCTCATCTTCGATGGCCATTAGGGCGTAATGAGCAACTTGCTCGGTGTTGGACTCCTCTTCTTCGGACGCGCTTGAGTCATCCCACGTTGCTTTGAGCGCCTTCTTCTTTGGTGTTCTCTTCTTGGCTTGGGGACAATCACTTTTGTAGTGTCCCGGCTTCTTGCATTCGTAGCAAATAACTTGGTCCTTTTTGGGTTCAAATTTATTTTTTAAGTCATTTTTAAAATTATTTCTTTTAATGAATTTTTTGAATTTCCTTGTTAGAAGTGCCAAGTCATCATCACAGTCTTCATCACTTGAGTTTTCTCTCAAGTGGTCTTCGAAAGTTCTAAGTGCCATATCCTTCCTGTTCTTTGGAAGGATCTCTTCTTGCTCTTCATGAGCTTTGCAAGTCATTTCGTAGGTCATTAATGACCCGATTAATTCTTCAAGAGGGAAGTTGTTTAGATCTTTAGCCTCTTGAATAGTAGTGACTTTAGGGTCCCAACTCTTAGGAAGGGATCTTAGAATCTTATTTACGAGCTCAAAATCCGAAAAACTTTTGCCGAGTCCTTTTAGGCCATTGACGATATCTGTGAAACAGGTATACATATCGCCAATAGTCTCGCTCGGTTTCATTCGGAAAAGTTCAAAAGAATGTATCAAAAGATTGATTTTTGACTCTTTCACTCTACTTGTGCCTTCGTAAGTCACTTCGAGTGTATGCCAAATATCAAATGCGGTTTCACAAACCGAAACATGATTGAACTCATTTTTATCAAGCGCACAAAATAAGGCATTCATAGCCTTTGCATTAAGAGCGAAAGTCTTCTTCTCCAATTCATGCCAATCGATCATTGGAAGAGAAGACTTCGAAAATCCATTTTTGACAAGATTCTAAAGTTCAAAATCCATTGAAATAAGAAAGATCCTCATTCGGGTCTTCCAACAGGTGTAGTCCGTCCCATTGAACATGGGTGGACGTGTAATAGAGTGGCCCTCTTGATTTCCGACGTATGCCATTTCTCTTGGGTTTTAATCCGATTGAGAGTTAACCCCGCTCTGATACCAATTGTTAGGATCAAGAGAACTAAGAGGGGGGGGGTGAATTAGTGCAGCGGAAAACTTTCGACGATTTAAAACGAGGTTCGTATGATAAGAACGATTTCAGTATGAAAGTCGAATCGGAAATTGCTTTAACTTAAGATCAAGTAAAGTGCAGTTAAAGTAAAGCTATGGAAGTAGTTGCAGTTAAGATAGAGAACAAAATGTAAATGTAAATCGAGATTTAGAGTGGTTCGGTCAATCTTGACCTACATCCACTTTTGGCTTCCTCGTCCGATGAGGTCACCGACGTCCACTAGAGGCCTTCCTTCAATAGGCGAAGGCCAACCACCCTTTTACAGTTTCACTCCTTTTGATGGGCTTAGGAGACAACCCTTACAGATTTTTCACTCCTCTCTTGAATGATCAAAACTTCGAAGAAAAGAGGGAGAAGAACTTCTAGACTTTTACAACACTTTTAAGCTCTCAAAATCTCAGAATAAATGCTAAGTTTCGGTGCCCTTTCATGCATGAAAGGGTGGGGTTTATATAGGCCCCAAACTGATTTGAATTTGGAGCTCAAAAATGTCATTTCCCATGTTTTCGGGGTCCTGGCGGTACTACCGCCTGACAGAGCTCGGAGACCGAGCTCGGGCGGTACCACCTCCTGACAGGGGTGGTACTACCGCCCAGTCTCACTTGGAGACTGAGCCCAGGTAATGCCACCGCCTACAGGGGCGGTGCTACCGCCCAGTCTCAATCGGAGACTGAGCCCAAGCGGTGCCACCGCTTGACAGGGGCGGTACCACCGCCCAGCCTCACTCCGAGACTCAACTGTTGGGCGGTGCCATCGCCGACCCAGGCGGTGCCACCGTCGGCCAGGGAATCTGGGTCCGAATGGGCTGATCCATTCGGCCCAATTTGGGTCTGTCAAGGGCCCAATTGCCCCAAGATTAAGTTAATGGGATCACCTCCCATTTCTAACTTAATCATTATGCTAACTACAATATTTTTCAAGACATTTACTGCAACTTGCTCCGGTGCGTCAATCGCTTCTTCCGTCGAGCTTCCGGCGAACTTCCGGCGATCATCCGACGAACCCTCGGCGATGCTCCGGCGGACTTCCGGCAAACTCTTGGACTTGCGACGATCCACTTGGCGAGTTTCGATGAGCTTCTTTGGCAAGCTCCTGGACTTCTCGGATTTGTTCCCGCAGAACCTCCGATGACCGTCTGGGCTTCCATCGAACTCTCGAACCCCCAACGTGATCATAGTCTTGACTTCGACGCAACTCCTACTGCATGTCTTACTTTCATCGTAGTTAATCCTGCACACTTATCTTAACATATAGATTAGATAACAAATGACAATTGACTTCATCATCAAAATCCGAGATTCAACAATTGTCCGAACCTTCAGTGTATCCCCTGATTCTTCTAGCCCAATGCCCGATCTTTAACTCCGGCCCAACATTCAATTCTTCTTTAATTATTTTACCTTTTCACGATCGTAGTTAGTCCTATATCACTTTTCTCAATGCATGGATTATATCATTAATTTATGAATTGATTTCATCATCAAAATTTGAGATTCAACAATCTTTCTCTTTTTGATAATGACAACCGATTGATAATGGAGTTAATTTTAACTCCCCCTATCTATATGCCATATAGATATAAGGAAAACTTATATTCAAAATGAATCATAACCTTTGAATTCAAGTGAAACAATTTCGATCATAATAATTAAATGCAATATATCATATCAAAATTTCATACATTATGCATTATCATAATTTCAAATTATCAAAATGTAACATGCATAATTTCAAAATATTACAACTCATCATCACTTGATGCATGATACCAAAAATAAATCAACATCATTTTGTGCATAACATACATGATACTAAAGCATTCATCATTTCATGCATGATACCAAAATTAACATCATACATGATATAAAATTTTTTAACATTTTATCATTTTATGATACCAAACATTCATCATTTCTTCTCCTTTGTCATCAACAAAAAAGAGAAACGTTCAAGAAATATTTAGACCATGTACGTAAGTTTTACATCACTTTAGAATATGCAAACTAGCAAGTTTTTTATAGCAAAATTATTGCTTCTTAAAATGTGCAAGCTAGCAACTTTTGCTTCTTGATATAGGCAAGTTAATAAGTTTCTTTCTCCCTTTTGTAATAAAAAAAATAAAAAGAAGAAGAAGGGAGGAATTCATTCATCACATAAAGAATCAAGTCATAAGTTCTGAAAGTCTATGAATCAAAGTTCTACTTTTGTAAATAGAAAGAGGAATGATTTATAGGAAATCATCATCACACAAAAGATTAAGTATGCCAAAAGTCCATGAATAAAATTTTTACTTTTGTAAATAGAAAGAGGAAGAATTCATAGGAAATAATTATCATATAAAAGATCAAGTATGCTAAAAGTCCATGAATCAAGTTTCTTCTTTTGTAAATTGCAAGAAGAAGAAATGATAGGAAACAATCTCAATTTTAAAAATAAACTCAAGTTATGGCTTCGGCCCAAAAATATTTGGGTAGACTATGTCCGTTTAACATTGTTTTTACTATCTCTTATAAGCTTCTATTCTTTCTTTCATCTACTCTATTTTGTTGTGAATTTCTTGGTATAGAAAAATTATGGTTGTACCCATTTGACTCACAAAGATTTTGAAAATCACAATTTTGAAACTCACTACCATGATCACTTCGAATAGATGAACTCATAAAACCCTTTCTATTTTGAACAAGTTTATAAAATTTTGAAAAAATTTAAAATAATTATTTTTATATGCCAAGAAGTATGTCCAAGTATATCTACTATAATCATCAATAATTATAAGGCTAGGCATATTACTACCTCCTAGACTTATTATATTGATTAGTCCAAATAAATCTATATGAATCAATTGTAATGGTCTAGAGGTACTTAATTGATTTTTTGATTTGAAACTATTTTCCTAATTGACATGCATCACAAACTGTCTTTGACAAACTTGATATTAAACATTCCTCTTATAAGTTCTTTAGTTGAAATTTAATAAATTAGTTTCATGCTAGTATGACCTAATCTCTTATGCCAAAGCCATACATCATCGTCTAAAGTCAAAAAATATGTTTTATCACAAACCCCATTAATACCAATAGTATATATATTATTATTTTTTAAGGTAATCATACATCTACTTTTGTGTGGTATTTCGATTATATAAGTATTAAAATCAAATATGATGATATATCCTTTATCACACGATTGACTAATACTTAGTGGATTATGTTTTAAACCATCTACTAATAACACATCTTCAATCAAAACGTTTGACTTGTTACCTATAGTTCTTTTGCCAATAATTTTTCTTTTGTTATTGTCTTCAAAGATAACATACCCTTCATCTTAGCTAGTGAGCTTAGAGAAGTGTATTGGATCTCCGGTCATATACCTTGAGTATCCATTATCAAGGTACTATCTCTTTCTCCTAGCTTTTAACTATTTAAGTTGAGTTATTTAAGATTCCTTTAGGGACCCAAACTAATTGGTATAGATAATACTTTTTAAGTGAACATCTATATGCATAATGTCTACATTTTCCACAAAAATTATATTTATCTCTAGGTTAGATATATAATGCAGATCCTTTAATGAAGATAGTTGGCTTTTATTGAGTGTTACTCACAAAGCCAATTCATTCATCATTTCATATATCATCAAAGACCCGATAAGTTCTTCAAGCGGAAAGTTATTTAGGTCATTTGCTTCTTGTATTGTTGTTACTTTAGGATCCCAACATTTTTTAAGAGATCTTAATATTTTGTTAACAAATTCAAAATTAGAAAAACTTTTATCAAGTGCTTTTAGACTATTGACGATATCAATAAAATGGGTGTACATGTCTCCAATGCTCTTGCTTGGTTTCATATGAAACAACTCATGGCTATGAACCAAAAGATTAATTTTTGACTCTTTAACCCTACTTGTGCCTTCGTGTGTGTCAAATCTAATGTGTAATTTCATATATAAAAACTTGATTAAATTTATTTTTATCAAAAGCGCAAAACAAGCATTTATCACTTTAGTATTATAAGAGAAAGTCTTTTTTTCCAAATCATTCCATTCGTTCATTGGTTTGGAAGACTTTTCAAAACCACTTTCAACAATATTCCATAAATCAAAATCCATAGAAAATAAGAAAATTCTCATTCTATTTTTTCAATACGTGTAGTCTGTCCTATTGAACATAGGAGGACGAGTAATAGAAAGACCATCTTGATTGTCGGTAAAAGACATTTCTCTTAGGTGTTAAACCAAATGAAAATAACCTTGGCTCTGATACCAAATGTTAGGACTAAAATCAGCACTAAGAGGGGGCGGGGGGGGGGGGGGGGGGGGTGTGTGAATTAGTGTTATTGATAAAATCGTTGGTTTTGGAAAACTTTTGTTAGATGAAAAAAATCGTATGAAAATGTGCTTAACTTAAAAACATTCAGAAGAATTTCATAAGCAAGTAAAATAGTTTATAATAAAAGTAAACAATAAGGAAAGGGAGCATATTGGATTTATAGTGGTTCGAACGTCGTGACCTAAATCCACTCTCGATTCCTCCTCCGTTGAGGCCACTAACGTTCACTAACAATCTTCTTTCAATGGACAAAGACTAACTACCCTCTTACAACCCTTTTCTTCTTTTCATAGGTTTAAGAGATAACCTTTACAATTCACTCACCCTTCTCTCAAACTGAATTCAAAACTTAGAGCTAAAGAAAGAGAACTTTTAGGAATTACAATAATGTTTCCCACAAATTTTTGTTTATGGTATTCTATGTGCTGAGCAAGGATAAGAGGGGCATTTATAGATCCCAAATGGCTTTAGAAATGGAGCCAAAAAATGTCTCATCTCGGGTTCTCAGTGTATTAGTGGTGCCATCGCTAGTATTGGGCGATACCACCGCTTGCACCTTTGATAACTAGTGGTACTACTGTTAATCTTAGCGGTACAACTGCCTGATAGAGCCTTGGAGATTGGGCTCTAGCAATACCATCGCCTAGCAGCATTAATTGCCGATGATACTATTGCCCAACCGCCCAGTCTGGGCGGTACCACCACTCGAACTCTCTAGGAGGTTGAGCATCACGTGATGCCACCACTTGCGCCAACTAAGGGTCACTGAATGGGCCAAACAATAGGCCAAAGTCAATCCTAATTCGAGCCTAGTTAGCCTATAATTGAAGTAGGTTTTCTCCCAAAACTTACTTAAATTGAAACCCTAACTATGTTAATTAAGGCTAAACAATTACAATGCAAGCAATTCTAGTTGTCTAGCATGTTAATTGTTCATTTGAATTCCTAGCAAAACTTCCGATGCACTCCTAGCGATCTTCCAGCAAGCTTTCGGCGAACTCCCAGTGAGCTTCCGACGCATCGTCCGAACCTTCTGCATATTTGATTTTGGCCTAACATTTAATTCTTCTTTAATCGTTTTGCCTTTTCATGATTGTAGTTAGTCTTGCATCATTTTTCTCAACACATGGATTAGATAATTAAATTGTCAATTGATTTCATTATCAAAATCCAAGATTCAACAAGACTAGGCAGTACTGTTGCCGCCTTAAGTGGTACTACCACTGAAACTATCGAAATAGCATAAATAGTACTTTTCGATTGACTCAAGTAGTACTACTACCTAAGCCTGGCAATAAGATCATTGATTTATCCTTCTAATAGGCCTAATTCGACCTTGGTTCAAGTCCAATGGGTTCCTTGATAAGTTTGCATGGTTTCAGCCCAATACCAACTCAATTTGACTCAAAAAAGACCTCAATTAAGACTTTAATAATCCAACCACATATTCAGCATAATTATGAAGCTTTCATCATATTGTATGCCATTCCAACATATCATCTAATCTTTCAACACTTCGTTCAAACCTTTGGCACATCGCCCTTTCCTTTGGCATATCTCTCAATCCATCGGCATGTCGAATTTCCCATAGCACCGATCTTTTGGCCTAATACCCAATTCTTCTAGCATGATTCTTGAACTTATAGCACGAAGTGCAATCTTCGACATGTCGATCAATCCTTCAGCTCAACGTTTAATTTTTGACATGATACTTTTCCTAGCACAATGTTCAATTCTCCTACTTCGATAATTTACCCTTTGATGGTTCGAGTCCGTGATCAAAATATTTTTTATACCACTTATCTTAAAAAGATATTAGTCCATAAACTCATCAATTGATTTCATCATGATTCAACAATATCCATGCCTTGCATCTTGATATTAAGGTCATATTAGCTATCATCTCTTTATCATAGATATGTTAGCCACTTGTCAAGCTTGGTAGTTTACCCTATTACTATATAAAATTTTAAAGTTAGCTTATCACTCATCATAATATTAGTTTTGGACTAAGACAGTGAATGCTAAAAGATTTTAGGCAAGTCTTTTGATGGAATGATATGATGTTGATATATAAGTACACTTTGCTTGTAATAAAATATTATCAATGAATCTAAATTGCTATGTCTTGTAAAAGTTAAAAGACCTCTCATATTTAAAATTTTAGAATGTTAAATTAAAATTTTATGATGATTTAAACTTTGAAAAATGATTAATTTTGTGATTATATAAATTCTTATTCTCGTGGATTTATAGATGATTGTAAATAAAATAAATTATTGTTAATTAGTTTTGAACTAAGACAGTGAATGATGTTTTAATGTTTTTCAGTATCCTCAAATATTATCTTGGATCCTAAGTTTGAATTATAGATAAATAATAATTTTCTTGATTTAAGATAGATGTATACCTCTTAAATGTATTATTTTGGAGGGTAACAATCTATTTACCATTCTACTCTCGTTTCCATTTGGTTCATCTTTGTCATCACTATAAATAATAAAAAGAAGAGAATGCATCCTATCTTTCTTCACCGATTGCATGAAGTCCTATGCAGAAATAGTTCATCACATATGGTCTGTCACTCTGATAACTAAAAGTAATTTCAAGCATGTCTTGCCTTTAGAAACCAAATTTAGGTAATTTAGAGAAAATTGAATGACTACCAATAATGGCTACGCTAATTCTAGCAATTTGAGGTCATCAATGAATAGTCTTTCCCTCAATTCCTTTGTGATGGATTGGGAAACCCTAATAAGGTGAGTGTGCTCTATCTAAAATCTTTAGTTCCTGTCTACTTAGCCTTCTAGTTAGTTTTAGGGCCTCAATGTATGAGGCAACAAAGAATTCATTAGAAAAGAAATCATGATGCATATCTATATATCCCTTTGTTTTTTCTCTTGAATCATTATTTTACTTTCTATCCTCAATCATAGGTTTAAACAAATCAACCTCCTATGGTAATTTATGTTGTGTGTGGTATTGTTTTAGTCTGGCGTTCGGTATTATTCGTACTACTATTTTTCTTAGAGGAGTTGATCATGAACAAGTTCTCATGGAAGATTTAAATTGCTACATTATGGCAAATCCATATTTTAAAATTTTTTTATTGGCAAAGTAAAAGCGATGAAGATAGGATTCGAGCCCAATATCTTGCTATGATCTATCAAAATTTTAACATTTGTATGAGCTTGGGAAATTGCTGGCCTCAACCAACATCACGAGATAATTTTTTTTTTTTTATGTATTCTCGTTTTTATGGTAATACCATATTAGATATCCTAGATTAAAAATTTTTATGAGATTATTTAATTTACAAATATTATCTTTCAAGATAATTTATTCTATATATGATCAAGGTTACGTTTTTGGATTATCAATGTGTCTTCTTTTCTTGCTTCTTGCATTTAGAATGATACAAATTTGTATATAACTCAAATAATCTTTGGCATCGAAACTCAAGTTTGCATACAGCGCATATTTGTTTGAAGTTAATTACTTAGTAAATCACTAGACATAAAGCTTTGTGTTTGACATTAGCATAAATGGTTGAAATATGTCTAAAATTCCTGAATTAATGTTGTTTTATTATGATATTTTGGTCCTTCCTGGTGATAATGAGTGATCTCATAGTTTGGACATTAGCGACAATGTTCCTGGGAGTAGTCACTATGACTATTGTCAAAAATAAACGTCACATCAATGGTTATGAACATACAAGTGTTAGTAAACGCATGTAAATTCTAATGACAGATGGCAGTGATATAGATATGTCATTAAGATTTATAGTGGAAGGAAATTTGTGCCATATAGTAGTGTTATTGACTATAATTTATATGATCATTGAGCAGCAATATTGTTCAGGTTGATTAGTGGAGAGAAACTTGTCCAAAGTCTCATGTTTACGGTGGCAAATTATCCTTAGAAGCAAGCTCTAGGTGCTGCGATGGCTTCCAAAGGCAATAGTGCTCTAAGTTAAGTAACGATGAGGAGCTATTGGAAAGGTTTTGTGTATGTGGGACGTGTTTGTTGAATGCATCATGATATCGAAGTAAGGAATAAAAAGCAAATTAACACCCAATTCAATATGATGAAGATTCATGTAATTAACATGAAGGTTAAACATAACTACGTTTTTTATGGAGAGGTAGCACACTTGGCTTAAAAATTGGAGAAAACTTGAGCCACAAAAAAGATTATATTGAGCAGTATAGATCTCCGCAATCACTAAGAAGCAAAGCGATGCATGCAAGACATTATGACTTTGCATTAATAAGGAACCCACATATATTGAGGGTGCATTTCGAAACACATTTGAAATGTGTTTTGAGGGCCCAAAGCACATTTTAAATGTGAAATGTTGTTTGATAATTTTTTTTAAATCACATTTGGCCTAAATACTATATTGAAAATGCTCAAATGCTAATGTTACCTTGGGGTAGCATTAGCATTCCAGTATTTGTTGGATGTTAATATAATTTTTTAAAATTTTAAAATATCCTTTTATAATATTTAAAATCATAAGATTATCACGATACAGAAACTCTAACCCTCATTTTCTCATCCATTCTCTTAATTTTTGTCCTTGTCCCTTTCTCACAAGTCTAAAATTTTATTCATTAATTTTTAAAAATTATTTTACATTTATTTATTTATTATATATTTGGGCCATACATAATTTTTTGTAAGATTATCTACATCCATTTTTTTACATAATATTTAAATAAAAAATATATATTTACTTTTGAATAAATACTAAAAATGTTAGAAGGGTAAATTTATCACATAATATTTAATTAACTCTTGAAATATAATTTTACCAAGACACTTACTTTGATACATATTTAAAATGTAATTTAATGTATTATTTATCAAATGCTTAAAGGATTCCGCAATTGCACATTTACTCAAACCTCTTTCTCCAAATATATATTAAAAATATAAATATGTTTGCAAATAAAAGGATACTGGATATAGCATATAAGTATAAATTGACATTGACCTTTCTGAAGTCAAAAGTGAGTTGGGTGCGTGAAGATACATTGAAATATGAAGAAGATTGTGTTACAGTTCCAAGTGATCAAAGTGTGAGATGTTAAGATTTTATCTTTGCATATGTAACATAATTAGGTAGCGTTGATCTTCCATGGTAAAACAAAGTGTGTATAAATAGTATTCTTAAGTTTTAAAAACATAATCATTTCAATACTTAGAAACCCCTTAGTTGGTAAAAGGATGGCCTCCGAATAGTATATAGGATCTAGAATAGAGAATCCAGTCCACTGTTATATACCTTTTTTCCGAAGAAAAATATTAAGATTTGCTGCAAATCATTTTGGAGCACTAAGATGGATTAGGAGGAAAGGAGTCTTATAATACAATATTACATCTTTTGATTTTTGCCTTTTCAGCAGCCCAATTTGCTGCATGATTATATTCACAATAGCAATGTATAACAACAAATGAAGTAGATTGTAAGAGAAGGTGCTTAACATCCACAATGATATGGTTTATAAGCCATGATGGATATTTGGCCGACGATAGTTGCTCCTTTATTGCTGTTGAATCAATTTTAATATGGAGATTGGTGAATCTGTTCTCAATTGCGCACTATGCTCCCTTCTTCACAGCTAACGTCTCACATTGCGGTATAGATTTATGTTGTAAATACTAAAGACCTACTGCACAACAAAGTCATTGTGGTCATGAATGATGAAGCTAGCTCCTCTATCCTACTAAATTGAGGATCCATCATTCATGACCACAATGACATGCAGTTGTTGATAAATTTATGGTAGTTAAGCTTTAGAGTTTTGTGCAATACTTCTCCCTCAGTCAATGCTGTTCTAACATGGTAGGCAATACGTGCTATGGCCTGAGCCAAAGCCCATTTAATGAAATGCTTTTTGTTACTAAAGAGACATTATTTTATATTTTTCAAATGAACCATAGCTGGTTTGCAATGCTAATCTATGGAATTTTCTCTACCCTATTATATTTTCTTTCTTTAACCAATAACCTAGGAACTTATTGGTTTTGAATTAAAAAGATGATTTGCAGTTTAACTTGCTACCAGTCTCAAATATAAGTGGAAAAGGAGATGTGCTCAATAGTTTCAAGTTGATTTTGACACAGAGGACAAATGGTTTGAATAGGTAGGTGAAACATAATAACTCCATATGTAGTTTTGAGTCTTTTATGAAGCAGTTCTCAAAAAAAAAAAAAAGGGGTCCTAGGGATGACAGAAAGTTTCCAAAAACATTGTCAGCATACCAATTGTGTTCATTTTATTTCTCTCTCAATTGTAGGAGATGATATGCACATCTTGCAGTAGGTTTATCATAGGAATTATCCTTCCAAATCTATTTGACATCATAACGATGTTATGCAATCTCTATATCCTTAATAGCATCAACTAAGTTTGGTATGCATAAATATAATAGCAACGGGGTATTCCAACTACAAGATTGGATAAAATAGTGA
This sequence comes from Musa balbisiana, assembly GCA_004837865.1. NCBI lineage: Eukaryota > Viridiplantae > Streptophyta > Magnoliopsida > Zingiberales > Musaceae > Musa > Musa balbisiana. The sequence goes on along the minus strand of CM017193.1, from coordinate 30,497,176 downwards.
CATCAAACAATGTCAGATTTTTGTTTAGAAGTATGTTAATTATCCAAGGGTCCTCGAATATTAAAGTATTAGAACCATTTTCTATTTATTTATAGAATCCATCTTTTAGGGTATGTATGGACGAAAGAAAGAGTTTCTAACACATCTATGCATGGACAAATCATTTCCTATCATCGGTCCTATTTTAAATTATTGTTAGTGTTTTGCCTTTTGTTTTTTAGTTTAAAACTCAAAAATATTGTTAGTGTATTTCCTATCCAGTTTTATTTGTTTTTAAGGTATGTACGGACGAACTATTTTCTATTGTCAGTCCTATTTTGAAACATTATTATTAGTGTGTTTGCTTTTTGTTTCAGTCTTATAAAATTCAAAAATACTTTTGGCTATGTGACACCATACAAAGTAAAATAGCCAAAAAGTTCTATCCTCGTGTGTCATGTATTAATTTTTTATTGTTGGATTTGTGATGTGAAATATCAACTATCTTAGCACCTACAAACTCCGCGACATAGGGCTTGCACTTGTCTTTGGAACTCCCTTCTTGTGTGATTGTTTATCTTATTTCCGAGAGACATTTTATGGCTAATAAAGTTAGCTTATTTTGTGCCACTTGTGATACTAGTTTTTTTTCCCTTTTTGTAAGTAATAAAAACATATTACTTGTGTATTTAGACTTCTAATATTTTCTTGTTTACGTATGGTTTTGTAAATTATATAAGATTAAGATCTTGTTTATGTATGTTTTTGATTCATAGTTATCTATCTAGATAGTTATCATGATTTAGTGGTTACAGGATATTTCAATAACCACCTAAATCATGTGGTTTCAATAACTACCTCAATCTAGTAGTTATAGGATGATTGTTACTAGGTCCTATAAATAGAACCATTGTTTATGAAGCAAGGATATAGAGTGTGTGTGCACTTGAAAAAATATCTTGTAAGTGTTATTGTGAATCCTCTTGTTTTTAATACTACATCGTGTTTTCTTGAATCGAAAGGATTCTTTTACTTGCATCGTAGTATTCTGTTTTTTTCTTGCTCCTCCATCCCCAACATTTTTAGTATCAGAGCCTAGTTTCAATCTGAACTGGGCATTATGGCTTTTAATGACAATTCTATGTCTTAACCCCTTATTCCCATCTTCTCGGGCAAAAACTATGAATTTTGGAATATCAAGATGAAGACTCTATTCAAGTCTCAAGATCTTTGGGACTTAATAGAGAATGGATATGCAGATCCAGATAACGAAATCAGGCTGAGGGAGAACAGAAAGAAGGACTCAAAGGCATTGTTCTTCATTCAACAAGCTGTACATGAGACGATCTTCTCAAGAATTGTAGCAGCGACAACATCAAAGCAAGCCTGGTTGATACTTCAAAATAAATTTCAAGGCTCATCAAGGGTGATTATGGTAAAACTTCAAACCCTCCATCGTGAGTTTGAAATTTTGTTCATGAAAAGCAATGAATCGGTACAAGATTTTCTTTCTCGAGTGACTAAAATTGTTAGTCAAATGAAATCTTATAGTGAACATCTTCCTGATCATATAATTGTTGCAAAAGTTTTGAGAAGTTTAACTCAGAAATTTGATCATGTTGTTGCCGCAATTGAGGAATCAAAAGATTTATTTACATATTCATTTGATGAACTAATGGGTTCGTTGCAAGCACATGAAGTAAGGTTGAACAGGTCACTTGAAAAAAGTAAAGAAAAAGTATTTCAGGTTAAGGGGGAGTCTTCTACTTTAAAAGAAGACCAAAAATCAACAGGAAGAAGAGTGGCAGAGGAGGATTTCATGGTAAAGGAAATGGAAGAGGAAGAGGAAAAGGACACTTTGATGGGCATGATGAACAAAGGCAGTCAAATTATGATCAAAAAAATTACAAGAGTGGAATTCAATATCACTATTGTAAAAAGTTTGGTCACATGAAGGCAGACTGCTGGAAAAGAGAAAAGCAAGCAAGTTATGTGGAGCAAAATGAAGAAAATAGTAAGTTATTTATGACTCATTCACAAGTTCATGATATCTTAAATGATATTTGGTTTTTGGATAGTGGATGTTCTAATCATATGTCAGGCATAAAATCAATATTTAGAAATATTGATGAAACTCACAAGTTGAAAGTTAGACTTGGAGATAGCAAGCAAATCCAAGTGGAAGGGAAAGGAACAATTGAGGTAAAGACAAATCAAGGGAAGGTAAAATACCTTGATAATGTTTTCTATGTTCCTACTTTATCACATAACTTGTTGAGTGTTGGACAACTGATAGATGATGGATATTCAGTAATATTTGATGAAGGTTCATGCACTATTAGAGATAAAAAATCTGGTTTGATTATAGTAAATGTTTGCATGAACCTTCATCAAATATTACTGAATATTCATCATCTATCAGTTGTCCAACACTCAACAAGTTATGTGATAAAGTAGGAACATAGAAAATATTATCAAGGTATTTTACCTTCCACTTGATGTGTCAAATATTGAAAGACATGCACTTATCACAACTCAAAAGAATGAGTCTAGTTTATGGCATTTAAGATATGGACACCTTAACATTAAGGGTTTAAGGTTGTTAAGTCAAAAAGGAATGGTTTTCGGATTGCCTAAGATTAATACACTTGATATATGTGAAGGATGCATTTATGGCAAACAAAGTAAAAAACCATTTTCTATTGGAAAAGCATGGAGAGCATCTAATTGTCTTGAATTAATTTATGCTGACTTATGTAGACCTATGAATACAAAATCATTTGGTGGAAGTCAATATTTTCTATTGTTTACGGATGATTATAGTCGCATGAGTTGGGTATATTTTTTGAAATTGAAATCTGAAACATTTGATAATTTTCGAAAATTCAAGGCACTTGTAGAAAGGCAAAGTGGTAGATATATAAAGACACTTCGGATAGATAGAGGTGGTGAATTTTTATCTAACGAGTTTAATTCTTTTTGTGAAGAAAATGGTATTCACAGAGAATTAACAACACCATATACACCGGAGCAAAATGGTGTAGCTGAGCGTAAGAATCGGACTGTCGTTGAAATGGCAAGAAGTTTGCTTAAAGGAAAACATTTACCAAATCAGTTTTGGGCAAAAGCAGTTACAACAGTAGTTTATTTATTAAATATTTCACCAACAAAGGCTGTTATGAATCAAACTCCTTTTGAGGCTTGGTCTGGTATGAAACCAAGTATTAGACATCTAAGAATTTTTTGTTGTATTGCTTATGCTTTGGTAAATTCACAAAATCATCACAAGTTTGATGAAAAATCTGAAAAATGTATTTTAATTGGTTATTCTTTACAATCGAAAGCATATCGATTATATAACCCTGTTAGTGGCAAAGTTATTATTAATAGAAATGTTATGTTCGATGAAAGTGCAAGTTATTATAATCCTGCTCCTACAAGTTCATCGTCAACCTCACCCAATAGTAGTTCAAACTCTGATTCCTCAGATGAAACCCCTCCAAGAAATTTCAGATCACTAACAGAAATTTATAACTCAACATTTGCTTTGTTTATTTCAGATCCAACAACTTTTGAGGAAGCAGTTAAAAAAGAGGAATGGAGAAAAGCAATGAAGGAGGAAATTAAGTCAATTGAGAAGAATGAAACTTGGGAGCTAATGGATTTACCGAAAGAAAAGAAAGCGATTGGGTTAAAATGGGTGTTCAAAACAAAATTTAATGCAGATGGAAGTATCCAAAAGCATAAGGCTCGGCTTGTAGTAAAAGGATATTCACAGCAACAAGGTATTGATTTTTATGAAACTTTTTCTCCTGTTGCTAGATTCGAAACCGTGAGAACTTTCTTAGCTTTAGCTGCTCACTTAAGTTGGCCAGTTTATCAATTTGATGTGAAATCTGTGTTTTTAAATGGAGATTTACATGAAGAAGTTTTTGTTGCTCAACCTGAAGGTTTTTTAGTTAAAGGACATGAAGAAAAGGTGTACAAGTTAAGAAAAGCTCTTTATGGGCTTAAACAAGCTCCAAGGGCATGGTATAATAAAATTGATTCTTATTTTCATCAAAATGGATTTAAGAGGAGCAATAATGAACCTACTCTTTATTTAAAGAAGGAAGGTGAATATAATATTCTAATGGTTTGCCTCTATGTTGATGATATTATATATATGGGTTCATCTAACTCTTTTGTGACAGAATTTAAAAAATACATGATGAATAAGTTTGAAATGTCAGATTTAGGTTTACTGCATTATTTTCTTGGGTTGCAAGTGAAGCAAGGATCAGATGGAATTTTTATTTCACAAAGAAAGTATGCAATGGATCTACTCAAAAAGTGTAACATGATTAATTGTAAAGCTGCAGCAACACCCATGAAAGAAATTGAAACTTGAGGATGGTACAAGTCTAACAAACGCAAGATACTACAGAAGTTTGGTTGGAGGTTTGATTTATCTAACTCATACTCGACCAGATATTGCATTCTCTGTTGGTGTAGTATCCAGGTTTATGCATAGCCCAAGCAAACATCATCTCGGAGCTATTAAAAGAATTCTACGTTATATCGTTGGAACTACAGATTATGGTATTTGGTATTCTCATAATTTTAATTGTAAATTATCTAGTTTCACTGATAGTGATTGGGCAGGAGCTTTAGATGATCGAAAAAGTACTTCAGGCAATGTTTTTAGCCTCGGATCGGGAGCTATATCTTGGAGTTCTAAAAAGCAAGCAACAACTGCGTTGTCGACATCAGAAGCAGAATATGTAGCTGCAACATCAGCAGCTTGTCAAGCAATATGGCTTAGAAGACTTCTTGAAGATCTTCATCAAGAACAAAAAGAAGCAACGGAAATATATTGTGACAATAAAGCCACAATTGCAATGACAAAGAATCCAACGTTTCATGGAAGAACGAAGCATATAGAGATACGCTATCATTTCATCCGAGATCTTATAGCAAGTGGAGCCATAACAATGAAGTATTGTGGAACGGATGAATAAGTTGCGGATATCCTCACCAAATCGCTTCCAGTTTATTTTATGTCACAAATCGGTGTATGCAACTATGAATCAAGGGGGAGTGTTGAGATTTGATTCATAGTTATCTATCTAGATAGTTATCATGATTTAGTGGTTACAAGATATTTCAATAACCACCTAAATCATGATCTAGTAGTTATAAGGTGGTTTCAATAACTACCTCAATCAAGTAGTTATAGGGTGGTTGTCACTAGGTCCTATAAATAGGACCATTGTTCATGAAGCAAAGATATAGTGTGTATGCACTTGGAAAAATACCTTGTAAGTGTTCTTGTGAATCCTCCTGTTTTTAATACTACATCGTGTTTTCTTGAATCGAAAGGATTCTTTTACTTGCATCGTAATATTCTATTTTTTCCTTGCTCCTCCATCCCCAACATGTGACACCATACAAAGTAAAATAGCCAAAAAGTTCTATCCTCATGTGTCATGTATTAATTTTTTATTGTTGGATTTGTGATGTGAAATATCAACTATCTTAGCACCTACGAACTCCGCAACATAGGGCTTGCACTTGTCTTTGGAACTCCCTTCTTGTGTGATCGTTTATCTTATTTCCGAGAGACATTTTATGGCTAATAAAGTTAGCTTGTTTTGTGCCACTTGTGATACTAGTTTTTTTTTCCCTTTTTGTAAGTGATAAAAACATATTACTTGTGTATTTAGACTTCTAATATTTTCTTGTTTATGTATGTTTTTGTAAATTATATAAGATTAAGATCTTGGTTGACCCTTGCTGGCAAATATCGCTTACGTGTTGCACACATTAGGTAATCCCACGTGATAATCTATCTCCTGAAAGAAAATTTTAATGCAGGTTATTGTGCACCACTAACATAAGAAATTCTCACTTTACTCCTTTGCAATTCCAATTTAACAAGATCATTTAGAAGTAGGAGAAATGGTATGATTTGATCCAAAAGTGGTAAAAAGAGATGATAATAATTCAACATCAGAGATAGAATATGAAGATTTAAACTTCATTTTACCTTCGATGCTGCTGCTAAGGGCTTTTAAACTAGCTTGATTAGAAACTGCTAGGGTAGAATATGAAGGTCTAATCATGGTAGCTTAAAAGGAAACAAAGCTTTATATAAAGCAACCTTTCTTCGTCGAACTAAATAAAATCCAATAAGAAAGTTTTGATATTTTCTAATGACGAGCGATGGAGGAGAGATTCAGAGTCATTCGTAGAGGAGAAAGGCTTAGAAGAAACTAAAGAGGCCTAGGATGCCTTGCGTAGTGGAGAGGAGTCTGGCCTAGCGGCCATAGTGGAACATGAGGTGATGGTGATGGGGAGACAATGAGAATAGATAGGAAGGAAGACATAAAACTTCATTTGATTTCATGAGGAGGAAATCTAGTTGTAACTTAAAATGGTTCGACTACGTTGTACTTATGTGGAATTTTTGGAATATAAACACTCTAAGAGTCCTTGCAATATCGTATCAAGTAGTAACCTTCTAATATAATAATAAGATCCTAGGATTTGCGTTATATTGTGTGCATCTTCCTATCCACGAGTTCTATACATGTGTGGATGATCAAAATATTTTACCATTGTGATCATTCAAGTAGGTAGACCTTTCTAATCTTGGTACGTGGCAAAAAGCAATTGCATGTATTAACGAGGTAATGCTAAATTTGTGACGGTACAGTTGACTGTAAAGAAAAATCAATCATTCACAATGATTATAGACATGGACTTGCAAGTTACTCAAGTGCGTCTCATCGTTGATTTGTATATGGAATATAATCAATATCTTTCCTCAAAGGAAAACATAACTCAAGTAGCTATAATAAAAATATCAAAGTTTAGAAGGACAGGAACACTAGTACTTTTGCATCACATCTTTTGCAAGAGAAGTGTAAATATATAAGATTTTATTATTTCTAGCGTTCTTAACATTAGGAATACAATTTTGACATTGTTTGTATGAGCTACGAGAAAACCCAAGTCAAACACTTTTCGTCATTTCCCGAAATCTTTGGACCAGTCGTATTCATCCAGTTCATGAAATGAATCTGGTAGTCGACTAGATCGGTCCATTATTGAGAAGCAAGAAGCGGAACCGATGTCAAAATCATTTTCGAAGATAGATTCAAATAATACTGTCTCATCACTAGGGAAGATTTGAGGTTCCACTAAATTGGCAAGTTCTCTAGTGATGCTTGTCCCCATCGCATCTTCTTGAGCTGAACTTGGAAATAGAGGATCTATTTCGACCTTCATCGCTTCCGGGATAAGAGTTTGGTCCTGGTTTAGTCTTGTCTGAAAGAGATTCATGCCAGAACTGGAAGTTCCTTGATGGCTCATCTCAATTCCTCCACTCGGAAGGTCGGGGTTATCGGCCACCATAGGCAAATAGGAACGATACGGATTTGCCAATGGCTGATTGCCATGAGAAGCTGAAGCTACAGAATGACGAATATGTCCCAAGTTATCTTGGTGAATACTTCCTCGAGGTTGATCTTGAGGTCCAAGTTCATAGTTTGGAAGGTTCCGTCTCGTAAACATGTTCACATCCATGGCTAAGTACTGCGTCACGTTCATGGATTCCTCTTGCATGGCCTCCGAGATAGGCTGCTTAACGATACCGGAAATACTGGATGCATCCCCCATAGTCTCGCCGTAGCTTTTCCTCTCCATCGATGGAGGAGGAGGAGCATTATGTTGGAGCCCGAAGTACTTGTTCAGTTCATGCTTAAGAATAGCGTTCATTATGTCGACTTCTTTCGCCGTAATCTTGTCTTGGAGGCCCTTCGACTTCTCGATGAGCCGTTGGATCTTCTCTATATCCGGCATCAAGTGCTTGATGATCGCGATCAAGACACTTACTTTCCATGCCTTCTTTAGGTCATGCGGCTTCTTGTAGGGTGGAGGACTTGGATCCTTGGGCATGCCCATCTCCCGCCACCACTCCTCCGACATGTTGGGCCACCACGGTGGTGGAATGCCCTTCTCCAGAGGGAACCTCCGCTGAGGAGGGTCACAGTATGGCATCAAGGCGGATAAAAGCGAACCCAAGGTCGTGTCCTGCAGTTCCTGCAGTGAACCAGGCACGGAGAACTCCGAGGGGTTCTCCGTGCCAACGACGTGGGTCGAACTGTCCGTCTGATACTCTCTGATCGCAGCGGGACCGTTCTGACCGAAGCGAACGATTTCCTTCCACCATTTAAGAAGGTTATTAGAGGCTCCACTGACTGGCTTTCCTTTGTAGGGTACAATCCCGTAGATGAAGCCTTGAGCGAGGCCCTCTTCCGCCAACTCCCGCATCTCATTCATTATCTTCTCCTGGTTCTGGGCCAGCTTCTTCCTCCGTGACTGTTCTTGCGAGTAATCTAGCAAGGATGCACTGCTTTGCTGGATTATCTTACAATTGTGATGCTCGTTCAAGTGCTTCAGTCGGACGATATCGTTCCATATCTGAATCCTGAGCCTCTCAACTTCATGCGCATCGGTCTCTACCCCATCTGACAACGGGGTATCGAACATGTTGTCAGGTGGCGGACCCAATAGACCTTCCAACTCGCTGGAAGGATCCACGATAGACTCCAGAATGGTAGGAGAACAATTGTCGGTTCTTTCAGAAAAACCAACATTTTGTTTAGATTTCTTGTCCTGCATCCCGAATGGGAGCTACTGAACACTTGAATCTGCACACATATAGCAACACGGCGTGAATGAATTTTCCAGGAATTACTGAAACAAACTTTACAAAGTTGGCAGTGCCAATATTCGGTGGTCGTTTATATGGTGCGTTTGAATTTGCAGAGAATAAAATTGCATGCCCAGCAACTTTTTTTTTTCATTTCCTTATAGATTAAAAGCCAAATGAAATTGTTCGACTTTAATCCAGATTCATGTATAATCATGAACCACATCTTTGTGCACCATCTATTATACTGTATCAAATGATCCGCATGTAGAAGATCATCAAAGACTGCAAGCAAAATTGACTAACCTTTTTTTTCCCGTGGAAGAGCACATAAATTTTCTTTGGACAAGAAATTGGACCGTTGAAATCGAGGGAAAAATTAGAGAAACTAAGTAAGCAATAACATGCTTCTAAACAACAACAACAATAATAATAATATACTAATTAGTGCATGTTTTGAAATAATTTATAGGTTGGGTTATGTCATTTTCCACAAACTATAGTGTTGCACATAAAGAACTGTTTGATTGAATAAACTGAAATCATGGTAGTTCATTGAAAAGAGTCCAATCTTAACACCGACCGTTATATTTATGTTGGTAAGAGATAGTCAGGAAGATAGAATCTAAGCAAGAGTTTTCCTAATGAATAGTATGAATCTAACCAAGAGTTTTCCTAATGAATAGTATATCATAGAAGTATAACAATATTCATAATAGAAAAATATCTAATCAAAGGAAGTAGCCAAGATCTTGTATAACAAGATGAATGACAAAAACTCTAAAGAAAGAAGACCATAAATTACAAAAAGAAGGCATAGGGAGAAAAGGCGGATTAAGCTTCTGAAGATATGCGAACCCTTTATGGAAAAATACAAATAAGAAACAAAGAAAACGAAGGAATTAGAAAGATCATAAAACTTGCACTAGAAAAAGGCTGAAATTACTGTTACAATCAGCTTAATTTACACTTGTTTAGAGATTATTGTTCTAATTGTCAAAAACCCAATCGACCATCTGAACAACAATCACAAGCATACGTGAAAAGTATAACTAATTGGAGGGTAATATAGAGCTGCACATCTGTGACAGTAGTCAAAGCAAAAATTTTCTTTGACCAGAAAGAATCATGACATCACAGATAGATTGGGACAAGCAAAATGTAAACTAGGATAGATGGGAGTACACATGAAAGAGAAATGACAAGAAATTGACCATCCAGTTGATCTAACATGCTATAAATTCATTTATACTAGCCTATGATGAACATTTGTGGAAATATTTGACACAGATGTAGCTATAAGACTTGCACTCACGTATGATCTCTGTGGGCTTGTAGTGAGATGTTTGTTCCAAAGTTTACGAAGATGGTGCCGTTAAATAGCTTGTTAGTTCGCATATCTGTTATGAAATCACTAGTAAATTTGGCCTAAACAATGAGACATCCTTCAACACCAAAATTATTATTATGCCCTTTAGCCCTTCAGTATACAATCTTTTGCTTAATTTGGTTGTTTTCCGATTCTCATTTTATTTTACTTAATATAATAGTAACATTTTTCACCCAGTATGATCAAGAAAATATTTTTGTGCCAATGCATCCATTTTTTTTTCATAAATGTATTTTGACTATTTTGTCAGGATCCTAAATGCATGATTTCTATATCATCTACTTTTTTAAAAAAACTAATCCATTATTAGTGAACAAATAAAAGCACAAAGGAATCAATTCAAATTGTAATTTAGTTTAAGCTTAAATTTTTTATTTATAATAGTAGTAACCATGCAATTGTATTTTAGAATATCAAAGTTCACTAACAGGTATTCATAAGGATTTATTAAGTTTATATTCAGAGCTTCGGTGTCAACTCATCTTTTTAAAAGATTAAAAAAATATCACCTTCACATCAGATAACTTTATAGAAATTTAGGGGTGTTGTTGAACCAGGAAAAGAGATTTCTCAATCGATAGGTACAATTTGTGTATAATAATTTTTAATCAGTGGCCAGCTAATCCAACCCTAATATTCTTATTAATCTAGTGAACCAGATTGGATTGCGCAATAACCCACTGCAATCGTCACGCGTACCATTTTGAAGACTATTTTAGGGGTTATAATGGATAAATTATAGTCATGCACTGTATCTAGCATGAATCTGCTGCATTTTTGTTGGGCAACAAAAAGTTAGTTGTAATCTCACCACAGACATAAATGGAACTAATTGATTAGGATTTGTCCATATTCCCTCATGAGACGAAAAATAGTTAATTTGTAGATACCTGGTATATCTTGCCGTGATACAGTGCGAGGATATCTAGCAGTAACAGTAGCATATTTAGCAATGATACAGTGGTCACATTAAAATTGGAAGCTACTTAACATTCAAGATAACATCAGCCATTGTAATATATGCTTAAGTGACACAGCTAACACCAGCTAATTCATTGGCTTGTTAGCTTTGTTATACTTCCATAAAATTTTGAAGAAAAAATTTATGACAAATGCTTTGAAAGTGAAGCTTTTGGTCACATTTTTAATGCACGTACAGGTGATTTCTTAATTGCTAAGGATATTGATAGCTTCTGAACATCTTTCTCCTAAAAAGCTACAATTTTGAACCGTGGAAAATATGGAGATATTGCGTGCAAAAAAAACTCATCAAATTATTTGCGTCTCTTGGTCATAATGCAAAGTTAAGAGAGAGTAATGGTAGAAGATATAGTCATCGAGGAAAACGTAAGTGCATGTGATTCATAAAAGGTGGTCACCAAGAATAAATTTAATAGGAGAACCGATGTAAGGAATCACCAGCTCTGAACCACTGTTTCTGCCCACAATATTGAGCTAGTTATTGAGGAGGTTCAGAATAAGATGTTCTAACGAGCATGTTTTATGCCAATTTATTAGCTGAAATATGAGTTTTCTTTGGAGCATGACGATAATATATATATACAGAGAGATCTGGTTTTGCGGTTACTAAAGATTTACACAATGGGGTAATGTTTTTTTCCCCGCTTCTTTTGTGAACTTTAAGCCATATAGAAAGATGCTCTTAGCAGTGTCACGAATTATCAAGGCGTCTTACGTACATCTCGTTATTGATGTGTATCAAATGTGTACAACTGGATTCTTTATGTGGCCTAATATTGTTTGGGAATACATAAATAAATGAAAACTTGAACATGTCCGTAGCTCATGGACGGGTGGTACATGTTAAGTGTGTTAAACTGAAGGATTCCTCATGCTCCAAATTTGATGGAGAAGTGGCATGGATGAAACGCTTTTCAATTTCAGTATTTCTTCGTTGGTAGCTGATAGGGGAAATATTTGCCCCCTATCATTATTCTGACACATGACAACACTATCCGAAAGATCAATCATACCATATAAATTGTTAAATCTTATATTTTAAATATAAAATTAATTGATGAGTTTATAGACTAATATATTTTTGAGATAAGTGACACAGAAAATATAGCGATCAATGACTTGAATCATTAAGAACAAATTATCGAAGTAGGAGAATCAAACGATGTGTCGAGAAAAATATCATGTCAGAAATTAGATGTCAAGTTAGAGAATTGATCGACGTACTAAAGATTGGACTTTGTACTATAAATTTGAGCATCATGACAGAAGGATCAGGTATTGCGCTAAAAGACCGGGTGTCATGGGAAAGTCGACATGCCAATAGATCGGGTGATATGCCAAAGGAAAAGACAATACATTGAAGGTTCGGATGAAGTGTCAAAAGATCGAACGATATGCCAGAATAGCGTACAATGTGCTGAAGGCTTCGTAATTGTGCCGGATATGTGGTTGAATTATTAGTCTTAATCGGGGTCTTTCTAGGTCAAATTGTATTGGTATTGGGTTGAAACTATACAAACTTATCGAGAAAGCCCATGAACTTAGACTTGGGCCAAACTAGGCTCGTTAGAAGGCCAAAACAATGGCCTTGAATAGGCCTAGGCGGTGGTATCACTAGGCCCAAGTGATGGTACCATTTGAGTTAGTTGACAAGAACAAACAATGCTTATTAGTACTATCGACTGTGGTACGACCCAGGGCACAGTGGTAATGCCCAAAAGTTTGAAATTGTAGTGTCAAAAGTTATGACAATAGTATTACTAATTGTTAGTGGTAGTATTGCCCATACCCCAAAATTTTTAGAGATTTAAAATTTTTAGCTTCATGTTAAAGCCTTTAGGGGCCTATAAATATCCCACTAATACTTGGATGATGGAGCATTGAATTCTGAGTTTATAAAGGGTTGTAGCTCTCTCTTTGAGCATCATTTCAGTCTCTTCCTCTTTCTTGAGTTTCAAGGTGATTCTATGTTGTAGGAGGTGAATTCTCTTGTAAAAGAGTGAGTGTAGAGGTTCTTACTTAAACCTATTAAAAGGAGAAAAGTTGTAACCGTTGAATCTCGAATTTTGATGATGAAGTCAATTGTAATTTGTTTGATCTAATCTATATGTTGAGAAAAGCGTGCAAGATTAACTATAATGGCAGTAAGACATAAAGCAGGTGCTGTGTCGGAGTCAAGATCGAGATTACGTTGGGAGTTCGAGAGTTCGATGGAAGTCCGGACGTTCGTCGGAAGTTCTGCGGGAACCAACTGAGAAGTCCAGAAGCTTGCTAGAGAAGTGCATCGGAACTCGCCAAGAAGATTGTCGCAAAATCCAGGATCTTGCTGGGAGTCTGCTGGAGCATTGCCGAGAGTTCGTCGAAAGTACGCCGGAGGCTCATCGGAAGAGCAATTGACACACCGGAACAAGAAGTGTAGTTATCATATCTTAAATATTGTAATTAGAGCATAAATTAAGTTAGGATTAGGAGGTAATCCCACTAACTTAATTAGGGGCCAATTGGGCCCTAAGTTGGGCTAGTTTGAGTCGGATTCAAGACCCAACCAGGACCTTGAAAAGTTGGCCGAAGGTGGCACTACCTGGAAAGCAATGTCCTCCCAGGAATTTTAGGTGGTGCTACCGCCCTTATCAGGTGGTGGTACCGCTAGAGCTCGATCTCCGAACTCTGTCAAGCGGTGGTACCACTAGGACGCCGGAAATCTAGGATTAAACACTTTTTGGCTCTATTTTTGAAGCCATTGGAGCCTCTAAAAATCCCACCCTTTTCTGCATGAAAGGGCACAAAACCTATTGGCATAATCTTGAGTTCTTGAGCCTTAAAGTGTTGTAAAAGTTAGAGTTCTTCTTCTTCATCTCTTAGCCTTATAACCATCCAAGAAAGAGGAGTGAGACTTGTAAGGGTTGTCTCCTAAACCCGACAAAAGGAGAAAAGCTGTAAAAGGTGGTTGGCCTTCGGCTATTAAAGGAAGGACTCTAGTGGATGCCAGTGACCTCGTCGAAGGAGGAATCCGAAAGTGGATGTAGGTCACATTGACCGAACCACTCTAAAACTCGGTTTGCATTTACTTTGAGCAACTTTCTTTTATAGCAAACTACCTCTCCTCCTTACTGTACTTTAACTACATCTACATACGCTTTCACATAAACATCTTCCGAGATCGGCTTTAATTGTATGAAGACTTACGAAACCGACGCTTTTCATTTGTGCAATTTATATTGCTGCAAATCACCTTAGTCTTCTCTTGCACGTTTACAAAAGGTTTCAAGTTCAAATTCCTTCTGGAACGGGTTGAATCGAAACCATTCTAATTGGAATCGGTTTTAATCAAAATAAGTTTTTTGAAATAGCGAAAGTTTTTTGCTGCACTAATTCACCCCCCCTAGTGCCGCTCTTGATCCTAACAATTGGTATCAGAGAAAGGTTCACTCTTGTTTAGTTTAAAACCTAAGAGAGATGGCATTTGTCGACAACTAATAGGGTCATTCAATTACATGTCTGCCCATGTTCAATGGGACAGATTACACATATTGGAAGACTAGAATGAGGATCTTCCTAATTTCAATGGATTTTGAGCTTTGGAATGTTTTCGAAAACGGTTTTCAAAAGTCTCTCTTCCAATGAATGATTGGAATGAGTTGGAGAAGAAAACTTTCACTTTAAATGCCAAGGCTATGAATGTCTTATTTTGTGCATTAGATAAAAATGAGTTTAATCGAGTATCGATCTGTGAAATGACTTTTGATATTTAGCATACACTTGAAGTGACTCATGAAGGCACTAGTAGAGTGAAGGAGTCAAAAATTAATCTTTTAGTTCATTCTTATGAGTTATTTCGAATGAAATCAGGTGATACCATTGGCGACATATACACCCGATTTACAAATATTGTCAATGGTCTAGAAGGACTTAGTAAAAGTTTCTCGGATTTTCAACTCGTTAATAAAGTTTTAATATCCCTTCCAAAGAGTTGGGACCCTAAAATAATGGCTATTCAAGAGGCTAGAGATCTAAATAATTTTCCTCTTGAAGAACTAATTGGGTCACTAATGACCTATGAAATGACATGTAAAGCTCATGAAGAGCTTGAGGACACCCTTCCAAAGAACATGAAGGATATAGCACTGAGAACATAAGAAGACCACTTGAGAGAAAACTCAAGTGATGAGGACCTTGATGATGACTTGACACTTTTAACAAGGAAATTCAAAAAATTCATTAAAAGGAATAAATTTAAAAATAACACAAAATAAATTTGAACCCCAGAAAGATCAAGTAATAGGCTACGAATGCAAGAAGCCGGGATACTACAAGAGTGAATGTCCCCAAGCCAAGAAGAGGACACCAAAGAAGAAGGCGCTCAAAGCTATATGGGACGACTCAAGTACTTCCGAAGAAGAGGAGCCAACCAACACCGAGCAAGTTGCTCATTATGCACTAATGGTCATTGGAGATGAGGTAACAAGTTCATTAAACACAAATTTATCATTTGATGAACTATTAAATGTTTTTCATGATTTATTTGATGAATGTAAAATAATTAGTAAAAAATATAAATTGTTAAAAAATGAGCATGATTCTCTTGTTAGTGATTTCGATAAATTAAAAATTGAGCATAATGATAGTTTAGCTCCATGTACGAAATGTCATAAAGTAGAAACACTTAGAAAGGAAAACTTGCTACTCAAGGATACCTTAGAAAATTTTGAGGTTGGTAGCAAGTCCTTGAACATGATCCTTGCCAATAAGGGTCACATTTATAAAAGAAGTAGAATCGGATTTGTAAGTAACTCTCACCAAAATCCAACCACCTTTGTTAGAGGCCCTATCTTGCATATTTTACCTCAAAACAAATGTAACTTTTATTGCAAACTTGGACATATAACTTATTATTGTCCATTTAAAAAGTATAGTTCACACAAATTGATTTAGGTTCCTAAAGGAACCGTAAAGAATTCCATGCAAAATGATAAGTTAAGCCGATTGGTTTTTGAGGCACCCAAGGTCAAATGGGTACCTTAAAATCATCCTCTTTTTTAGAAACGTATACCATCACAAGCTAGGAGCAAGAGATGGTACCTCGATAGTGGATACTCAAGGCATATAACTAGAGATTCATCTCAATACTCTAAGCTCACTAGCCTAGACGAAGGATATGTCACATTCGGAGATAACAATAATGGTAAAATCATTGGCAAAAGAACTATAGGTAACACATCCAACTTTTTCATTGAAGATGTGTTGTTAGTTGATTGCTTAAAGCATAACCTTTTGAGCATTAGTCAATTGTGTGATAAAGGATATATTGTTAGATTTGAATCTAATACTTGTATTATAGAAAACTACACAAAAACACATCTATGATTGCTCTAAAATAGAATAATGTATACACTATCAATATTAATGATCTTTGTAATGAAATGTGTTTTTCGATTTTAAATGACGATGCTTGGCTTTGGCATAGGAGATTAGGTCATGCTAGCATGAAACTAATCTCTCAAATTTCATCTAAAGAACTTGTAAGAGGAATTCCTCATATCAAGTTCGTCAAAGATAATGTGTGTGATGCATGACAAATAAAAGGTAGCTTCAAACCTAAGAACCAAATGAGCACCTCTAGACCTTTGCAATTAGTCCATATGAACTTATTCGGACCAATTTCTACATCAAGCCTAGGAGGTAGCAAATATGCATTTGTCATCATGGATGATTATAGTAGATACACATTGACTTATTTTTTGACACACAAAAGTGAATGCTTTAGGTATTTCTCCAAGTTTTATAAACTTGTTCAATATGAAAAGAGTTTTATTGTTCATCAATTCGAAGTGATCACGATGGTGAATTTCAAAACTATGATTTTCAAGAATTTTGTGAATCTAATAGAGTAATAGAAAGAAAGAATAGAAATTTACAAGAAATGGTAAGAACTATGTTGAATGAACATAGCCTACCCAATATTTTTGGTCTGAAACCGGTAAACACGACTGCTATGTCATGAATAAGTTCTAGTAAGACTCGTTACCACCAAAGACTCTTATGAGTAGAGAACTCAACAAAAAACATTTGCATATTTTACCTCAAAACAAATGTAACTTTTATTGCAAACTTGGACATATAACTTATTATTGTCCATTTAAAAAGTATAGTTCACACAAATTGATTTAGGTTCCTAAAGGAACCGTAAAGAATTCCATGCAAAATGATAAGTTAAGCCGATTGGTTTTTGAGGCACCCAAGGTCAAATGGGTACCTTAAAATCATCCTCTTTTTTAGAAACGTATACCATCACAAGCTAGGAGCAAGAGATGGTACCTCGATAGTGGATACTCAAGGCATATAACTAGAGATTCATCTCAATACTCTAAGCTCACTAGCCTAGACGAAGGATATGTCACATTCGGAGATAACAATAATGGTAAAATCATTGGCAAAAGAACTATAGGTAACACATCCAACTTTTTCATTGAAGATGTGTTGTTAGTTGATTGCTTAAAGCATAACCTTTTGAGCATTAGTCAATTGTGTGATAAAGGATATATTGTTAGATTTGAATCTAATACTTGTATTATAGAAAAACTACACAAAAACACATCTATGATTGCTCTAAAATAGAATAATGTATACACTATCAATATTAATGATCTTTGTAATGAAATGTGTTTTTCGATTTTAAATGACGATGCTTGGCTTTGGCATAGGAGATTAGGTCATGCTAGCATGAAACTAATCTCTCAAATTTCATCTAAAGAACTTGTAAGAGGAATTCCTCATATCAAGTTCGTCAAAGATAATGTGTGTGATGCATGACAAATAAAAGGTAGCTTCAAACCTAAGAACCAAATGAGCACCTCTAGACCTTTGCAATTAGTCCATATGAACTTATTCGGACCAATTTCTACATCAAGCCTAGGAGGTAGCAAATATGCATTTGTCATCATGGATGATTATAGTAGATACACATTGACTTATTTTTTGACACACAAAAGTGAATGCTTTAGGTATTTCTCCAAGTTTTATAAACTTGTTCAATATGAAAAGAGTTTTATGTTTTCATCAATTCGAAGTGATCACGATGGTGAATTTCAAAACTATGATTTTCAAGAATTTTGTGAATCTAATAGAGTAATAGAAAGAAAGAATAGAAATTTACAAGAAATGGTAAGAACTATGTTGAATGAACATAGCCTACCCAAATATTTTTGGTCTGAAACCGTAAACACGACATGCTATGTCATGAATAGAGTTCTAGTAAGACTCTTACTCACCAAAACTCGTTATGAGTTATAGAACAACAAAAAACATAATGTTTTATATTTTAAAGTTTTTGGGTATAAGTGTTTTACTTTGAATGAAAAAGATACCTTAGAAAAATTTGATGCTAAATCCGATGAAGGAATTTTTCTTGGCTATTCTTCTATTTCTAAAGCATTTTGTATCTTTAATAAAAGAACCTTGATCATAGAAAAATCTATTCATGTTGTTTTTAATGAGATTTCCGAAATTAAGAAAAATGATTTTGATGATGACGTTAATTTTAATGCTTTGAATTTAAATAAAACCCTTTCTTTATCTAGCAACTTGGATGCATCTACTTTCAAAACATCCTTACCCAAGGATTGGAAGTATGTAGATGCTCATCCTAAAGAGCTAATCATAGGAGACACATCTAAAGGGGTTCAAACACGGTCTTCTCTTAAAAATTTTTGTGCCAACACCGCTTTTCTCTCCCAAATTGAACCTAAAAACATTAATGAGGCTATGAAAGATGATTCATAAATCATCACAATGCAAGATGAGTTAAATCAATTTGAGAAAAATGAGATGCGGAAGCTTGTTCCTAGGCCAAATGACCATTTAGTTATATGTACTAAATGGGTCTTTAGAAACAAGCAAGATGAATCTGATATCATAGTTAGAAACAAAGCTAGATTAGTGGCCAAAGGTTTTAACCAAGAAGAATGTATCGATTATAAAGAAACATTTGCTCTTGTGGCTCGATTAGAAGTCATAAGGATGCTCCTTGCCTAAGCTAGTAGTAATAATTTTAAGTTGCTTCAAATGGATATTAAAAGTGCTTTTCTTAATGGCTTTATTTCTGAAGAAGTTTATGCTGAACAACCCCCTGGATTTGAGAATGATAATCTCCATAATCATGTGCTTAAATTAACTAAAGCTCTTTATGGGCTAAAACAAGCCCCAAGGGCTTGGTATGAGAGATTTAGCTCTTTTCTTATTCTAAATAATTTCTCTAAAGGCAAGGTCGATACTACATTGTTTATCAAAAATTTTAAAAATAATTTTCTTATTGTTCAAATTTAAGTTGATGATATCATTTTCGGTTCTATGAATGAATCTCTTTATGAGTCATTTGCTAAGAGTATGAGTCTTGAATTTGAAATGAGTTTGATGGGCGAATTAACTTTCTTTTTGGGTTTACAAATCAAACAAATAAGTAATGGTATATTTCTTAGTCAAACAAAATATAATTTAGATTTGCTAAAAAGGTTTAATATGGATAGCTCAAAGGCTATCAACACTCCCATGAGCATCTCCACTAAATTAGAAATTGATGAAAGTGGAGAAAACTTTGATAAAAAAGCTTATAGGGGTATGATAGGAAGTTTACTTTACCTCATCACAACTAGACCAGATATCATGTTTAGTGTAGGACTTTATACTAGGTTTCAATCTAATCCTAAGATATCTCATCTTAAAGCAGTTAAGAGAATACTTAGATATCTTAAAGGAACCACAAATCTAAGATTATGGTATCCAAAATCTGAGAACTTTGAGCTAATTGTTTATGTTGATGCAGATTTTGTTGGATGTAGATTAGATAGAAAAATCACATCAGGAACATGTCAATTTTTAGGACATGCACTTGTTTCTTGGACTTCTAAGAAACAAAATTCGGTTGCACTATCTACAACCGAAGCCGAGTACATTACAACTAGTGTATGCTGTGCATAAGTTATATGGATGAAAAACACTTTAAAGGATTATAAGATTCATCTTAAAAATATCCCCATAAAATGTGATAACATAAGTGCAATATGTTTAACAAAGAATCTCATTCAACACTCTAGAACAAAACATTTTGATATTAGGCATCACTTTATATGAGATCATATCACTAATCATGATGTAATCCTAGAGTTTATTAATATAAAACATCAATTAGCCGATATTTTTATAAAGCCTTTAAGTGAAGAACAATTTGATTTTATTAGAAGAGTTAGGAATGTTAATTTGTCTGAATGCATGAGTTGTTATATTTCTTTTTATCTTCTTGAATGGAGTTTATGCAATATTAAGTTCACTTCATACTCTTGCTCCATCACTTTTGATATACTCAATCACTTCATAGATTTCATTGACAAATGCATCTCTCGGATTTATCTTTCATATGATGATTAATTCTCGGAATTTCTTTTATCCTTCATATGTTGATTCTTTCATATGAATTCCTTCTTAATGAAGGAAGAACTTTTTTATGAGCTGAACACTTGCAAGAATGAGAATTTGATTTCATATGAATGTTTTGATCCTTATGAAAATTGAAGCATAATTTAATGAAACTCTTTTACCATTTTTAACTTCATTCAAAATTGGTTCTCAATGGATTTTCCTCCTTACTCTCCTTCTTCATGCAAAGTTTTGATGAAAAATAAAAAGGGAGAAGTTGATGGAAGCTATCTCTTTAATGTTTATAACTTTTAATGTTGAGAACTTTTGAATGATACCATGTCATGAATGCTTGAAATATGATTGGTATGAATTTCTTTACAATTTGAAATGTGACGTGAATTTTTACCACACTTGCATTGTTGAATTGTTCTTCTTTTTGTTGATGACAAAAGGGGAGAAATAATACCAAAATATGGTAAATTGATGACAAATGTATGCAATGTATTTTATCATATGATATCTAGAGCTTAACTTGCTATTTTCTAATTGATATCTTGCCATAGAATGATGAATTGCTATCTCTGTCATCTTTCACATTTGATATACCATACTTGAAAATGGATGTCATGACTTGACATCATACTTGACATCGTATTTTGAGAATGATAGATCATAATAGGAATCATGATGTGCATATTGATAAGTTTAATTAACTTATCTTAGCAATTTGTTTCTTGAATTCAAAGGTCTTGAATTCAAGAAAGTCTTTTCTCAAGTAGGCATATAGATAGGGGGAGTTAAAGTTAACTCTGTCACTAATTGATTGTCATCATCAAAAAGGGGAGGATTGTTGAATCTTGAATTTTGATGATGAAGTCAATTGTAATCTGTTTGATTTAATATATATGTTGAGAAAAGTATACAGGATTTAATCTATCGTTGGGAGTTCGAGAGTTCGACGGAAGTCCGAACATTCGTAGGAAGTTCTGTGGGAACCAACCGAGAAGTCCAAAATCTTGCCATAGAAGCTCGTCGGAACTCGCCAAGAAGATCGTCACAAAGTTTAAGAGCTTGTTGGGAGTCCGCTGGAGCATTGCCGAGAGTTCGTCGGATGTTCACCGGAAGTACGTTGGAAGCTCACCGAAAGAGCAATTGACACACCAGAACAAGAAGTGCAGTTATCATGTCTTAAATATCATAGTTAGAGCATAAATTAAGTTACGATTGGGAGAAAATCCCACTAACTTAATTAGAGGCCAATTGGGCCCTAAGTTGGGCCGGATTCAAGGCCCAACCAGGACCCTAAAAAGTTGGCCGACAGTGGCACTACCTAGAAAGCAGTGCCCTCCTAGGAATTTTGAGCGGTGGTACCATTGGCAGTTATTGCTACCAGCGGTGGTACCGCTAGAGCTCGGTCTCCGAGCTCTATCAAGCGTTGGTACCGCCCAGTAATGGTGGTGATACCGTCAAGATTCCGAAAATCCAAGATTAGACATTTTTTGGCTCCATTTCTAAAGCCATTAGGGCCTATAAAAACCCCACCCTTTTCTGCATGAAAGGGCACGAAACCTATTGGCATAATCTTGAGTTCTTGAGCCTTAAAGTGTTGTAAAAGTTAGAGTTCTCCTTCTTTATCTCTTAGCCTTATAACCATCCAAGAAAGAGGAGTGAGACTTATAAGGGTTGTCTCCTAAACCCGGCAAAAGGAGAAAAGCTACAAAAAGTGGTTGGCCTTCGCCTATTGAAGGAAGGCCTTTAGTGGACGTCGGTGACCTCGTCGGAGGAGGAATCTGAAAGTGGATGTAGGTCACATTGACCGAACCACTCTAAAACTCGGTTTGCATTTACTTTGAGCAACTTTCTTTTATAGCAAATTGCCTCTCCTCCTTACAGTACTTTAACTATGTCTACATACGCTTTCACGTAAACATCTTCTGAGATCGACTTTAATCGTATGAAGACTTACGAAACCGATGCTTTTCATTTGTGCAATTTACATTGCTGCAAATCACCTTAGTCTTCTCTTGCACTTTCACAAAAGGTTTTAAGTTCAAATTCCTTTCGGAACGGATTGAATCGAAACCATTCTAGTTGGAATCGGTTTTAGTCGAAACAAGTTTTTTGAAATAGCAAAAGTTTTCCGCTGCACTAATTCACCCCCCCTCTTAGTGCTGCTCTTGATCCTAATAGTAACAAGGGTAGTTGATCTTCATCCGTTTAAAACAATATTGGTAGTGAAAGCCGATGACTTTGAAGAAATAGAAATCATGAGTGGACGTAGGTGAGGAAGACCAAACCACTATAAATCGATTTACATTCCTTATCTTGCTTTTGATTTATTACTTATTTATTTACTTTACTCACAACTCTTACTTGTACTTTTTATTAATCACATTTTTTATACGGATTTATCGATTGAACTTAAAAATTGGATTAAGATTGATATAGCACTAATTCACCCCCCCCCCCCCCCCCCCTAGTGTCATTATGATCATAACAATTAGTATCAAGCTTCATTCTCTTAGTTGGATTAACACCCAAGAGAGATCTAATGTAATAGATTTTTTAGACAACCAAGAGGGTCACTCCATCACTTGTCCTCCTATGTTCAATGAGATGGACTATACTTATTAGAAAACACGAATGCAAATTTTCTTGATTTCTATGGACATTGATCTATAGAATGTTATCGAGTTTGGTTTTCTAAAAATCTACTAATCCGATGAATAAATGGAATGATTTTGAAAAGAAATATTTTCTTTAAATATTAAAACTATAAATACTTTATTTTGTGCTTTAGACAAAAATGAGTTTAATCGAGTTTTTATTTGTGACACCACATATGATATTTACCACACATTTGAAATTACTCATGAAGGTACAAATAGAATAAAAGAATCTAAAGTTAATCTTTTGGTACATAGTTATGAATTATTTAAAATAAAGCTAAGCAAATCCATTAGTAACATGTACACCTGTTTTATGGATATTGTCAATAGTTTAAAAACTCTTGGTGAAAATTATACTAATATTAAATTAGTGAATAAGATTTTAAGATCTCTTTCTAAAAGTTGAGATCCAAAGGTAACTATAATTCAAAAAGCAAAAGACCTGTAAAGCACATAATGAAGAAGAGAAAAACCTTTCTAAGAGAAGGAAGAATATTGTACTTAAATCTAAGGAAGACAATGAGTGTTCGCTATTGAAAAAGAAATCAATCCAAAAGAAGAAGAAAGTGCTCAAAACAATATAAGATGAATCAAGTGAGTCAAAAGTCGATGAGCAAATCAATAAAGATGAAGTGGCAAACAATGCCCTGATGGACTTCAACAATGAGGTATTTGACTCTCTCGAATCATCTTTATCTTAGGATGAATTACATGATGTATTTCATAATTTATATGATGAATTTAAAACAATTGGTAAAAAATATAATTTGTTAAAAAAAGATCATGTCTCTCTCTAATGAATTTGATGAATTGAAAAATAAGTATGATAACTATATATTAACACTAAATGTGAAGAGTTAGAATCATTTAAAAAGGAAAATATGTTCCTACAACAAATAATAGAAAATTTTAAAATTGAAAACAAGTCACTGAACATGATTCTTGCTAATCGAGGTTGTGTATCAAGAAAAGAAATAATTAGCTTCATGAGTAATAATACACATCAAAAGCCAATAAAATTTGTAAAAGAACCCATAGTATATATTCCTCCTAAAGTTAAATGTAGTTTTTGTGAAAAGTTTGGTCACTATGATTATACATATTCTCTTAAAAAATATAGTTCCCATAAATTAGTTTAGGTTTCTAAAGGAATTATAAATGATTTGATGCTAAAAGTTAAGAAAAGTAGATCTAACTATGAAGAGCCTAAATGTAAATAGGTACTTAAAGCAAACCCCTCTTTTTTGTAGGTTTGTCTCTAAATAAGAGCTAATAGTAAAAGATGATATATTGAAAGTGGATGCTCAAGACATATAATTGGAGATCCAATACACTTCTCAAAGTTCACTAGTGGAGGAGGATATGTCACATTTGAAGACAATAATAAAAGAAAAATTATTAGCATTGAAATATTGGTAACAAATTGAATATTTTGATTGAAGATGTTTTTTTAGTAGATAGTTTGAAACATAACTTAATAAGTGGTGTCATGAGTATTATCAACTAATGAGTCAGTCCACTTGGTCTACTACCAAAGGTGTAAGCTCATCCAGGTGCCTCTTCCTAATTGACGTGGGAGACTTGGGGGGGTAAAACCGTAGAGGCTACCCTGTTGGAAGTCATTTTATTGATGAAGACCCAATTTGGGATGGCCAAGTGGGCAGACTGAGATCTTCTTAGTTGCAAGGTTCCTCCCTAGGGGTTAGGTCGTTTAGGTGACCTTAGGTGATCGTTGATCCTGCATGACAGGCCGACGTTAGGAGTTGCCCAACACGGCCCCTCCAATACTTAAGTAAGTGAAGGGAAGAAGATAGCAACATAAGCTGTTTAATTGAGTTAGCATGTCGAGAGCCCCCCCTCCCCTTTTTTTTAGCATTAGCTGCTGGGTTCCTTTTATACTTGAACCCTAGGCTTTCTTACTAGCTAGCTTGGGATAAGATTAGTTTAACCATTTGATTATTCTAATCTTTGATCTCGATAAGATAAGATGGTTATTATTGAATCCTAAATTTTGATGATGAAATCAATTGATGAGTTTATGGACTAATATACTTTTGAGATAAGTGATGTAGAAAAAATATTAATCAAGGACTCAAACGATCAAGGCATAAATTGTCGAAGTAGGATAATTGGACATTGAGTTGGGAAAGGTATCATGTCGAAAATAGGATTTCGAGCCAAAGGATTGGTTGACATGCTGAAAATTAGACTTCATACTAAAAGTTTGGGCATCGTGACAGAAGGATCGGGTATTATGCCAAAAAATCGGATGTTGTCGGAAAGTCGATATGTCGATAGATGAAGCGATATGCAGAAAGAAAGGATGATGTGTCGAAAGTTCAAAAAAAGTGCTAGAAGATCGAACGACATTCTGGAATAGCATAAAATATATTGAAATTTCGTAATTTTCTCGTATATGTGATTAGATTGTTAATATCTTGATCAAGATCTTTCTAGGTTAAATTATGTTGGTATTAGGTCAAAACCATGCCAACTTATCAAGAAAGCCAATAGGCTTGGACCAAGGCCAAATTAGGCCTATTAGAAGGCCATAATAGTGGCCTTGTGCAATCCTAGGTAGTGGTACTATTTGAGATAGCCAATAACTATTGATTGTGCTTGTCAGCACTTCTAGCAGTGGTACCGCTTAGGGTGGCGATAGTACCACCCACAATTCAAATTTTGTGGATAAGATTATTTGGGCTGACAAGTTCAATGTATTTGGTGTGAAGGGGAGAGGATAACTAATCTACTCACAAGGCTTACATTCAAGCCACTACTGAGAAGCATCAAAGGATAGAGAGTGAATTACAAATAATGTTTAAGGAGGAGAAAGTATAGCACCTCGACCCTAGCCACATTGACTTCCTCATTGTTTATGTTAGGTTAATCAACACCCTAGTCAAGAGGGTCATGATTGACATATGTTGCTCTGCTAACATCTTTTTACTATAATGCTTTCTAAAAGTTAGGGCTAACTACTAATAATCTAACCACGATGTCTTCTTTTCTAATGGGGTTTACCAATGACTCCATCTCCCCCCAAGTACCATCAACTTTATGGAGATTGGTTGATGTGCCATGATTGGTCACACTTAATGCAAGAGATTTAGACATTCTGCTGGAGGTTCATACATTATATCGAAGGATTAAATATCATGACAAAATCAACATGCTAAAGGACAGAGAAAAGGATAATGCGTTAGAGGATTGAACATAATACTGAAAGATTGGATAATATGTCAGAAAAGTTATTACTAGTTTGAAGCCTTATTTGAAGTCAAATTGGGCTTTAATTGAACTATAATTAAGCAATATTAAGTTGAGGGAAGAATGGTGTTTTTGTCCATTCTTAGTGAAACAAAGGTAAAGACATAATAATTAGAGATTAAATGAGAAAATGGAATAGAAAGATCTTCTTTCTTCTCTCCTCTTTGAAATACAATCTATCATAGAAGTCATACAAATCACATAAAAAGGTGATATCAAAAATAAGAAGAAAATTATGTATGATATATTTAGAGCAAAAGTTGGGAAGTAAAATAAAGAAAATTGATAGAGAAAATGTAGAAAAGGAAGATCATGATGCAAATAAAAATACAAGTATATACAATATATTTGAGCTAACAAGTATAATGTATTTGATATAAGGGCGAGGGAGAGAAGAACTCATCTACTCACAAGGCTTACGCTCGAGCCACCACCGAGAAGAATCGAAGAATAGAGGGTAACTTATAAATAACATTCAAAGAGAAGAAAGTAGAGCACCTCAACCCTAACTACGTTGACTTCCTCATTATCTATGTTAGGTTTATCAATACCCTAATCAAGAGAGTCATGATCAACATAGGTAGCTCAGCTAACACTCTTTACTATAATTTTTTCTAAAAATTAGGGCTAACTACTAATAATCTTACCATGATGTCCTCTTTTCTAACGAGGTTTACCAATGACTCCATCTCTCCCCTAGCATCGTCAACTTTATGGAGATTAGTTGATGTGCCATAATTGGTCATACTTAATAACAGAGGTTTGCGCATTATGCCAGAGGATCGTACATTATGTCGAAAGATTGAATATTGTGACAAAATCGATATGCTAAAGGATTGTGTGATGTATCAGAGGATAGGATGTTATGCTAGAGGATTGAAAAAAATGTTGAAAGATTAGGTGACATGCCAAAAAAGTTATTGCTATTTTGAAGCCTTCTTTGAAGTCAAATTGGGCTTTAATTGAACTATAATTAAGCAATATTATGTCAAGGGATGAATTTGATTGATGTGGACTAGTCCATGAGACCTTACTAGACTTATCAGCCCACCATACAGTGCTATTGCCTAGGGGTAGTATTACCCAGCCAACGTGGTAAAACTACCTAGGTCAACAAATAGTGTGGGTGTTGTTGTTTAGCATTGTTGGATGTAATACCACCTAGAATGATGATAGTATTATTAGTACCCTTGATTTTGGATTTTTTTCTCTTATTTGCTCCATATTTTTTATATTTTTTTCGCATGAATACCTTACTTTAAGCATGGCAATGAGGCATCCATCTTGGGCTTTTAAAGCATTGAGAAATTTTTTCTACTTTCTTTAGTTTTTAATTAAATTACTTAGTTGTAGAATGTGTGAAATTCTTTTAAAATCACAAGTGTTTAAAGTAAAAGGTTATCTTATAAGTCTTAAAAAAGAAAAAAAAAAAAAAGATGATTGATCTTCACTCAGTATAGGTAAGATCATGTCATTAAAGCCATTGACTTAAACAAAGGAATCGAAAATGATTTTAGGTTAGGATAACATAACCATTATAAATTAGTTTCTCTCTCTACTTATACTATCATTTGTGCTTATTTTTTCTCAAATTAGCTTTCTCATATTTTTTTGATTGAAATTTATGAAAGTACTAATTTATCTCCTGTTAATGTCATTACCGATCCTAATAATAAGTGGCTTGAAATGTTATGATAGATTGTTTAGGAAATATACTATATAATTGTTGTTTATTCTTAATGAAACAAAAGAGAAGACATTATAATTAGAGATTGAATGAGAAATTGGAATAGAAAGATCTTCTTTCTTCTCTCCTTTTTGAAATATCATCTACTATAGAAGTCATACAAATCACATAAGAAGGTGATAATAAAAATAAGAAGACAAGTATATATGATATATTTAGAACTAAGGTTAGGAAGTAAACCAAAGAAGATTGAGGTAGAAATGTAAAGAAAGGAAGACCATGATGCAAATAAAAATGCCAGTATATACAATGTATCTGGAATCATAGCACGCATCCAACTCTTATCGTTCATAATTATTGTATATATACTAAATTAATGACAAATAGCTACTATTTATAGGCTACCTATCATCTATACTTCCTTTAATATACAGTTGGACTCGATCTATTGAATAATTGTTTTCGAATTCTTTTCTTATAATGATCATAACCAAAAATGCTAGGCTACCGATGAAGAAGTACTACAGCTTAAGTAGTATCTAGCTAGAAATTGTAAAGCAGTTTGATTCATTCCACTTGTCCATTAAATATGGGGCATGCAAGTCATTGTCAAAATCCTTCTGTTTAATACCCTGAACATGTTCATGTTTTCAATTATTTATGTTTTCCCATACACTACTAGGCTACGTAAAATATCAATTGTACATATTTTATACACATTAATAATTAGATATACGTAAATCGCCTTGATAATTTGAATTTACCGAGTGAGCTCTAATTGCAAAATTGCATATTAAAAGCATAACTTGAACATTATGGGAGTTCATGTTACGATGAAAATGTGTTAGATGATAGAAGATTATGAATGAGGCACATATGCAATAACATTTTTGTTTTCTTATATTCTCAATCAATTTATGATTTGAGGATTAATCATATATTTAAGTAGCTGATATGATTTGCATGATTTGAGTGCATGATTGAGGGAAATCTCTCTCTCAAAACTTTTCTCCTTAATAAATAAAATTCATCCCTTTTACAATATATTTCTTAATTTTATATGATATCAAAGCTCCTTTTGTTTTGGAAAACTTCTTTTGATGAAATTCTAAGTTCAATAAAAATCATTAGTTTGACCCGAATAAGTTTGTAAATGAGTAGAGAAGAGGGGATTGGACAGATTGCAATGAAATAAAATGTAGGAAAGAGAATAAGCAGTAAGGAAAGAATACACCGGAATTTATAATGGTTCGGTCATTGTGACCTACATCCACTTCTGATTCCTCCTCCGTTGAGGTCATCGGCGTCCACTAATAATCTTCCTTCAATAAACGAAGACCAACCACTTCTTTACAATGCTTTTTCCTTTTCACGAGTTTAAGAGATAACCCTTACAAACCCCACACCTCTTCTTGGATGATTATAGAGCTAAAGAGAAAGAGGAGGACTCTTGCACTTTTACAACACTTTTTATACCCCAACACTTAAAGATTTTTCCACATTAGATATCACTTTGTTACCCTTTCATGTAGAAAAGAGCAGGGTATTTATAGGCCCTAATGACTTCAAAATTAGAGCTAAAAAATATCTCATCCCAAGTTTTCGAGTATTGGCGGTACCACCACTAGTATTGGGCGGTACCACTACTTGACACTCTTATATTGGGTGGTACCACTGCCTAGTCTGGTAGTACCACTACATGATAGAGTCTCAAATACTGAGCTCTACCAGTACCACCGCTTGATAAGACGATACCATTACCTAGTAGTAATAACTACTGGTAGTACCATCGCTCAGTCTGGGTGGTACCACCACCTAAACCACCTGGGAGTTCCTGGGCGGTTCCACCGCTAGATAGGGTCTAGTACACTGGTTGGGCCTTGAATTTGACCCAAACCAGTCCAATTACAAGCCCAATTGGCCCTTAATAGGGTTAATGAGATTATCTCTCAAATCTAACCCTAATTATGTACAAACTATAATTTTTAAGGCCTAAACAAAACAAGCCCGGTAAGTCTACGTTTCTTCCGGCGAGCTTCCAACGATCTTTCGACGGACTTCTGACGATCTCTCGGTAATCTTTCAGTGGACTTCCGGTAAGCTCCTGGACTTTACAACGATCCTCTTGGTGAGTTCCGATGAGCTTCTTCTCGGTCAATTCCAGCAATATTTCCGACGAACCTCCAGACTTTCGACGAACTCTTGAAGTCCCAACGAAATCTCAATCTTGATTATGATACTTCATTTTGCTTTATGCCTTGATTGCTATCGTAGTTAATCCTGCATACTTTTCTCAACATATAGATTTGATCAAATAATTTACCAATTGATTTCATTATCAAAATATGAGATTCAACAACTTCAAGCAAGACTTTCCCTTCCTCGATGTCCAATGATAGCAATCCCTCTATTGATCTACCACTGATCTATTGATGACAGCAAGACTTCTCTACTTATCTACCACTACTAGGTTCCTCTACTGATCTGCCGCTAGCCGATGAACTTCAAGTCGATGGACTTCATGCTGGCAAACTTCATCCTTGTTGCCACTAATCTTGAATAGGGTCAGATTGCTATCTCTCCTCTGTCGCTATTTCGTACAGCATCACTATGTCCATTGACCACCGAGTGCTCTCTGCCCCGAGCACTCCTACTTCCTCATCATACCACGAGGACCAGGACCATGAGCTCTTGATCTAGTGCCATCAAGTTATTGTCTCTATGGCACCGAACATCAATCTACCCCTTTGCTATCTACCCACCTCTACATGGAACATCGTTGATTTGCACTGAACGCCCCTACTCCTCCCAATGAACACCAACCATCATCACTCTTTGTTCTTCCTTACTGGTGAGGCACTCTTTGACCCAAGCACTCTCTTCCTAAGCACCCACCTCTACACCAAGCGTCGCTAATTAGCGATTGCCACTTATCTGCACTGAGTGCCTACTCATCTCGATAAACACCAACCATCACCGCTATTACTCTACTGGTGGACTCCATAGTGGTTGCCCCTCCACCTTCTCTCGCACTTGGTGCCTTCTCTTGCATTGCGCGTTTGCTAACGGGCCCCATTTTGTTCCTGCCACATGTGGCATCCAAATTTTGACAATGGTTCTTCTTCTTCTTCCTTACCTCTCAGATCACTCAGTGTCGGTAAGGATTGGAATCCCTGAAGAGTATTGAATCTCATATTTTAATGATGAAATCAATTGATAAAGTTTACGATCTAATCTACGTTTTGAGAAAGTGAAGTAGGACTATCTTCGATCATGGAAAGGTAAATCAATTGAAGAAGGAAGAATCAGATATTGAGCCGGAGTGGAACATGTCAAAAGATTGGACATCGAGCCAGAGGATCGATCGACATATCGATAGAAGGACTTCATGCAATGAATTCGGGCATTAGACCGAAGGATTGGATATTACGCTAAGGAGATTGGATGTTGCGGGAGGTCAACATGTCGATTGGGCAATAAGCCAAAGGAGAGGATGATGCGCCAAAGGATTAGGAAGCCCCGAATGAACCA
Source organism: Musa balbisiana (assembly GCA_004837865.1). Taxonomy (NCBI): domain Eukaryota; kingdom Viridiplantae; phylum Streptophyta; class Magnoliopsida; order Zingiberales; family Musaceae; genus Musa; species Musa balbisiana. Next base: position 30,465,560 of record CM017193.1, on the reverse strand, counting down.
ATGACATACCGAACAATATAGGATTCATGCTTGTAATCATGTATGTCTAGATCAAAGTAGTCTAGGTTTAATTGAGTTAGCTTCGAGTGTAACATGGCTAACTCAATTAGGAGCCTATTGGGCCTAAGCTAGGCTATTTTGGGCTAAGTGGAAGGTTTATTCAGTGACCCAAAAGTAGTGTCAGGTGATGGCACCGCCAATGTCAGGCAGTGGTACCGCTAGTGTTAGGTAGTGGTACCACTAGACTGGATGGTGGTACCGCTAGTAGTTAATATTATAGACGATGGTACTGCCCAGCATAAGCGTTGGTATCGCTAGGACCTGAGAAACCCGAGATGAGATATTTTTTTGCTCCATTTTTTAAAACCATTAGGGGTCTATAAATACCCCAACTATTCCTACTTGGATAACTAAGAAATAGAGTAGAAAAGGGGAAAGAACTCTTGTAAAAAAAAGATGTGTAAACTCTCTTAAAGTGTAGAGTCACGTCTTCCTAGTATTTAGAAGTTCTTCTAAAAGAAGATGTGAGGTCTAATTGTAAAAGAGAGAGGTGTAAAGGTTCTCTCCTGAGCCTATAAAAAGGAGAAAGAGTTATAAGGGTAGTTGATATTCGCTTATTGAAATAAGATCAATAGTAAAAGCCGGTGGCCTCGAGTGAAGAGGAATCGGAAGTGGACGTAGGTCGAGACGACCGAACCACTATAAATTAATTTTTATTTACTTTATGCTATTTATTCTTACTACAAACTAATTTACTTTCTCACTACGCTTATGAACACTTTCAAGTTAAATATATTTCCAATACGGGCTTTTATCAAATGAAGTTTTTCGAATCAACGTAATTTTACATAAGCACTAATTCACCCCCCCCCCCCCCCCCCCTCTCCCCTCTTACTATTGAAATAATCTTAACAGTTGGTATCAAAGCTAAGTTTTTCTCAATTAGTTTAACACATAAGAGAATGACTTTTACCGGTAATCAAGAGGGTTACTTTATCACTCGTCCTTCTTTGTTCAATGGAATGGATTACATATATTGGAAAACACATATGAGAGTTTATTGCTTTCTATGAATCTTGATTTATGGAATATTATTGAATATAGTTTTCAAATACCCCTTAAGAATAGAATGACTTTAAGAAAAAAATATTTTTCTTAAATGCTAAAGCTATGAATGCTTTATTTTATTCTTTAGACAAAAATAAGTTTAATCGTGTTCCTATATATGAAATTGTATATGACATTTGATACACACTCGAAATCACACAAGAAGATACAAGTAGAGTTAAAGAATCTAAAATTAATCTTTTGATATATAGTTTTGAATTATTTCGAATGAAGCCAAGCAAAACCATTGGAGATATGTATACCCGTTTTATAAATGTCATCAATAGTTTGAAAGCTTTTGGCAAATATTCTTCTAATCTTAAACTTGCAAATAAGATTCTAAGATTCCTTCCAAAGAGCTGAGATGCAAAAATAACTACAATGCAAGAGACAAATGATTTAAACAATTTTCCACTAGAAGAACTCATCGATTCATAGATGACTATGAAATGACTTATTTAGCACATGATGAACATGAGGACAACCTTCCAAAGAATAGGAAGGTTATTACATTTAGAACCAAAGAAGATTACTCGAGTGAAAGCTCAAGTGATGATGATTTTGAACTCATCACAAGAAAATTTAAAAAGTTCATAAAATAAGAATCTAAGAATAAAAATGAACTTAAAAAAAAAGATGTCAAAGAAAAAGAAAGTACTCAAAGCAACTTGGGATGAATTAAGTGTATCGGAAAACGAGGTATAAATTGATGAAGACGAAGTGGTGAACTACACTTTGATAGCTCTCGACAACGAGGTAAATGACTCAACCGAAAACCTTCTACCTTACAATGAATTGCTTGATGCATTCCATGAGTTGTTTGATTATTTTAAATTAGTAAAAAATAAAAATGAAAAAAAAGGATCATGCTTTTCTTTCTAATAAATTTAAAAAATTAAAAAATGAGCATGATAATTACATGGTAACCTCTTGTACTCAATGTGAAGAATTAGATTCATACAAAAAGGAAAATTTACTATTATAACAAATATTAGAAAATTTTAAAATTAATAACAAATCATTAGATATTATCCTTGCTAACAAGGGTCATGTACGTAGAAAAAAAGGAATCAGTTTTGTGAGTAGTAATACTCAACAAAAATTAACTTTATTTGTTAAAGGACTCACATTGCATATTACCTCTAAGGTTAAGTATAATTTTTGTGATAGATATGATCATTTTATATATAAATGTTCATTTAAAAGATATAGCTTGTATAAATTAGTTTGGGTTCCTAAAGAAATCATAAAAGACCTTATGCCAAAAGATAAGATAGATAGATCTAACCATGAGGGACTCAATGTCAAATGGATACATAAAGCAAACCCATCTTTCTTATAGAAATGTCTACAATTAAAAGCTAAGAGTAAAAATTAACATCTTGATAGTGGATGCTCAAGGCATATGACTTGAGATCTAAAACATTTCATAAAGTACACTAGCCTAAACAACAATAACGTTGACATTGGCACTATTTGATTAAAGATGCTTTATTATTTAATATGTTATATAAGGGCATGCTTATATTTGTGATGATTTTTGTGATGAAACTTATTTTTTGGTTTTAAATATGAATGCATGAATTTTGGCATAAAAGAAAAGGGCATACTTATATTAAATTAGTCACATAAATTGAATATAAAAATGAGGAATGGATTTTTCTTGAAAATGTCTCTATCCCTAAAAGCTTATTGAATCTTTCAAAGAGAGATTACCAAATCTATTTATATTATTTTTTATGAATATCTTGAACTATAAAAATGATTTTGATGATTTGATGATCATGATCTTGATGATTTGATATTTCTTATGCATGAATCAAGATATTTTACCATTTGATCTCCTATGTTTCTTTTTGCTCAGTTACTTAAGAGAAGTTTTATCTAAATTATAATCTTGAATTTTCGAAATTATAACTTAAGATTTTCTTTATATGAATCAAGATCCCTTACTCTTTACTCATATAATTCTTGCATTTTATTAAAGAAGATATTTATTCAAATGAATCATGATTTTTCTCTTGATTTCTCAAAATTCTTGACTTAAAATTTTTTTTGAAGATCTTTTACTATTTGATCTCCTAAGTTTTTTTTAAGAGCAGATTTATCAAAATAAATTATGTCTTTTGATATTCATAATTTGATATTAATATCTTTTGTCATGATTTAAAAATTGATGTGAAGGGAAAAGAATTATAACATTGTTTTATTTCCTTCTTTTTGATAATGATAAAGGGGAGAAATAATTGCTAGCTTGCACATTTCAAAAAGAGGCAAAACTTGTCAGCTTACTCATCTCAAAAGAGAAGCAAAGATTGCTAGCCTGCACATTTTAAAGAGAAGAAAAACTTGCTAGCTTGCACATCTCAAAAGAGAAGCAAAGTTTGCTAGCTTGCATATTTCAAGAAGAAGCAAAAAACTTGCTATCTTGCACATCTCAAGAGAAGCAAAAACTAGCTATCTTGCACATCTCAAGAAAAGCAAAAATTGCTAACTTACACATCTCTAAAAAATTGCTAGCTTACATATGTCAAAAACTTGCTAGGTACACTTTTCTCCTTTTTGTTAATAATAAAGGGGGAGAAGTTATGATGATGATCATACATGGTATACTTTAATGTTTTGAAATTATGATGAGTTGAAATTATGCATGCAATGATGTGAAAGTCATGGTTTCAAAGGTTATCATTCTTTTTGAATAAAAGTTTAATTTAATTCAATATGACATATCGATATGGGGAGTTTAGTTTAAACTTTGTCATTAATTAGTTTTCATCATCAAAAAGTGGTAGATTATTGAATCTTAGATTTTGATAATGAAATCAATTGATAAGGTTTATGATCTAATATGTGTTTTAAGTAAAGTGACATAGGACTATCTTCGATTATGGAAAGGCAAATTGATTGAAACAGGAAGAATCAGACATTGGGCTGGAGTGAAACATGTTAGAAGATTGGATGTCAAGCTGAAGGAATAATCGATGTACTAGTAGAAGGACTTTGTGCCATGAGTTCGGGCATTAGGCCGAAGGATCAAATATTATGCCAAAGAGATTGGATGTTGTGAGAGATCAACATGTCGATTGGGTAATACAACGATAGAGAAGACGATGTGCCAAAGGATCAGATAAAGCATCAGATGAACTAATGACATACTAGACAATATAGAATTTAAGCTTGTAATCATATGTGTCTAGATCGAAATAGTCTAGGTCTAATTAAGTTACTTTTGGGTGTAATTTAGCTAACTCAATTAGAATTCCATTGGGCCTAAGTTGGGGCTGTTTTGAGTCAAGTGAAAGATTCATTCAGTGATCGAAAAATAGGGTCAAGTAGTGGCACTAATACTGTCAGGCAGTGGTATCGATAGATTGAGTAGTAGTACCACCCAAATTGGATGATGGTATTGCCAGTAGTTAATGTTGTAGGTGATGGTACCACTAGGACTCGAGAAACTTAGGATGAGATATTTTTTAGCTCTATTTTTTAAGCCATTTGGGGTTTATAAATGCCCTAGCTATTCTTGCTTGGATAAGCAAGAAATATAGTAGAAAGAGGGAAAGAACTCTTGTGAAAAAAAGAGGTGTAAATTCTCTTGAAATGTAGAGTCACTTCTTCCTAGTATATAGAAATTCTTCTAAAGGGAGAAGTGAGGTCTAAGTGTAAAAGAGAGAGGTATAAAGATTCTCTCATGAGCCTGTGAAAAGGAGAAAGAGTTGTAAGGATAGTTGATCTTCGCCTATTAAAAGAAGAACAATAGTAAAAGCTAGTGGCCTCGAGTGAAGAGAAATCGGGAGTGGACATAGGTTGAGATAACCGAACCACTATAAACCAGTTTTCATTTACTTTATGCTTTTCATTCTTATTATAAATTAACTTACTTGCTCACTATACTTACAAACACTTTTAAGTTAAACATCTTTCTGATATAGGCTTTTATTGAATAAAGTTTTCTGAATCGATATAATTTTTCATAAGCACTAATTCACTCCCCCCCTCCTCTTAGTATCGAAACGATCCTAACAAAATGCACCATTTTCAACCACCAACCTTTTATGCCGCTGTCACAAGAAGGGGTCTTTCTCCCTCCTTCCAATAACACACAACTCCTTTCTTGTAACTCGATCTCTATCAAATTGATTCATATTCTCAGCATGTCTTCCTCATCGACATCTGATACTCTAATTATTATTCCCATAGGAAACAATAGTTCTTCTCAACATATAGGACTTGTATCCATCAATGCTTCAACTCTAATTCCCTTCAAATTATCCAAGGGCAGCAACTATGTATCTTGGTGAGCACAATTCTCCAATCTCCTCTTTAGATATGATCTATTAGGCTACATCGATAGCTCTCTCAATTGTCCATAAAAAATAATTCAAATACCTAGAGAACCCAACCCAATAACAAATTCTGATCATAAATTTTGGCTACAACAAGATTATCTTATTCCACAAGTAATTCAAGCCTTAGTTACTAGCTTTATAGCACCACTAAAATCTTTAGTACTATAACAGAAGCATGGTTAATGTTATAAACCACCCTCGCTAATTGCTCTCGCACTGCATGATAAGTCTCTTTTCTTCTTTAATGAAAACAACACAAAAGGAAAATACTATTACTAATTATATGCAAAATATAAAGGTTATTATAGATAACTTGGCTTTAATAGGTCATCCCCTAAGTGATGAAGAAGTTATTGTCTACACTTTCAATGGCCTACGAAACGAATATAAAAAGCTAACGGTAATAATTCAAGCACGAGACTTACTAATGTTATTTAAAGAACTATTTGATAATTTGATTGATTATGAAACATATCTGAGAAGAGTAGAGAGGATGACAAGATCAATTATTATAGCTTACTTCAGTCAAAAATCTAAAAGAAAAAGCAATTAAAGCAATAAGAACTTTAACAAAGGACAGCAAAGATACCTCCTAGACTATAGGTAATATGCAGAGCCATCATCCTCCATTATACTATCAACCCTTCAATTATAGTGGTAATTTCAATCCAAATAACTTAGGAAATAACTTATACTATCAGCAACTCTAGCGTCTTAATAATAATAATCAACAAAAAGTCATCTACTAGTTGTCGGTCTCGACCTAAGCCTACTGTTATACCCAATTAGCCTTAAGCAAATACTCCGACTTCTTATCCAACTAATTAGATTGTTGACTTTCGTGCTTCTTATCATATCATTTTTGATCTGTAGAACTTATCCATCTATAATGACTATCAAGGCAATGAAGACATCATCATTGGTGACGGTAACAGAATCCATATTACTCATATTAGTTCCACAACACTTAATTCAAACACCAACACTTTTTTACTTGATGATATTTTATGTGCAACTCACATTAAAAGAAATCTCATTTCTATTTTTCAATTCTACAAACAAAATAATATTTCTATTGAGTTCTTTCCTAACTCATTTCTTATAAAGAATTTGAGCACAAGAGCATCCTTGGTCCGAGGCTAGAATTAAGATAACATCTATAAGTGGTCGTTAGCTTCACAAATCACTCAACCAATGGCTCTTACTTCAATTGTTACTTTAATCAATTTATAGCATTGTCGCCTTGGTTATCTATCATCCTCTATTCAACAACAACAACTTTCTTGTTACTCTCTTCTAACTTCCAAATTAAGTAAAATTGTAGCTTATTTTGATGCTTGCCTTAGTGTTTAAAGTCATAGACTATTTTTTAGAACATCTTTCATATCTTGCTCCAAACTATTTGAAATTATCTATATCGATATTTGGGGCTCTACCTCAACCACTTCTTTTGATAATTTCATATCTTATATCATTTTCATAGATTACTTTACTAAGATACTTGGTTATACCCTCTTAAACATAAATCTAAAGTTACCATAGTCTTTACTTACTTTAGAAAGATGGTCAAAAACTTCTTCTAGTCTACCATTAAAATAATTTACTCAAATGGAGGAGGTCAATACCAAGCCCTAAAAATCTATCTCTCATTTTGTGGTATATAACATCTCAAGTTACCACAATACACACGTCAACTAGTTAGCTCTATCGAATGAAAACATTGATATATAGTTAAAATTGGTCCCACCCTTTTACATTAAGCCTCCATACCACTAACCTTTTGGTCAGTAGCCTTCAAAACTATAATCTATCTCATTAACCGCATGCTTACCCCAGTCCTATTGAGAAACCTACGGCATCATTACATGTGTAGTGGAAAAAATAGAAAATAAAATCATAGATTTTCCACATAAAAAGGTTTCATCGTCATGTGAAGATTGGTGCGTAAAAACCATAAAACTGAAAAACTATGCATATATGGAAGATGAGGGAGATTGTATATTCCCGAAATCCTACAGATCTATGTGAGAGGATGAAGGAGGTCAACTATCCTTCTCTCTAATGGTGATCTATGTGATAGGGGCTATAAAGAGACTCCTTAAATCGCTACACAATTATCCTTTCCACGTGCACCATACGATCAAGAAGGGGTTAGCCCTTCTTATTGTCCACATGCCCCAAATAGGAGCTATCAACTAAGGAGAAGAGAGAGAGAGGAGCTAAAAGGGGTATAGTCTATAGCCCTTTAGTTCCCTCATATTTACAGAAGCCCCCTATCAACTTAACCCTAATGGATCCTACCCTATTAGATCTTGGATCTTCATCCAACTACACAAGCCTCTTAGATTAGTATATCTCTACCCAATAATTTCTCATTGGCTCTTATTAGATCTTATCCACAAGATTTAATAATTTAAGGGCTTATTGGATATCTAATAAGATAGGGGCTCCAACGGACATCTCATATTTGAACCTCTACTCGTCACAACACCTACTATATGTGTGTGACCCTCTAGGCTCAATATCGAGCTGGCCGTGAGTCATACCTATCAGAACTCCTTCTGGCTCCGTGAATTATCATCTTCATAATAATTCACTCGACTCATTGACTACAAATGTACTATGCCACTACGTTGTAGTCCCCAAATGATACAGAGGAATCTAATCCATTGGACATATCTATTCTCAATTACTATGTATCTATAGTTCCTCATCCATCTAATATTCCAAAAATCATATACTAGGTATGGTGCTATCAGGCCCATACGGAATCTGCTCGAGTCTCGCTCTAATCGGATTCTCCTAGATAACTCTTTTTCTCTCATTCCGAATAACTCTAGCTAGGGATTTTTTTGAGCAAGAATACATAGGATATTCATCTCATGACATCGAGAGCGAATAATCCTCTATCGACACTCAATAGCCCTCGTAAGGTTGGCTACCACACCCAATGATCGGTTGTGCTAGATCTGAAATTTCCAAGCCTATAAGTCTAGTATCAAAAAGTGGAGTACTCATATAGAAAATCCTTAATATCTCAAGTCTAAGGACCAAATATACCACTAGGATGACAAAATCATTGCCTAACAATTAGATATCATTAATCACCTAGTATTCCGTGAGCAGATCGATCAGTAAACTCATTCTCCAATGAGTACTTGCATTATATCCCTAGTGTCCCCACATGAGTAAATATTATACCAATTGCCTCCATCATATAAATGGGTATACAGCATATTAGTTTATCTGATTATCTCAATGTCCCTCTCGAGTAACCTATGATCGAGATATTTAGGGACTGTGTTTAAAGGAGAATCGGTCTCATTATCGTGATCTCATCACGATCCGATTCCTATTGCACAGATCCATAGATATCACAATATATGCAACGAGTAATATAAAGTGAAAAAAATATCAAATAAATAATTAAAAAAAGAATTCATATCATATTATACATGCCATCACTTGCGTGACTGGCTTATAGGGCACTATGACTAGTAAGTCCTACAACACTAGTCATCATTTGAAAAACTACTTCATAAAATCTTAGACCTTCAAAAACTCAAAGTATTTGGTTGTTTATATTATCCTTAGATACTTTATACGTTTCAAACAAGTTAACACAAGATCTAAGCCTTGCATTTTCATAGGGCACTCTCTTGAACATAATGCTTTCTGATGCTATGATTCTTACACTTAAAAGTCTTTACATCATGTCATATTATCTTTTGTCGAGTCTACTTTTTTATTCCAAAACTATGGGCCTTCAGTAATGCGAGCTACTCCAACAATCATAAATCACTAGATTCATACGAGTACACTTCAAACTCTCTCAAACACACCTCTCACCACACCAACCAATAGTTCTCCTTATGACATACACTCTTTTATCACTCTAGTTTAGCAATACCTCACCCCCTCTACAACTTCTCTACCTATTTCTTTATAAATTCACCTTGTAATGCCCGATGAAGCAACACCCTCAGCACTAAAACTGATGTTTTTGTCCTCTCCTTAACCAAGTGATACCGAAGTACATCAACTTGATTAGATACATGTCAATAACTTCCCACTAATTCTCGTACCTCTAATGCAACCCAATAATACTACTGCACCTTAACATCATATAACAACATACATTGAAAATAGCATCTTCAAACCACATCAAATCCTTGACCTTCATGCTACCACAAGCTCTTCACCTGAACCTATAGAACCCACAACCATCACTCAAGCCCAAAACCATATGTGAAGGATACAATGTCCTACTCCATAATGCCACATGGACCATTTGTACTATTTCATCACACACAAAATATCATCAAGTATAAGTGGATCTTTCAAATTAAGTTAACCCAAATAGATCCGTTGCTACATATAAAGCACGTCTAGTAGCCAAAGGGTTTCACCAATCACTAGGTATTAACTTCTCCAAAACATTCAGTCCAGTTGTTAAACTAATAACAATTCGACTTATCTTGAGTTTGGTTATTACTCAAGGCTGGCACATATGCCAAATGGATGTTAACAATGCTTTCTTACAAGAGATCTTAACTAAAGATATCTTTATCCAGCAACCTCCTAGCTTTATCCACCCTCAATGTCCAAGCTATGTTTGTAAACTACGAAAAACTATTTATAAACTTCATTAAGCTCTAAGAGTTTGGTATACCGAACATGGCTCATTTTTTGCATCAATTAACTTCATCAACTTCAAGTCTGACACTTTATTATTTCTATTATAACAAAAGGAAAGTACTATATATCTACTAGTGCATGTGAATGATATTATCATTACAAGTAATAATTCTATAGAGATCAAGCAATTCCTTAAGTAGTTGGTAGATCGATTCTCCATCAAAGATCTAGGAACCTTAAGCTACGTTTTGAGAGTAGAAGCAACTTCACATCTTCTGGACTTTTCTATTTCAAAATAAGTATATTCAAGTTATTCTATCATAAATGAACATGTAGAATACTAAAGAAGTTGTCACCCCACTCTCCACTATTGAATCACTCAAATTATATAATGGCAGCCCTATTACGGATTCCACACAATACAAACAAATACTTGGCTCTTAAGTATATCTTTCATACATTTAGATATCTCATTTACAGTTAATAAATTATTATAATTTATGCATCGACCCTTCACTACGCATTAGTTTGCAATAAAACAAGTCTTGCTGTATCTAAAAGGAACTCTCAATCATGGACTTCTTCATAAACACTTATCACTTCATCTCCATGCCTTCATCAATACTAATTAGGCAAGCAAAATTAATGATAAAACATCTATATAAATCTATATTATTTTCCTTAGAGCAAATCTAATTAGTTTAAATTCTAAGAAAAAAAAGATAATTGCAAGATCCACCATTGAAGCTAAATACCGAGCCATTACCACCATTGTCATAGAACTCAACTAAGTCACCAACTTATTATAGAAATTTGATATCACCACCAAATCTACTCTAACATTATAATATGATAATGTCAGTGTTACATTAATTCAATGTTCCACTGATACATGAAATACATTATTATCGACTTCCACTTCATCATAGATCAAATTATCAGACATCAATTATGTGTTTCTCACATACATACTTTTGATCAACAAGTAGACTCCCTCACAAAGCTTTCCATTAGTAAGATATTTTAATTGTATTGGTACAAGATTAATATCCTTGATAGAAGCTCAATTTTATGGGGCATGATAGAATATCATGATAGATGCATATATGGAATAATATTTCTACCTTCTTATATCCTCAATTAATCTATAATTTGATAATCAATCACATATTTGAGTAGTTAATCTGATTATATAATTTGAGTATATAATTTAGAAAAATCTGCCCCTCAAAATCTATATAAATATTCTTTTTCTCGGTGATCCCTTTTATAACATATTCCTTAATTTTATATTAAAAGTATAATACTGTTCAAAGCATCTTCGGCTTAAACTTCACAAAAAAGCCCCATTGTGTAAATCTTTAATAACCGTAAAACCAATCTTTAATAACTGCAAAACCAGATCTCTCTCTCTCTCTCTCTCTCTCTCTCTCTCTCTCTATATATATATATATATATATATATATATATATATATATATATATATATATATATATATATATATATATATATATATATATATATATATATTATCGTCATGTTCCAAAGAAAACTCATATTTCAGCTAATAAATTGACATTCAACATGCTCGTTAGATCATCTTATTCTGAACCTCCTCGATAACTAGCTCAATATTGTGGGCAGAAACAGTGGTTCCTTACATCGATTCACCGATTAAATTTATTCTTGGTGACCACCTTTTAAGAATCCTATATCTTCTACCATTGCTCTCTTCTAACTTTGCTTTGCATTATGACCAAGAGACAAATAATTTGATGAGTTTTTTTGCATGGAATATCTCCATATTTTCCACTGTTCAAAATTGTAGGCTTTTAGGAAAAAGATGTTCAGAAGCTATCTACATCCTTAGCAATTAAGAAATCACCAGTACATACATTAAGAATGTGATCAAATGCTTCTCTTTCAATGCACTTGTCATAATTTTTTTCTTCAAAATTTTATGGAATTATAACAAAGCTAACAAGCCAATGAATTCGGTGGTGTTAGCTGTGTCACTTAAGCATATATTATAATAGCTGATGTTATCTTAAATGTTAAGTAGTAATTTCTGTTAGGATCAAGTCGGCACTAAGAGGGGGATTGAATTAGTGCTTTCGATGAAAATGACATCGATTCGAAGATTCATTCAATAAATCTTGTATTTGAAAAAACATTTAAACTTGAAAATATTCGTAAGTGATCGAGGGCAATGAGTAAGTAAATCAGCAAGTAATGAGAATAAAAAGAATAAAAGAAATGGCACAAAAAAAAAGCATATTAGATTTATAGTGGTTCGATCATTATGACCTATATCTACTCCCGATTCCTCTTAACTTGAGGTCACAAGCTTCCACTACCGATCTTCTTTCAATATGTGAAGATTAACTACCCTTTTACACATCTTTCACTTTTTCATAAGATTAGGAGAGAATATTTACACTTCTCTTTTAGACCTCGCTCCTCCCTAGAAAAATTTCAATTTTAAGAGGAAGAGACTCTAAAACCTAAGAGAGTTTTCAATTTTTCTAAATTATTCTTTTCCCCATTTCAACTCAATTTCATGCTTAGCCAAGCAGAAATATATAAGATATTTATAGACCCCAAATGACTTTAAAAATGAAGCCAAAAAAGGTTTTATCATAGATTTCTCGGTTCCTAGCAGTACTACCGCTTGTGCTGGGCGAGACTATTGCCTGCAACATTAACACTAGACAGTACCACCATCCAATTTAGCCATACCCATCATTTGACATAGTTTGGGAGACTATGTCTGTGAGGTACCACCACTTGATATAGTTTAGAAGATTGTGTCTGAGCAATACCATAGCCCAATCTGGTGATACCACCGTTAGACCCTACTACAGGACATTGAATGAGCCAAACAATAAACTCAATATAGCCCTAATTTAGGCTCAATTGGCTCATAATTGAGTTGGCATTGTTTCACCCAAATACCGACTCGGTTAGACCTAAACTAACTCGATCTAGATAAATTATTACAAAACATGAATTATATGTTGTCCATCATAGGTTTGGCACATCATCCTCTCCTTCAGGCCCGATTGCCCCTGATTTAGGCCCAATTCGTCCGATCTTTCAATGCATCATCCTTTTCTTCGGCGTATTACTCAATCGACATATTGATTCCCGCAACTTTTGATTTCCTTGGTGCAATGTCTGATCCTGCAGCTCGATGCCCGAACTCATGACACGAAGTCCTTCTATCGACACATCGATCGATCCTCCGGCCCGACGTCTAATCTTTTGACATATTTCACTCTGTCCCAACATCTGATTCTTCCTACTTTAATCAATTTACCTTTTCTGATGGAAATTAGTCCTACGTTACTCAAAACATATATTAGATCATAAACTCATTAATTGATTTCATCATGAAATTCAATAATTTCTAATTTTAATTTGACCACTGTATCACTGGTAAATATGCTACTGTTACTGCTAGATATCGTCCCACGGCAAGATATACCAGGTATCTACTAATAAACGAATTTTCGTCTCACGAGGGAATATGGACAAATCCTAATCAATTAGTTCCATTTATGTCTGTGGTGAGATTACAACTAACTTATTCGCTGCCCGCCAAAAATGCAGCAGATCCATGCTAGATACAGTGTATGACTATAATTTGTCCATTATAGACCCTAAAATAGTCTTCAAAATGGTACACGGGACGATTGCAGTGGGTTATTACGCAGTCCAATCTGGTTCACTAGATTAATAAGAATATTAGGGTTGGATTGCCTGGCCACTGATTAAAAAATTATTGCACACAAATTGTATCTATGGAATGAGAAATCTCTCTTCCTGCTTTAACAACAACCCCTAAACTTCTATAAAGTTATCTGATATGAAAGTGATTTTTTTAATCTTTTAAAAAGATGAGTTTATACCAAAGCTCTTAATATAAACTTATTAAATCCTTATGAATACCTGTTAGTGAACTTTGATATTCTAAAATTCAATTGCATGGTTTCTACTATTATAAATAAAAAATAATAATGCTTAAACTAAGTTCCAACATGAACTGATTACGTTGTGCTTCTTATTTTTTCACTAATAATGAATTTGTTTTTTTTTTTTAAGTTGACGATATAGAAATCTAAACAGAACTCTGTTGTTTATACGGGGCGTTAGAATTGTAGAGAATAATTTTTTTTATGCAATCTCAAAATATCTCAGAAACAGAAGAAAGTTCAAAGCAAAAACGACAAGTTCATGGCGTCTCTTCTCATGGTTATGCGTTAAAGTTGCATGCCATCAACTTATTGTATATTTTATTAGGGATTAAAGCGAAATGAAAATTTTCATACAAGATAATGTATAATCCACATCTCTATGCACCATATATTATGCTGTATCAAAATGATCCGCATAGAAGATAACAAAGTATAGATTCAATATAACTATTAATGCTTACTAGGATTGTGCATGAATCAAACATAATATCTAGCCTTGAATATATGAGATAAAATAATCATTCAATTAAACTTTTATTCTATTTCTCATTTATTTTATAACTTCATTATTTAACATAGATTTATCATTTATATTCATTGAAGTATTCACTAGCTTAGAAGTTATCATATAAAACCTTTTTAACAAATATTTATCATATTTTTCTTGATATAAAAAAATTTCATTTGCATCTTAAATAATTTTCATTCTAGGAAAATAATGTAAAAGTTTTAGATCAGTCATCTCAAATTCTGATATCATGTTTTTTTTAAATCCAACAAGGATATTTGATAAATTTTTAGTATAAATCATTTCATCTGCATACAAACAAGCAATAAAAATTTTCATATCTTTGGTTTTATATATAAAGTTAGCTTACTTAAACTATTTAAAAAATTATATTGAAGAAAATACTTATCAATTCTATTATACCATACCCTTAATACTTGTTTCAAGCCATATACTGATTTATCCAATTTGTACACTTTATCTTCTGGTCATTTAATTTCAAATCCTTCAAGCTACTTTACATCAACCTCCTTTTGTAACTTTCCATTTAAGAAGGTTGATTTAACATCAAATTGATAAACATACCTTTTTTTTTTAGATTGTCAAGACTAATATTGTTCCAATTGTATCAATTCTAATAATTGGAGAAAATATTTTTTCAAAGTTGATACCTAGAATTTGAGCATAGCTTTGGAAACTAAATGAGCTTTATATTTTTTTAACAAATTATCAACATTAAATTTTGACTTATATACCCACTTGAATCTAATTATTTCTTTTATTGAGGGGTAAATCTACCAACTTCCAAGTCTTATTTATTTTAATAGCTTGTAGTTCATTATTCATTGCTTGTACCTTTTTTTTTTTCTAAGCTGCAACTTCAAGTTCCAAAGTAAAACATATAAAGTTATCATACTAATATATTTATGGATGACTACCAAAATTTTTTAGAGGTATTTCAATATCACTAGAATTGCTTGAATTAAGATCATTCAAAATATAAGAAGATTTGGATGAGGTATTAACAATAGACAATGGATCATATGTCATTTTGACTTCTTCTTCTACAACTATTAGAATTTCAAGTGCTTTAAAGTTTTAAGCATCTTCACTAAAAATAATATCATAATTTATGATTAATATCTTAGTTGTAGGATCATAAAATCTAAAACCTTTTGTCTTATTACTATGCCCCATAAATATATATTTAACACTTTTGCAATCAAGTTTGCTTCTTTTTTCTATAGAAATATGAAAGTAAGAAATACAACCAAATACCTTTTTAAGTGATTTACATCTAGCTTTCTATTCAACCATGCTTCATAGGATGTTTTTCCTTATATTATTTTGGTAAGAAAGTGGTTTAACAAATATATTAATATACTTATAGCTTCTTCCCAAAAATCTTTCGGTATTGCTTTTTCTCTAAGCATATACTTGGCAATCTCAATCATAACTTAATTCTTTTGCTTTGCTACTCTATTTGCTAGGGGTGTAGGTTATAGTCAATTGCCTATGAATACTTGTATTCTTACAAGAAATAAGAAAATTTTTAAAAGTGAACTCACCCTTTCTATTAGTACGTAATGTTTTAACAAAATAATTATTTTATTTTTTTATATATACTTTGAAAATTTTAAAAATATAAAAGGATTCAGCTTTTTCTTTCAAAAAAATATACCCACATCATCCTTGTATAATCATCTGTAAATAACAAAAAATGTTTACTTCCATGATGTGAGATAGTTTACGTAGGCTCACAAATATTTGCATGTGTAAATTCCAATCGTTCTTTGGCTCTTTAAGAATGATTTATTCGAAAGAAATTTCTATGCTATTTTTCAAAAATACAAGATTCATAAATAGTATCTTTAACTTTAGACAAACCAACTATCATATTTTCCCTGATTTAATAGTTCTAGTCCACCATAACTATATCTTTTATGTCATAATGTTGATTCATCATTAACAATAATAGTAGATGCATGTAAGGAAAAATTTCAAAAACTAAAGAAAAATATTTTATTTTTTGTCATTCTTATAGTTGCTATTAATTTTTTAGTTTTCTTATCATAAATCAATTTTTTATTATCAAAAGTAGCATAATATTTTTTTCATTAGTTGTACTATACTAATAAGATTTTCTTTTAAATGAAGAATAAACATTATCTTATCAATAATTTTTTCACCAAATTTGGTGTTCATAATAATTGTTTCTTTTCCTTCCATTTGAACCTTATTGTCATTTTTCCTTTGCGTGGTTGATCTTATCGATTCATCAAGCTTTTGAAACAGACTTTTGTCCCTATCATATGATTACTACATCTACTATCTAAAAAGAAAACAGATCTAAAATATTTTTCATCGGATATCATAAAGAAAAAATTTTATCATCCTTTTTTTTACCATTGTTTTCTTCATGATAATTTGTTTAATTTTTTTTCCAACAATCTTTTTTAAGATAGTTATATTTTTATAGTAAAAGTAGAGAGGAATATTTGAATTTTAATTATCGTACTAGCAATCTTTTTTAATATGTTCAATTTTTTGTAATAAAAACATTGATGAGTTTCTTTATTACCTTCATTGGAGTTCTTCTAACTCTCATTTGATCGGCCTTGTCCCTTGTCTTAAGCACTATATCATCCACGGTTTCTACCATTTTGACCTCTCCTATGAGATCTGATTTTTAAATTTTTTTTTAGTCATTTTTCTAATCTATCTTTACTTAAAGAATATGTTCTAAAGTTTCATCTAAAGATATATTCATTTTTTATTCATAAATTAAAATCAAGCCCATTAATTTATCAATGGACAATGTATTTGTATCTTTAGATTCTTCTGTAATAATATAAAGCTTTTTTTATTACTATTTGATCCTTTAGGTTTTTACCATAAGATCTCATTTGGTTTATAATCAAAGGAACTTTTTAAAAAAGATCAATAATAGATTTAAAATCTTTTATCGAGTTTAAAATTCATGTCAAATAATATAAAATTTTGATGTTTTTACTTTGTGTATATCTCCAAATACACCTTTTAATATTTTTCAAGCTTCTATTAATATTGATACCGACATAATTAAAGGAAATAAGAACTCATCTATTTCTTATTATTGCATATAGAAAACTCTTACATCTTTTTATATATTCTTATTCATTTGATTTTTTTGATCTATGTTAATATTAGGATTCTATATATCATACTTAACAAAATCAATTTCTGCTAAATTTTATAATCTTTATGAAATAAATAGAGTTCTCATTTTAACTATCCAAAACTAATAGTTTTCAAGATAGAAATAATTTAATTAGAAATACTTACTCTAATATTTGTCATCTTCTTTTTTTTTTACCTTTTGGATCTACTAATCTTATCTTCTTTTTTAATTGATGTACTCCCACTAAACTTCTTCTTCCAATCGGGCTCTAATGCCACACTTGTTGACTTTATGTAAAACTCAAAGAAAAAGAGAGAGAAGATAATAAAAAAACTGATGAGTACTTAAAATCTACAATGTTTTGGATTCATGCAAGAATATCTATTTATATTAGTCAAAAGATAGAATATAATATTTTTTAAAATAATGAAGAAATCAACCATAGCCCAATAAATTTTTTTCTCTTCATCTATTAATTTTAATTTCTCTTCATCTATTAATTTTAATTTCAATTTTTATCTTTTGTTCTATTTAATCATAATTTTTGAATTAATCTTATCAATTGATTGAGATACTGGAGTTGGTGGAAGAGGGCCTCGTCTACGGGATTGTACCCTACAATGGAAAGCCAGTCAGTGGAGCCTCTAATAACCAGCGATCGTAAATGGTGGAAGGAAATCATTCGCTTGGATTGGAATGGTCCCTCTGCAATCAGCGAGTATCAGATGGACGGCTCCACGCACTTCATAGGCAAAAAGAACACCTCGGAGTTCTCCGTTCCCGGTTTCACTGCAGGACACCACCTTGGGTTCGCTTTTATCCGCCTTGATGCCATACTGTGACCCTCCTCAGCGGAGGTTCCCTCTGGAAAAGGGCATTCCACCACCGTGGTGGCCCAATATGTCGGAGGTGTGGTGGGGCGAGATGGACTTGCCGAAGGATCCAAGTCCTCCACCTACAAGAAGCCGCATGGTCTCAAGAAGGCATGGAAAGTAAGCGTCTTGATCGCGGTCATCAAGCACTTGATAACGGACATAGGGAAGATCCAACGGCTCAACGAGAAGTCGAAAGGCCTCCAATATAAAATTACAGTTAAGCAAGTCGACATACTGAACGCTGTTCTTAGACATGAACCGAAGCAGTAGTTCAGGCTCCAACATAATGCTGCTCCGCCTCCTCCATCCAAGGAGGGAAAAGGCTGCAGGGAGACAGTTAGGGATGCATCCACTTCAGGTATCGCTGAACAGCCTATCTCGGAGGTTATGCAGGAGGAATCCATATACATGACGCAGTATTTAGCTAAGGATGTGAACATGTTTAGGAGACGGAACCTTCCAAGTTATGAACTTGGACCTCAAGGTCAACCTCAAGGAAGTATTCAAAATGATAACTTCGGACATATCCATCATTATGTCCCTTCAGTTTCTCTTGGCAATCAGGCACTGTCAAATCCGTGAGATTCCTGTTTGCCTGTGATAGCCCTGTCCTTCCTAGTGGAAGAATTGAGACGAGACATCAAGGAACTTACAGTTCTGACATGAATCTCTTTCAGACAAGACTAACCAGGGCCAAGCTCCTCTCCCAGAAGTGATGAAGGTGGAAATAGATCCTTTCTTTTCGAGTTCAGTTCAAGATATAACGAGGACAAGCATCACCAGAGAACTTGCCACCTTAGTGCGACCTCAGATCTTCCCTAATGATGAGACAGTATTTTCTGAATCTATCTTTGGACACGATTTTGACATAGGTTCCGATTCTTACTTCTCAACCATGGACCACCCTAGTTGAATACCAGATTCATTTCATGAATTGGATGAATATGACCGGTCCGAAGATTTCGGGAACTGATGAAAGTGTTTGATTTTGGTTTTGGCATATCTCATATAAATAATGTCTAAGTTACCTGTATTCCTAACGTTAAGAACTCCTTATATACGTTGTACTTCTCTTGCAAAAGGTGTGAGCCTGTCCTCCTAAACTTGAGCTACTTGATTTGTGTTTTCTTTTGAGTAAAGATCTTGGTTATATTCCATATCCAAATCAATGATGAGACACCCTCGAGTCCTTGCAATATCGTATCGTAGCATGTTGTAAACTTCTAATATAATAATAAGATCCAAGAATTTGTGTTATATTATGTGTATCTTCGTTTATTCACGACTTCTGTATGTGTGCGGATGATCAAAGCATTTTTAACATTGCAATCACTCAAGTAGGTAGACTTCTTTTATCTTGGTATATGTGGCAAATAAGTGTTGCATGGATTAATGAGATAATGTTAAACTTGTGACAAAATGACTGATTGTGAATGACATTATGTTCAAATTTTGTAAAGAAAAATCAACCATTCACACTGATTATAGACATGGACTTGTAAGTCCTTAGAGTGTCTCATCGTTGATTTGGATATAGAATATAACCAAGATCTTTCCTCAAAAGAAAATACAACTCAAGCAGCTATTGTACACATCTTTTGCCATAGAAGTATAAAGTATATAGAAACCATTATTTATAGAGTTCTTAACATTAGGAATGCAAGCAACTAAGACATTGTTTGTATGAGCTATGCCAAAGCCAAAATCAAACACTTTTCATGAGACCTTTGGACCAGTCATATTCATGCAATTCTTGAAATGAATCTGGTATTAGACTAGGTTGGTCCATAGTTGAGAAAGTAAGAAGCAGAGCCTATGTCAAAATAATGCCCAAAGATAGATTCAAAAGATACTGTCTCATCGCTAGGGAAGATATGAGGTTGCACTACGTTGGCAAGTTCTCCGGTGATGCTTGTCCGCATCACATCTTCTTGAACCGAACTTGAAAAAAGAGGATCTATATCTACCTTCATCAATTCTGAGAGAGGAGCTTGCTCCTGGTTTTATTCTTGTCGGAAAGAGATTCTTGTCAGAACTGGGAGTTCCTTGATGTCTCATCTCAATTCCTCGACTCGGAGAAATTGCAAGGACTCCTAGAAGGAAGAAATATCCCTACTTTGATATCATAATGCATTCAACAAACACGTCTCACGTACACAAAACCTTTCCAATATCTCTTCATCGTCGCTTAACTTAGAGACACTATCACCTTTGGTCGAGTATATTTTCTTTTGGAAGCCATCACAGCAACTAGATCTCTCAAAGTGGTTGCTGCGGGGTGCAAAGCAATGAGAGTTAACTAAGTCTTTCAAGCTGAATGCGAGGCAGTTTTCGAAGACTCCGTACAAGCTGTGAAATTTCTCGATAGTATTGAGGCTGTCTTAAATACGTATTTAAGGAATACCATGACTGATTGTTTCTTATATTTTGACAAGGTATTAACTAAGTGTGGTTTTTTTGTATAGAGAATGTAATAGGGAGGCACATTTTCTAGCCTGCTTTGCAAGATCTGATGAATTTTCTTGTACTTGGAATGGTGTCTTGCCCATTTATCATGTCCTTACGATCATTTTGTACTCTCATATTTAGTCTCTTTTTCTTTTCAGAAAAAATTAAAGAGTTTTCTAAGGATAATTTGTCACCGTAAACACTGGACTTTGGATAAATTTCTCTCTACTAATCAACCTGAACAATAATGCAACTTAATAAACGTATAAGCTATAGTCATTAACGCTATTATATGGCACATATTTCTCTCCACTACAAATCTCAATGACATATCTATATCACCGCAATCTGTCATTACACTTGAATCGTAACGAAATTACATGCATGTATTAACCACTTCATATGTTCCTAATCATTGATGTGACATTTAACTTTGACAATAATCATTGGACTACTCCCGCTAACATTCTCACTAATATCCAAACTATGAGATCACTCATCATCATCGACGAAGGACCAAAATATCATAATAAAATGATATTAATTTAAGAATTTGAGATATGCTTCAACCATTTATGCTAATGTCAAACATAAAACTTTACATCTAATGATAAATACGGTAATTAACTTTGAACAAATATGCTTTTTGCAAACCTGAGTTTTGATGCCAAAGATTATTCGAGTTTATATACAAATATGTATCATTATAAATGCAAGAATCAAGAAGGCACATCATTCCTAAAACAAACGTAACATATCATAACTAAAGGTTTAAAATATATCATGCTATGATCTCATGTAGAATTCAGTAGTCATGCAAAAGTTTTAAACTCTTATGTAACATGATGCAAAAATAGATCATGACATGTATTGCCATGAAAAAATAGATGATATCACATAGAATTCAGTAGTCATGCACTAGCTCAGCAAAAATTATAATCATGTGCATAAATGAATGCAAAGTATGCTCATGTATAAATAGATTTCACTGAGATGGCTTTTAATGTCCAAATGCTACATAAAACAATAAAGATAAGTGTTAACTATAAAAAATTTCATTAACATCATGAAAATTCACACTCGTGTTTATTGATAAACTTGCCACAAAAATTAAAATTTTATTGCAATACCTATCCAACATATATTTTCCATCATAAATGATAAATGAAAAATAAATATATGAGAAATCAATTTAACTTTTACAATTATTTTTTTACCCTTTTGATTTCGATGAATCTTTGTTAAAATTAGAAAGTCACATGCCTGAAAAAACGTTGTTTGTTAAGTATATGACCATTCTATAAGCTGAATAGACCCTTCAATAGATTATTATGTTTAGAGTGTATTTATATAGGTTTCAAGGTCCTAATAATTGGTTTTATATATTATGGTACTCTAATAATATGAGTTAGGGCTTGCATAATTAGTCCAAATTGAAACTTCATTTTCATTTTGTTTTGTCTATGATCACTACAATTGACAATCCAAAACAAACTCTAGATCATTTATAGAATAAAATTATCTTGAAGATAATTTTTCTAAATTAAGTAAACTCATGAAAAGCTTTAATCTAGGTTATCCAATAAGACATTACCATCAAAATAGAGAATACATGACAAAACTTATCTCATGATTGTAGTTGATCCTAGCAACTGTCCATGCTCATACAAATGTTAAAATTTTATATTTGTCACAACACAGCAATTTAAATCTTCCATGAAAACTTGTTGACGATCAACTACTCTAAGGAAAACAGTACATATGAGAGAAATACTGAATGCCAAAGACTATAACAATACCACACAATATAAATTATCATAGAAGGCCAAACATAATATTCAATCATTAACACTTATTCCCAAGGATAAAAGTAAGAAGAAGATGTTAGATTATGTAGTCCTATTTAATTAAGAAAAATATATTATAGATTTGATTAGATTATGATGATGATTTTTAGTTAGTAGAAATGAAATCCAATTATTATAGAATTCCTTATAAAAAAAACCTTGATAAGAGGGACTCTCCTAATTACTCATAATAGTCTCTCTACTCTATCTATAAAAAGACAAGAGCTCATAGAGACGAAAACCTAACCAATCATTTCATTGAGATTACAAATATTCTCAATCTCCCTCAATCATTAATCCATTACTCAGTGGTTTTTTAAAAAATAAAAAGAGAAGAGAATGTAAGTCTAATTCTCCTTACATATCAATATCACTATAACTTTCGGATCCGATACGATATACCTGTAAATCAAATAAAATTTTTTTGGATGATATTAAAAGGCATACATCATTCTATTATTATTTGATTTCAATTTTTAGTATTAAAACTTTTCACATAATAGTAGCATAGTTTCAGTTTTTATGCTTATAGAAGATTAAAGAGAAAAAGCAAAGGAATCTATAGATATGCATCAAGGTTTCTTTTCTAATCAATTCTTTGTTATTTAACACACAAAGGCCCTAAAATTTTAATCAAAGTTTAATTAGATCAAAGCAAACTCACCTTGTTGGGGTTTCCCAATCCATCATGAAGGAATTGAGGGAAAGACTATTTCTTGATGACCCTAATTGTTTGTGGGTATTCGATTTCTCTAAATTTCCTAAATTTTATTTGTGGAGGTTGTAAAGGCAAGACATCCTTGAAATTAGAGTAATAATCCTATGTGATGAATTATTTATACCTAGAAATTCATGCAATCGGCAAAGAAAGGTGGGATACATTCTCTTCTCTTTACTATTTATAATGACGACGAAAATGAATCGAATCAAAATGGGAGTAGAATGGTAAATTGATACGCTTAAGCTTTTTTCGTCTATTTATGACGGTGAAGTGAACTAATAATAAAAAGTCATTTATGATAAATGTAGAAATTTTAGGATAGAGATATTTTTTATAATAAAAATTTAAGAAAACAAATTTAAGTAACCAATGGTCATTTTGTGTTAGATAGTTCCAACTAAAATCTATTTATAGCAAGAAAATATAAGAGAACACAGTTATTATAGTAGAATCAAGGGGATTTGGCCCGACTTACAATTTCTCTCATATTTTATGAAACTAGATTGCCTGAACCTTATTAATTTAATTGAACTGTATCTTACTTTACCATACTTCTTATGCGGCTCTATGAATGCCTACAGTGTTAGAAAGAAATTTTCAGAAAACAAAAGAGTTATGAGGTATTATATTACAACTAGGTTTTTAGAGCAAGATCTTTGATGCCTTAGTATTAGTATAGCAAAACTTATGTAGTATCAATAAGACCATAGATAATTTTAGTGATTTATTTACTTGTTTACTTAGTTTTTTTCATTAATTTACACTTTAATTGAATTTATTGGTTATGATTACATGTATTCATTATGTTTATTACTGCTTCTAATAGTTACAAATCAACTCTTCCACATAAAGAGGATCTTTTGTTTAGTTTTCTCTAGTGAAAAATCTTTTTCTCTTTGCTTCTAAGATTATCCTCTTTAAAAAAATCTATTTTATAATTTTCTACAAAAATCTTTCTTCATTCTTCTACTATTTTTTGTATTTATATACTTGTGATACCACATCAGCCTCCCTATTATCGCGCCCATAAAAGAGAAATTCTTGGATAATGAATTAAATCACAAAAATGCAACAAGAGATGAAATCATTCCGTACGCTAACTCGAGTGATTATGGGTGAATTCTGAATTTATTTATTTTATTTTATTAATTAAATCAGATTTAATTTTTATTATTGAGCCTTTACGCTCACTATATTAGGAATGATGAATCCAATTTGATCCGATTTTGTTGTTATCATTTTATTTTCTTTTACATCTCATCGAAAAAATTGGTGTGATGATTGGTTTATTTCTCTTTCTTTTTTTTTTCTTTTTTTTTTTGTGACACTTTAGAGGGTAACTGTTCGATGTGTTTCATGGCACCATTTTTCCCATATTTGGGTTATACAGCTAGCAAAGTGTTGGGACTCGAGCACTCTTTTTTATTGAGGATCAATTGAGTAACTGAAGGACAGTATGGTTCTGTTGATTAAGAACAAGAAGGTATGATGTGGGCTAAATGAATACAACAAGGTGTCACCTATTGATGAGTAATTGGACTCTAACAGAGTTTCTTAGAATCTTGATTTAGTGGGTTGTTTTATACCTGTATTTTCCTATTACAAATGGTAAATTTTAAGCTATTAGCACAAGCTTGAATAACACTGTCGAGCAACTTTATTTGTCTCTATGCACTAGTCAAAAATAAACAAAGAAAAAACACTCAATGGTTCCACACATGATAAATTAATTGGAATGGCAGGTTTGATGAAGGCGATTCGAAGGTACTCTCTTCCTTTCTATTTGCTATTCTCTCTTTGACAATCTTTTTTTTTTTTTTTGTAGAAATAGTCCTTTCTTAACTTGTTGTTTCTTTTATTTGGCAAGTGTACATTTTGCTATCGTCGCAAACATCATCAATGTTTATACAGATATTTATTATGCTATCACATGTCTTTGTTGTTGGCTTGCCATCCGATGATATAGTTTAGTTGGTAATGCAGAAAATTTTGGGGTTTTGGATTTTTGTTTTACATATGTGGTATACGCTCTATACAAACTCACGTCTTTGCTTATATTTGGTATATTTCAAGTTGATATAAATTGATATTGTTCTTCCTTATGATTGAGGCTTGATTCATTCTTTGCACTGAGTTGTTGCTTCTTGTTTGTTCTTGTCTCATCAAAGTTATAAGCAAACTGATGGATTAGTATTCTTGTTAAGTATCACTTATGTTCTATGGTTGACGTATCTTGTCTCAGTATGCGATCAAACTTGTATATTTTGGCATGGTCACTACAGTTCGGTGTTTGATTACCTGACCATATTTATGTTTTCTGAAATTGGATTCTTGTTTTAAGAAATTTGATAAATAAATTCACATGTCTAATGTGTGTTTCTTATTGACCACTATCTAAGATAGAGATAGTTTCGTTTTTATCACTGTGCTCAACTAAATTAAATTATGTCTCTTAGTAATAAGCCATTGCTTTTCGATTTATCTTAGATATATTACCTTACCATTCATCTTGTCATGTGGCATACCACTCATAAATTATTTAATGAAGGAACCAATATTTTTTACTAAATTAGGTAATTGTAACCATTGACCATTTTCTGAAGTTACTGATGTTTTGATGAGATCATTTTAAACTCACAATGCTTTTGATTGATTGGTCTCTAATATTAGCATATTATATATAATTGAAAACTGAAAGTTTTTCTATAAAGATGTGATTCGTATGCTCAACTTTCTTCATGAATACTAATTTGAGCCTAATAGTTCTCTGACTTGCTTAAACAGATGTTAATATGATGTTTTGTATTCACATTCTGCAATAGTTATATTTACTTGCTGAAACCATAGAAATTGAATGAGATCCAAGACTCATATGTCTAACTTACTATTTGAGCCTAAGAAGAAGAGAACAATACAGCATCACCATATATAATGGACTGAATCGAATTACATTTTATATACGTCTGCTAATTTGAAACTTAGGTTTGAACAAACTTACATGGATCTATACTTGATTGTTTTACATTCCCTTTCCTCTTATCAGTTAACAATTGATGTAAGTGCAAAGCAGTCTCTCACGTATAAATCCTAAATGATTATACTTATATAGTTAACATGATTGGTATACATATTTGTATTATTAACTTATGTAACTTGTGAAATTGTGCGGACTTCAATTCGTGTTATTGATAATGTTTATGTTTTTTAATATCTTTTATAATATTTATGAAAAAAGGCTAATGATTAAATTGCATGTGTAATAATATCATGAGCAAATTATTAATTCCTTCGTGTTAAATTTTACATATCTTATTTGTATATATGAAATTGCTTAATAAATGCAATTATTTATAATATATTATTATGATATTTTTAAATTGAAAATTTAAATTTATATTGTTATATTAATAATTGATATTGATTATATGAATGTTATCTTTTAAAAGTTTATTGCTTTCCTTGGATTGAATTAAAGTAACAACTGCATAGTTGTTTATCAGAAAGATAGCTCAAAACCAAACAACTTGAAGCCATACAATATAATTGAAAAAAATAATAATTGAAATTATGGGAGCCAAGAGTTAAATAAAATAAAATTCCTTTTAAACTGCCACATAAATGAAATAATATTATGCATATCAGTAAAGTTTATCATGCAATACGTTACTTTCTTGATATTCTAAATTTTCTTACAATTGTGGGACTTTTCAAATTTCCTTAGAAATGTAGTAGTGATAATATCATGTTTATATTTATGAATTTGCTTAACATGTGTAATTATTTACTATCTTTTTATAATGATAAATTGTAAATATTTATATTTATATTTATATTGACATGTTTATTAATTGACATGTCTAGGTATCTTAATTATTTATTCATATTATTTGTATAAAACATAAAATGAATTACATGTTTTATAAATTTCAAAAATTAACATGATTGTATAATATGTTGTGAGAGCCTTTATAAAGGCATTAAAAACAAAATGAACTATTGTCATAATATCATCAACAGAGATATGTTAGTTTATAATAGGTTTTCTAACAGTAGGAAGGAAGTTCAATATGGTAATAATAAATCAATTTATTGATAAAGAGTATATTTTAAAAAAATAAAGAATGAAAAGTACATTAGTGCACTAATAGAATTTAACAACCCCTAACTTTAAGGAGATTATTTAGGGCTCTTATGTTAAGGTATGAGAAGAGTATATCTATGAAAGATACCCAAAATAATATTTTCCATGAGATGTGACTCGACACACATCTCTAGTTGGGACTCTTAGAGTAACCATGACTTAGGACTTGGATAATTCCTAGAAACTCTCATGAATAATCAA
Organism: Musa balbisiana; assembly: GCA_004837865.1. NCBI lineage: Eukaryota > Viridiplantae > Streptophyta > Magnoliopsida > Zingiberales > Musaceae > Musa > Musa balbisiana. Next base: position 30,437,588 of record CM017193.1, on the reverse strand, counting down.
GACATAGCATATGGCCAATAACACATAACATCTCAACACAAATATCAATACCAATGCTGTGTATGTGGTAGTTGAAGTTTTAGTTGAAAGAACATGGTTCACTCTTGTTTCCTTCATATGAAAACTACCATATTAAGCGAAGTTGAAGTCTTAAAAGACGCTATTATTTCCTTTATGTAAGCATTATATTTTTTATATTTAATAATTTTATTATTAAAATTTTGAGTTTTATAGGTGATTGTTATATATTTTATTCTAAAACCGAAACCTTATTATTTTATTTTATTTATTTACTTGTTTCCTTAGTTTGTGTCCCTTACTTTACTTTCATTACTTTATAATTTAATTGAATTCATTGGCTATGTCTACATATAGCCATTATGTTTATTATTATTCCTATCAGTCACAAATCAACTTTTGAGGACCGATTACTTGATTTTATACCGGAAAAGTCTTATTATCTTTATTTCTAAGATTTTTCTCTTTAAAAAATCTGTTTAAATATTTTTTACAAAGATTTTTCCTGATTCTTCTACTCTTTTTATGCTTGAATTTTGCATCAATCTCTCTATGATCATGCAGAAATATTTGACCTTATTCTTGGGAAATGGATTCAACTGTAGAGCTTTTTTTAGTCCCACCTACAGCAATTGGAAGGTGCCAATCAAAAGGCTACTAAAATTTATCCATGCTCTCATCTCTAATTGTGCCTTGTTCGTTATAAGTTTTATATATCATTTCATAGATCATTAAAGATATTATGAGTTTTTTAAAAGAAAAATTATATAAATTTTTATCTTCTCAAATTATTATTACCTTTGGATCAAGTGATCTTAAAATCTTATTCACTAATTTAAGATTAGTATAATTTATATTAAGAGATTTTAATCTATTGATAATATCCATAAAATAGGTGTATATATCACCAATATATTCGTTTAGATTTATTTTAAATATCTCATAACTATGAACAAGAAGATTAATCTTGGATTCTTTTACTATACTTATGTCTTTGTAAGTGACTTCAAGTATGTGTTATAAGGAGAATCTCATATGCAATGTTATAAGAAGAAACTGAATTAAAATTATTTTTATCTAAAGCATAAAGTAAAGTATTTATAATTTTAGTAGTTAAATAAAATATTCTTTTTATAAAATTATGTCATTCATCCATCAATTTAGAAAATTTTTGAAAACCAAACTCGACAATATTTCATAAATCAAAATCTATATAAAGTAAAAATTTCTTATTTTAGTTTTTCAATAAGTGTAATCGGTATCATTGAAAATAGAAGGATGAATGATCGAGTGACCCTCTTGATTATTTGAAAAAGTTATTATATCTCTCTTGAATGTTAATCTAACTAAGAAAATATTATTCTGATACCAATTATTAGAATCTTAATTGCACTAAGAGGGAAATGAATTAATATCATAGTATTTTAATCAATTTTAAATATCAATCGATAAGCAAGTTTGGACCGAAGGTCCAAGCTAGATCGATCCTCAAAGGATTAGGACCAAGAGGTTTGGAGTATAAAGTTTGATGTGGTCGACCTTGAACCCCCTTATATGCTTGGCCCATTCAAGCTATTTGGCTCCTCGAGGTTCGGCCTCAATAGTCCTGTGAAACTTTTTCAATATATTTTTGTTATGATATTAATTGCACTAAAAGGGGGAGGAGTGAATTAGTGTAATAATATTTTAATCGATTTAAGAACTCGATTGATAAGTCAATACATTTCGAAAACTTAATTGATCAAGTTAAAGTTATAAGTAAAAAGAATAAAACTAAGTCACAGGTAAAGGCCAAGTAAAGAGAGACAAACTAATTTGTAATGCTTCAATCTTTTTTACCTATGCTTACTCCTAATTCCTCTTTGCTTGATGTCATCAACTTTCACTACCGATTTTCTTTCTAATAGATAAAAATCAACTAACCTTGTTGTTAGGATCATAAAGGCACTAAGAGAGCGGGGTAAATTAGTACTTTCGAAATAAAGTTTTCATTTGAAAACTTTTAATCAAAAAATATGTATAAAAAATATGTTTAAAATATGAGTAAGAATAATGAGCAATTAAATCAATTAGTAATAGTAAGAAAAAGTATAAAGAGAAATACAAACCATATTTATAGTGGTTCAATTATCCCAATCTACGTTCATTCTCAATTCCTCTTCTCTCGAGGTCATCGACTTTCACTATGGATCTTCTTTTCAATAGACGAAAATCAACTACCCCTATAACAACTCTTTCTCCTTTTCATAGGCCTAGGAGAGAACCTACACACCTTTCTTTTATAAAAAAACCTCACATCTCTCTTAGAATGACCTCTAAGCTTAAGAAGGAATAGACAATAATTTTTAAGAGAGTTTACACACTTCAAATTATAAGGTTTTTATGCTTTCACCAAGCAAGCATGAGTGAGGTATTTATAGACTCAAATGGTTTTAAAATTAGTGTAAAAAATTTAAATCCTCATATTTTCAAGTACTAGCGATACTACCGCCTACATTGGGTGGTATTACGGCCGTACAGAGCCTAGGAACTTAGGCTCTAGTGGTACCACCACCTACCTTAGTGGTACTATTAGTATTGAATCGACATTAAGAGAGGGGGGTGAATTAGTGCTTTCGATAAAAACATCGGTTTTGAAAATTCTCGTTCGATAAAAGCTCATATCGGAAATGTGCTTGACTTGAAAGTGTGTTCGTAAGCATAATGAAAGTAATAAGTAAACAAGTTTGCAATATAAATGACAAGTATGAAAGAAATGCAAACCAAGTTTTATAGTGGTTCAGTCATCGTGACCTACATCCACTCCCGATTCCTCTTCACTCGAGGTCATTGACTTCCACTATCGATCTTCTTTCAATAAGAGAAGATCAACTACTCTTATAACTCTTTCTCATTTTTATAGGTTCAAAAGATAACCTTTACACCCCTCAAGATAACCCTCATACACCTCCCTTAGAACAACATTTAAGCTCAAGAAGGAGAGAACTCAATCTTTTCAACACTTTTATAACTTAGATTTTTTTTTTCCCTTTCTGCTTAATTCTTGCATCTCCATGTAAGAATATTTGGGGTATATATAGACCCCAAATAGCTTCAAAAATAGAGCCAAAAAAGGTCTCATCCTAGGTTTCCCGGGTCCTAGCGATACCACCGCCTGTGTTGGGCGGTACTACCACCTACAACACTAACACTAGGCGATACCATCGCCTAGTCTAGTGATACTACTACTTGACATAGTCTTGAAGACTATGTCTTGGAGATTGAGCCTCTAGTGGTGCCACCGCTTGGACCGGCGGTGACACCGCTTAACCCAACTTTTAGGTCACTGAATTGGCCTTTCTCTTGGCCCAAAATAGCCCCAATATAGGCCCAATTGGCCCCTAATTGAGTTGGCCTAATTACATTCTAAACTAACCCAATTAGAAGTAAAACTATTTCAATTTAGATAATTATTATAAAGCATTAATCACATGTTATCCAATATATCATTGGTTCATTGGACATTTTGTTCTATCCTTCAGCGCATCATCCTCTCCTTTGGTGTATTGAAATCGGCATATTACCTTCTTATAACATTTGATCTCTTTAGCATAATGTCTGATCTTCTTAGCCCGATGCCCAAACTTAAGGCACGAAGCCTTCTATCGACACGTCGACGGATCCTTCGACTCGACGTCCAATCTTCTGACATGTTCCACTCCGACCCAATATTGATTCTTCCTACTTTAATTGTCTCTTAATGATCGAAGCTAATCATGCATCACTCAAAATATAAATTAGATCATAAACTTCATCAATTGGTTTTATCATCAAAATTCAAGATGTAATAATCTCTCACTTTTTGATGATGACAACCAATTAATGATGGAGTTTAAACCAAACTCCCCCGATCAATATGTCATATTGATAGAAACATAAAGTCAGAAATAAATTATGAAACCAAGTAACATATCATCATAAAATCATGCATAATCAAAATTTCAATACATCATTCCATGTATGATCATCATCATAACTTCTCCCCCTTTGTCATCAACAAAAAAGAGAAGTGCAACTAGCAAATTTTTGAGATATAATTTCAAATCATTGCATTATAAATATAATTTCAAGTTTTTGAAATACCATTATATATATAATCATGCAAACTAGCAAGTTTTTCAGATATAAAAGTTAGCAAAATTTTTACATCTTTTGATGTGTAAGATAATATGTTTTCTTTTCTTTGCGATGTTCAAGCTAGCAAGCTTTTTAAAAAAGAATATAAAATTTACATCATTTTAGAACATACAAGCTAATAAGTTTGCTTTTATTTGAGATATGCAAGCTAACATGATTTGCTTCTTCTTGAATTGTGCAAGCTAGCAAATTTTTGTTCTCTTTTAAGATATGCACACTAGCAATTCTTTCTTTGTCTTTATCATTAGCAAAAAAGAGGGGAATAACATAAAGGTGTAATTTATTTCCCTCTATATTAATTCTCTAAGCATCACATAAGGTATACAACCATAAATACAAAAGAATTATAAATAATAAAAATCATGTTAAGAAAGATATAATATCAAAGATCATGTGAATACTAATAGACATAATTTATTTTAATTTTTTTTTAATGAAAAAAATATTATGAGACCGAATAGTAAGGGAAATCTTAAGTCATGAATTCTGAAATAAGAGAATAAAATATCTCAATTCATATATGAAACATCTCAAGTTCTCAAGATCATGATTTATATATTAAAAATTTTCAAGTTATAATTCCTAGAATTCACAAGAAAACTCATGATTCATAAAAAAATCTCCTCTTAAATAATAAGAAGAAATGATACGAGAACACATAATAAGATATCTTAATTCATTAAACAATTCTCAAGTTATACATATCGAGAAATCAAGATCATAATTAGGATAAAACTCATTCAAATTCAAATCATCAAATCATCAAAATCACTTTCAAGAGATTCAAAATGACATAAATAGATTTATCAATTTCTTATTAAAAAATCGATAAGATAGAGATAGAGAAATTTTTAAAATGTATTTCCTTATAAGTTGTTTCAATTTATGTGATTTATTTCATACAAGCATACCTTTGCCTTTTATGCCGAATCAAAATATGCATCATAGTTTAAAACCTAAATAACAAATCTCATATAGAAATCATCAAGATCAATAAACCATAAGTCACAAAAGTCATCATGATCAAAAGTGTAACACATAATTCCAAAACATATGATTTCAAATCATCATTATTTCAAATTCTCATGCATAATATAAAATCATCAAGCATGACACCAAACCTTTTAACATTTTCATTATATCATTACATCATTAAAACATCAAGCATGATTTCCTTAAACATAAAATATTTTTAATCAAAATCATTTTGTTTATTGTAATAATATATTTTTCTTTTTAAGTGAATCTAACTCTTTATGTTTAGTGCTAGGAGTTAACATGTAATTGTTATGTTCAAATTTTTAATTTTTTTTTCAAATTCAATAGAAAGAGAAGCATGATTTTTTTTATATTTTTTATTTTTTATACTAACTAATTTAAAAATAACTCATGAAAAGCATCAAGTAATTTTATAGTAAGATAAACAAGATTCATTTGAGTTGTTTACCTCATTATCAAGAGCCATCAAAGTGAAGTTTGCCACTTTATCTTCATCGATTTGCTCCTCGTCCCAAGTCACCTTGAGTGTTTTCTTATTCTTTGGCAACTTCTTCTTTTTAAGTTTATTTTTATTCTTAGTTTCATATTTTATAAATTTTATAAATTTACTTGTGAGGAGTTCTATGTCATTATCACTTGAGCTTTCGCTCGAGTGGTCTTCTTTTGTTCTAAGTGTCAAATTCTTCTTGTTATTTGGAAGGTTATTATCAAGTTCATCATATGCCTTGCACGTCATTTCATATATTATCAATGAACTAATAAGTTCTTCCAGTAGAAAATTATTTAAGTTATTTACCTTTTGTATGATAGTTACTTTTGAATCCCAATTTTTAGGAAGAGAAGATAAAACTTTATTCACAAGTTCAAGATTCGAAAAACTTTTACCAAGTACATATAAACTATTGACAATATCCATAAAATAGATGTTCTTGTCTCCAATGGTTTTGCTTGGTTTTATACGAAATAATTCAAAATCATGTATCAAAAAATTAACTTTAAAATCTTTAACCTTACTTATGCCTTTGTATATGACTTTAAGAGTGTGCCAAATGTCATGTGTAGTTTTACAAGTCGAAATACGATTAAACTTATTTTTATCCAAAGCACAAAACAAAGCATTCATAGTTTTTACATTTAAAGAAAATATTTTTTTCTCAAAGTCATTCCATTCATTCATAGGTTTAAAGGGGGTTTGAAAACCAAGTTCAAATAAAGCAAGAAAACTCTCATCCGAGTTTTCTAATAAGTACAATTCGTCCCATTGAACATAGAAGGATGAGTGATAGAAAGACCCTCTTGAAAATCAAAAATTGCTATCTCACTTAGGTATTAATCCAACAGAAAGAAACATAGCTCTGATACCAACTGTTAGGACCGAGTTAGCACTAAGAGGGGGAGAGAATTAGTATTGTAGATAAAAACATTGGTTTTCAAAATTGTCATTCGATAAAAGCTCGTATCGAAAATATGCTTGAATTAAAAGTATGTTCGTAAGCATAGTAAAAGTAATAAGTAAATCAGTTTGCAATCTAAATGAAAAGCATAAAAGAAATGCAAACCAAGTTTTATAGTAGTTCAATCATCGTGACCTACATCCACTCGTGATTCCTCTTCACTCGAGGCCACCGACTTTTACTTCTAATCTTCTTTCAATAGGTGAAGATCAATAACCCTTATAACTTTTTCTCCTTTTTACAAGAGATAACCTTTACACCTCTCAAGATAACTCTTACACACTTCCCTTAGAACAACCTCTAAGCTCAAGGAGGGAACTCAATCTTTTCAATACTTTTACAACTTAGAATTTTTTTCCCTTTCCACTTAATTCTTGCATCTCCATGTATGAATAGCTAGGGTATTTATAGACCCCAAATGGCTTTAAAAATAGAGCTAAAAAATGCCTCATCTCAGGTTTCCCGGGTCCTAGTAGTACCACCGCTTGTGCTGGGCGGTGCTACTGCCTGCAGTACTAACACTAGGCGGTACCACCACCCAGTTTGGCAATATCACTGCTTGACACAGTCTGGAAGACTATGTTTGGATAGTACCACCACCCAAACTAGCAATACCATCGCCTGACACTTGGCGGTACCATCGCCTAACACTAGGCGGTACCACCGCCTAGTCTGACAATACTACTACCTGACACAGTCTCAAAGAATATGTCTTGGAGACTGAGCCTCTAGCGGTGCCACCGCTTGGACCAATAGTGCCATCGCTTGACCCAACTTTTAGGTCACTGAATGGGCTTTTCTCTTGGCCCAAAACAACCCCAACATAGGCCCAATTGGCCCCTAATTGAGTTGGCCTAATTATATTCTAAACTAACCCAATTAGAACTAAAACTCTTTTGATCTAGATAATTATTATAAAGCATTAATCACATGTCATTGGTTCATTTGGTGCTTCATCCGACCCTTCGGCGCATCGTCCTCTCCTTTGGCATATTGCCGAATCGGCATGTTGCCTTCTCGTAACATCCGATCTCCTTAACGCAATGTCCGATCTTCTTGGCCTAATGCCCGAACTCATGGCATGAAGCCTTCTGCCGATACGTCGACTGATCCTTTGGCTCGACATCCAATCTTTGATATGTTCCTTTCCGGCCCACATTGATTCTTCTGCTTTAATTATCTCTTTATAATTGAAACTAGTCCTACATCACTCAAACATAAATTAGATCATAACTCTATTAACTTGTTTTATCATCAAAATTTGAGACTTAATATGTACTACTAGCTGATAGAGCTTAGGAACCTGGGCTCTAACAGTACCACCGCTTGTCTAAGCGGTACTACTGTCGGGATTTTGAAAAAGTAGCCACCGCTTGGACCAATAGTGCCATCGCTTGACCCAACTTTTAGGTCACTGAATGGGCTTTTCTCTTGGCCCAAAACAACCCCAACATAGGCCCAATTGGCCCCTAATTGAGTTGGCCTAATTATATTCTAAACTAACCCAATTAGAACTAAAACTCTTTTGATCTAGATAATTATTATAAAGCATTAATCACATGTCATTGGTTCATTTGGTGCTTCATCCGACCCTTCGGCGCATCGTCCTCTCCTTTGGCATATTGCCGAATCGGCATGTTGCCTTCTCGTAACATCCGATCTCCTTAACGCAATGTCCGATCTTCTTGGCCTAATGCCCGAACTCATGGCATGAAGCCTTCTGCCGATACGTCGACTGATCCTTTGGCTCGACATCCAATCTTTTGATATGTTCCTTTCCGGCCCAACATTGATTCTTCTGCTTTAATTATCTCTTTATAATTGAAACTAGTCCTACATCACTCAAAACATAAATTAGATCATAAACTCTATTAACTTGTTTTATCATCAAAATTTGAGACTTAATATGTACTACTAGCTGATAGAGCTTAGGAACCTGGGCTCTAACAGTACCACCGCTTGTCTAAGCGGTACTACTGTCGGGATTTTTGAAAAAGTATAATCTGTGCTTTCCAACTCTCACGTGATACCACCACTTGGGCCTAGTGGTACCACCGCCTAGCCTAACCCCAAGTCACTGAATTGACATTTCAATAGGCTTAATTTGACCTTAGTTTAGGCCCAATGGACTCCTAATCAAGTTGGCATGGTTATACCCTAAAACCAACTCAATTAGATTCTAAACGACTTCAATCAAGATTTAACAACTCTAGTTATAATCATGAAGCCTTCAGCACATTGTCTGGTATATCATCTGTTCATCTAGCACTTCGTCCGAACCTCTAGTGCTTCATTCTTTCATTCAGTGTATTGCCCGATCTATCGACATGTTGATCTCTCACAACATCCGAACTTATTGGTATAATACTCGATCCTTTTGACCCGATGCTCAAACTCATGGTATGAAGTCCATCCTTTGGCACATCGACCAATCTTCCGACCCAACGTCCAATCTCTAACATGATACTTTCCGACCCAACGTTTGATTCTCTTACTTCAACAATTTGTTTTTCAATGGTTCCAGTCTATGATCGAAGTTTCTTCTACATCACTTATCTCAAATGCTTATTAGTTCATAAACTCATCAATTGATTTCATCATCTAAATTCGGGATTCAACACTTGTTACAACTCTTTCCTTTTTTAGGCTTAGGAAATAGCATTCACACTTTCATTTTATAATCATACAGCTTACAATTTCAACTAAACTCAAGAGGAGGAAGAAACTTAAATTATGCTCAAAATGAGAGCTACAATACTCCACTAGTTTAAGAATGAATGTACCATCAACCAAACCTAAATGGGGTATTTATAGGCCCTAAAAGATTTTAATAATGAAATCAAAATTTTAAACTCCCAAAATTTTAAGGTACAGGTGGTACTACTACCAACACTATGTGATATTATTAACGTAATTTTCAATACAACCATAGTTTTGGACTCTAAAGGTACTACTGTCATAATTTTTAAATTTTGGATGGTACTACTACCGCCCTAGGTGATACTACTATTACCATGGGCGTACTACCATCATCACATTGTAAAAGCTGAAAAAATATAAATAGTATTTGTCAACTAACTTAGGCGGTATTATTACTTAGGCATGGTGGAATTATCTGGTTTTGGTTATTAGTTTGGTCTTTTAATGAGCCTAATTCAATAGTTTTCTTGACATGTGGGCTTTATTTCGATCTAATATTGACTTAAATTAATCCAAAATAATCTCGATTAAGATCTTGACAAATCAACCATACATTTACCATATTATAAAACTTTCGGTACATTATATGCTCCTTCAATATATCGTTCGATCATTCAACACTTTATCTAAACTTTCAGCATATTACTCTTTCGGTATATCGCCCATTCCACTGGTATATCGACTTTATCATAATATCTAATTTTTTGGTACAACATCTCATCTTTTTAGCATGATGCATGAACCTTTAGCTTGAAGTCTGATCTCCGGTAGGTTGATCAATTCTCTAGCTCAATGTCTAATTTTTAACACATTAATTTTTTGACATGGCATTTGACTCTCCTGCTCAACAATTGACCCTTCGATGATCTAATTCTATAAACGATGTATTTTTCTATATTATTTATCTTAAAAATATATTAGTCTTATAAATTCATAAATTGGTTACATCAATAAAATTTAGGATTCAATAATTTTGATAAGCTCTCTTTGTAACATCAATTTATTAATATATATTTTGATTGTTCTAACTGAAGTGACGATTTGTTATATGTATATGACAATCACTAGATTCAAACAGTCAAATATTTGATCAATAATAGTTTGCGATGATCATGCATTTTTAGATCTGATCATCGCTTACAGGTCATGTCTGATTGATAAAATCCTCGGACGATACGATAATGTTTGTCACCTTTTAATGGTTTTTTCTAACCTTTTTTTCAAACTTTATTTATGTTTCAATATATTTGATTATTTTATTTACAAATAGAATTTCATTATTATCACAACTGTCGTGGTCTTAGGAAACTTGCGAGCCAGTGGTAGATGACGTATGTAGAGCAAAGAATGGTGATGTGGGAGCAAATGCTAAAGATGTTTGAGGATGGCTTAGCATGGTAATAATGGTGGCAGTGTTCCGATGTTTGCAGATTCTCCATCAGTAACCATATGGTCATTACCATCTGCTTTATCCCTTACCATGTAGTTATCTTACGCTGAGGATGGGTGTTAAATTAATTATTTTATTTTATTTTATTTATTATTTATTATTATTACTAGAAGGAGGAGGAGAAGGAGGAGATCGATCTGATGGCTGATCCCAGAGATGCATCATAATGACAGTATATACCATCGATATATATTTCACTAGATAGATGCTATGATTCCTCGCCCACTCTCTTCTTTAATCATCATCTGTTATTATTTTATTTACTAAGAATCAAATGATGATTAAAATCTTCTCATCATATGTCACACCAAGCTTCTAAGTGAGAACATCTTCTCCTTCGTCTATAGGTGGAAGTGACAAATAGCCTATGACATTCTTGTCGAAGTTAAACCACAGGAGAAGATAGGGAGTAGGATCTTACTATATGATATATTTTGTCGACAAAGGATCAATTTGTTAATAAAATGATAATATATCTTTGATGATGATTTTTTGATCGGAGATCATCCACCTCCCTATAGTAGAGTAAATATAGAATGAGTACTTTTCAAGTCCTTCCCTCTATTCAAATATGAGGTTTACTAATTTATAGCAAGCAATAGTCATCCAAGGATGGGCCAATCCAAGATGTTAATGCTCACCAAATCTAGGGGTGATATGACCCACTTCTATCACTATATTCCAAACATAATATAATCTCATACCAATATTTGTATTTGTTAGGACTACTATCATTAGGAGGCGATTGATGAGGGCAACAATGTTAACATAACTTATGTCATTAGGAAGGTCGGGTAAGAATGAATGAAATGTAAATATTGAGCTTGTTTGGGATGTCAATGGGGAAGAAGGTGATATGATATTGATGTATATATACACAGCCGAAGGAGATTGGTAAACCATGGCATGACTGTTTGTGATTGAATATGAGGTTGTGGGAGATGAGGTGATGCCACTTCTTACCGATAGACTTAAACCTAGAGAGAGAGTCTAGCAAAAAAGTTGTGGGAGGATTTAATAGTAAGGGATGTTTTTAGAGATCCATGCTATTGCTATATCATGATCAACCATGTTTTTTTATGTATCTATTGAGTATGATTTATAAACAAAATAAAGTGCTAGAAATAAGTAAAATAATAAACAAGCATCAAAATAATAAATATAAGCCTATATAAAATATTACACCTTATGGATCTATTCACCTTATAGGATGACTGAAAATTCATCCTATAAAATAGAACCAAATTTGATTCAATACTCAATATTGGTGAGAAGGGCTACTCGCCATACCAACAATTCTATTGCCGTTGTGTACAAGATTGCAATGCCTATTGATGTCATTGACTGTAAGCTCTACATTTCTGCAGTCAATTATTCAGTGATGCATGGCAAGTATTTGACGGTCATGACAATTGGTTCAATGCTGCACCCTTATTTTGTGTATCTATTTTCTTAATCTTTGTGCATCTGCCTTCAATTGGTATTTTAACTTCTTTTATTTGGATCCTTCTTCACAGGTGCCACAATGCTGGACCTAATTGTCAAAAGTTGTGAATGGTTCCCTGTGATGGCACTCCAAAATGAAATCAAACTCTTACAAATTAGATTGAATAACTTTTCATCAATCTAAAATTGTGCATTGGTAAAGGTTAGAATTTTGTTCCACAAGAATGATAGTCAAGAGCGATTGTAAAAGAGCTTTTTGTTCTTCATTTTCCAAAAAAAATCAAAGAGAATTGATTATAAAAATTCATAGAATCGATGGTTTCGAAATCATATTTACTCATAAGAGATGGACACAATGGATATATTTTATCCCCATCATCACGTCTATTGAAGAATACTAAAATATTACTTCATAGGGTCTTAGTTATTTGTGAATGGAATAAGTTGAGGTCAAGTAAGCTTGACAAATTCCATTAGAAAGACTCTACTTCTTCAAGTGCCAAATATATAAGGATGAGTTCCACCAACAAGATAATAAGGCTACCCCACGACTTCTTATGTTACATCTTTTTTCTTTGAAGTGGATAAAAGTATAATTGACTTCCATCCAAATTCTGTCATGAGGGGGCATAAATCAGCAACTATTACCATCTCAAGCCACTCTTCCTCTCGTGTATCGATATCACTATTTCTTAGCAGACAACAGTACAGCGGCAAACTAAAAGCAGCTTCACCTAAATGTGTGCAACAGTTGTTGTGCTTGCAGATGTATATAAACTAAGATATATCCCAAGCATCATGGTTAAACATAGTGCTTTCTTGTGTGTGTGCCTTATTAAAAGTTACCACAGTAATTACGGCATCCTATGTTTCTATGGCGTGAGAGGCGCCTCCTTCGGCACCTGCACCGGGAATTTGTCGATCTCATCGATCCATGGATTCTTCTGAACATGGCTGACGGTCTTCAGAGCTCTCCAGACTGCGCTGTTGCACTTGAACCCTGACCCGAATGCAATCTGCCACACCCGGTCGTCCTTCCTGATCCGGCGTTTGGCCTCGCAATAGGAGAGCTCGTACCACAGTGAGCTACTGGAAGTATTGCCAAACCTGTAGAGTGTCATCCTCGACGGCTCCATGTGCCATGCGGTCAGGTGCAGGTTCTTCTCGAGCTCATCTAGCACGGCACGGCCGCCGGCGTGGATGCAGAAGTGCTCGAAGGCCAGCTTGAAGTCGGGAACGTAGCTATTGATCTTGAACTTGAAGACTTTCTTCATGATCACGGCCGCCAGGAAGAGGAGCTGCTCCGACATGGGGAGGACCAGTGGGCCGAGAGTCGTTATGTTCGCCTTCAGGGCGTCGCCGGCGACCGCCATGAGCTCCTTCGACAGGGCGATGCCGATCTTGCCGTCCGCGTCCTCCTCCTGCAAGACGCAGGAGTAGCTGCAGTCGTCGGCAGCTTTGTTGGCGCGCACGGTGTGCAGGAGCTGGTACTTGGACCGGCGGCGGTCGGAGCGGATGTTGGAGAGGAGAAGGGCGGCGGCTCCCACCCGGAAGAGGCTGTTGCTGAGGAGCATGGAGCGATTGTTGCCGAAGTAGGCGTTGAGGGTGATGTTCTCGGTGCTGACCACCAGCGCGTAGCTGTTTGGGTGCACCTGAAAACAGTACGGTTGAGATCAACAGAGATGGAACCTTCTCTAAACAATAGCAGATCCTAATCAAACAGGATACCATATATTCTACCAACAAGAATCCAATCTCCTGCGTCAGTTCATGGCCCACCGTGTCATTTTGAGGGATGAACAGTCAAACACCTAATGTAGATCATAACAGTAAGTATGAATTTGATCCTAATGATCAAATTTATAACTTGAACATGGTGAGATCTAAAAGGAGACTTTTGTGTCAAACTTTGACCTCTACGGGTCAAGATGAAGTAGGCGAGATCCTGAAAGGTCATTCAAAGGCTTAGATCTCCGTTAGATTCTTCTTCCTGCTCACTGACAGCTCTGGAGATGGACCGACTACTGCTCGTCCAGGTGTAGCAGTGCTGGGAATGGGAAGTCAATGACAAGTGCTTGGGGATCATTAAGTTCCCACTTCATTAGCCGGAACCAGTAACAACATCTACCCACCCACCTCCATTTACTCTCACCGTCTCCGCTGTTCTCTCTAGGGTAGCCCCAAACCCTCCCCGTCCCCTGCATGGCTTCCTGCTGTCACGCACCGTCCCTGCAGTAACTCGTGATAACAGGTGGGATGGCCCAGAGGTTGCTCTCGATTGTGGAGCCCATGGTCCCTGCAGTAAGCCGAGTTCTGAAAGGCTGAGGCAGTGTTGGATTGTGTTGGCCACATGGGATGATCAAACTCGGCATGGAATTCGTTTCTAGGAAGTGAGCGAGAGGATACATGTGAATGATATCTGATGAAATAATATAACATGGCTTATTTATGTTCTGAAACGTAAAGGACGTCCAGAGTCAGCGATTCCGCAGCAACCACGAGCACCTTGATATATGTGCTCCCACCTTGATTTAAATGAGATGGGTCTCGATTCAGAGCACCCGTGGGAGGTGAAATAATAGAGATCCAACAAGATTTAACAGACATATTAAGATAGAATTGGATCAGGTTGTAACAATAATTAAGTAGCAGGAAGAAGAAGAAGAAGATACCTGAAGGAGATTCTTTGCTAGGTCTATGGAGACCAGTCCGGCGCTGCAGCCCATTCCACCGAGGTTGTAGCTCATGACGTCGCCCCTTAGCTTGTACCGGTTCACGATCATGGCGGTGTAGGAGGGAGTGGGGTTGAAGGTGCTGCAGTTCACCACCAAGATCCTCACGTCCTTCGCCTTCAGCCCGGTCGTCCGGAACAGCTCGTCGACGGCGCCAAAGACGACCATCTCCGCCTCCTCCCTCGCCGTCTTGTGGCTCATGTTGATCGGCCGGCACAGCAAGGAGGCCGGGAAATAGGACGAGTCCCCGATCCCGCACCTCTCCAGCATCTTCCGCTGGAAGGCCACGGTGTCGCCGGTGAACGCCCCGCTGCTCTCGAACTGCTTTATGATCATACTCCGGGCGCCCATGTAAGCCTCGCTTGGCTTGTAGCAGTACATGTCCACTAAATAGACCGGCCTCGGCCGGCTCGTTACGTACACGGCGGCCATGGCGATGAGGAGGGTCGCACCGGCGACGATCGTCCGTACGTTAACCCAAGGCTGCTCCGCAAGCTCACGGAGATCACTCTGCATCGATATCGACAGGCGTGGAAGGTGAAGGACAAGCAAAGGGCCAAGGCAGAGATAGAGAGCATGAGAGATGACATGGTGGTAGAGGAGCTTCATGTGGGTAGGTTTCAGCATCTTCAAAGCTTCAATCTTTACAGCCATGGCCGGAGCTACTCAAACAAGCCTGCCAAATCCAATGCAAGGTGAGAAGATCAAGATACATGTATTTATAGGGGAGGAAGAGGGAGGGATTTGATTGTGAATACAGTGAAATGAAAGCTTGGGGGGGAAAAAAGAAGGATAAAGCACTTAAGAACTGTTCTCCTGTTCGAGACCTGTTGCATCCATTTGTTACATAAACCAATTTACCACCAATTATCCTCCCTAAAAATGTAGTTAGGGATGATAATTTCAGATGGGACAGTCCTCGACGCGAAGAACAAGATGGGATCAAGACATAATTTGTCAATAATCTAGTCCTAAAATTCAGCAAAGTTGATATTTTTTTTCAAGTAACAAAATCGATTACGATCTCAACAAGGCTCTACAAAAGAACATTGTGAAGGTCACTGTAAAAATTTGGAAAAAGAATTCCTCCGACAAAAATGACAGATTTTTCAAGACATAGGTTTTAGAGCAGTTCAAATTTATATGATTACATTCATGGAAAAAAATGCACTATGTATGTATATGTATAATACATTCAGTCAGACATATGTCGAATAAATTGTATAGAATGTTTCAGTCTGAACTCGGGTAATAAGTCATCCTTCACATTGGTAATTTGGTCATTTCATATGAGTAATTTTCTTCTGCCAAATCACGTAAATAGAACTAATGAATGCGCAAATGATAGATACATCTCATGTGTGGCTTTATTCTTATCTAAAGTCGCTTGCGAGGGGCTCTCATTGAGTGCACCAAACTGTTGGTGAACAGTGGCTTACTGTGATCCTTCACCTACCCCGAAGGCAGGCCAGATCAATACCCGGGTTTGTTCTCTTAGTAGCAAAATGGCCGAGTTCTACGGCCACCGAAACAAGGTGAAAAGGACGAGAGAATAAGCTTGTGTCATGTCAATTTGGTGCCCACCCATGTACTAAGTTTGAAGTGCCGTTTTGCATGCATTTGGAGTGAATGGAAACTCACGTAAAAAAGAACATATTTATGTAGATAACATGTGTTATTTCCTAATTGGTACTTTAGTTGTGAGATCCATGAATTGGTGGACTAGCTAATCGGTTGCTTGCTTCATTTTAAGGTATGGAAAACAATGTATTCAATCAAGTTGCTCACGGAGACGGTGCATGGCCAGTTTCGTTCCCATCTTCTTCTTCTCCTCCTCCTCCTTAGCATCACCGTGGCACGACAGGGATTTTAATTAAGGATGCAATCCATTGTACCTTGCCATCTTATACCATTCTCCTCTACGACTTAATCTATCAACCGAAAAGACGCGTAGCGATTTTTTTTCTTCTTTTTAATTATTAATATGTAGTTAGAAATTTAAGGATGAGAGTAATCAGAAACATCTGAATTGGATGGCGATGTTGTGTGTGGAAGAAAGTGGAACGGAAAAATAGTATGATGAGAAGAGTGGAATAAATAGGACGCGGCAAGAATGGACTCAGCGTGCACTACACTGCCAACACATTCCCTAGCAAGTTATTAGGCTCATTTACTTCCATTGATTGCATGTTCAGTCCACCAACGTCACAAGCAACGACGATTCGGTAGGAATGAGGGCAATCAACCTTTGTGGTCCTTCTCCATCTTTTTCTATTGGGAATTTGGTTATGCCATTCCATCTCATGGATATGATTCTGCAAACATTTATGGGACTCGTTTGGGATGGTAGAAGGTTTTTTTGTTTTTTTTTTTTTGTGGTACTTAAGTCGATATGATCACTTAAATTGGATCCAAATATCCTTTTATTGGGTTTACTGGATACAAAATAAACCAATAAGATTTTAAGTATATGAATAGTTAATTGAACTCGAGCATTCTATCCATTCTCATTCCTAATAGTAAATAAAGATCATCAAAGTGCTTAAAATAGTTATTTGCTCAACAATACTTTATAGATTTGAGCATAGGATGAAATAATATATATATATATATATATATATATATATATATATATATATATATATATATATATATATATATATATATATATATATATATATATATATATATATATATATATATATATATATATATATATATATATATATATAATTATATCCTTGAGATGAGAGTAGAAGGCGGATATGTGAAATTATTATGAAATGTACATAAATCGTTGGAAGATAAAATAAGAAAAAAATTGTAGATATCATATTAGACAATATGAAATAGCTATTAGTGGCATGAGGATAGATAGAAGAAGATCTTAGAAATTATAAATAAACATTTAGCTACCCTTGATTTGGCTAAGAATATGATTTTTTTTAGGTAGTTTAATGAGGGGAAAAGATTAATCTAAAATAGTCAAAAACATTATGATTTTATTGTTGTAAATGAAGATCAGGGTTGGCATTTTTTAGGGTATGGAAATCACCTATTCCACATACTTAAATTGAGTTCAGATATCCGTTAATAGATTTAAATTTAGGTGGTAAATCGTTCTTCACGTTATGTTGAGGCTCACGTAAAATTCACAATTACTCCACCGGGTGTCATCGCTACTGGCTATTGACTTTTAAAGGAGTATCTTTGAAATTTTCTTCAGGGGTTGACCCACGTAAAAGTCGTCAGATTCATGTCATAATAAACATTTATGAGAATAATCAGCTCAATTTATAATCTGAATTAGTTAACATTTGATGCAACAATTGATTCCAAGGTCCACCGCCTCAACTTAATAGATGTGATGATAGTTTATATATTGTTTCATACACCTCTTTAATTGACATGATATGGTGATCGACAATTTGATGTCCTTGAAAGGGATTTGTCTTAAAGTGTTGTCTTTTTATTTCTATACATTGGATACCAAATATAGTAAAAGTGAACTCCAAATGAACCACTACGATTGATCTTTGGATGAATCATCCAATGCTCTAGAGGAGTATGCAAAGATATTAATGGCATGGTATTATTGATTGTACTTATTTCAAATGAATACATTTCTACATAAGCACAACTCGTTTGTACCATCTATCAACCTCTTATTTACTAATAGTCGTGTGTATAATATCTGTGAATCAACTATAATTAATCTATTTGTTAAGATATCTTAGTGGTTATTATATTATTATACTATTGATAGATTTTATGTTGGAGTCTGCGTGAGATTGTCTTATAAGCTGTTTAATATAATGAATAAAAATTATTTTTTAAAAAAATAAAATAATTAACTAAATTAAAAGCTAATATCATAGTGAAATTGCACCACCTCAACTTGAATATCATAGTGAACGCTGCTGCCTCTCGGTAGAACACATAGTACATTAACGGAGGATGTTAGTACAAAGAGTTGATTGTCATTAAGGAAGAAGTTCGAGTTGTATTGCATGAAAGAATCCAGCAGATTAAAATTGAAATGCATACTACTGTGCTGATCAAGATTTCAACCAAAAAAAATATACATATATCTCCCCTTAATTTCATTAAAAACTGTGTTCGAGATATCCTTACATTTAAATCTCAAGGATTAGACATTGTCATTAAGGTTCAAAATTTTTCCTGTATCAAATCATAGTTTCATGCAGGTGGAGTCTAATATAGGAGTGAGTTCACATGTTGATGTGTTATATGGTCTGATAACTTTTTTCTACTAAGGTCACTCGTTATATCGAATAATACAGTTTTAATACTATTTGATAAGATAACCGATCCATTAATTTCTTTCGGTTTGAATCATTTATGAAAGTATTTTTAACATAAGTTAATAATAGTATAAAGTAATATTATTACGATTCAATATGATAGAATAATTGATCTATTAATTTCATGTTTAGCTTGCACCTAAGGGTTTGGCACTTAATAAGGTTTACAAATAATTTTGAATTAAACCACAACATAATGTATGCGAAGACTAATCTAATGATGACTTGACATTTTGACATATCATATGATCCTCGTGAATATTGTTTTCCTAAAACCTTTCATCGTACCTAATAATAGATTGATTGTGATACCATTCGACCTGATTTAATTTAATGAGAATTGTTGAACCTAATCACTTGATCAAAATATTTAGGCCTAACTTAATAGGTCTATATTCACGAAACCTTTATAAATCACAATATAGTTTTTCTACAAATGAAAACTTCACCCATCAATGAAAAATCAAATTCAATAAAAATATTATAAAACAATTCTAGCTTTCTATTTAAGAAGCATGCAATTTTGTACTGTGTGGATATCAGCTGGTAGGTGTATTTAATGCCCATATTGATGAGTGGGTGAGACATGTCACTGTGTGTTGCTCTTGATCATTATCTTCATTTTAACGCAAAAAATTATCTTCATTTTAACGCAAGAAATGTCAAGTAGACTGTTCCCGTTCTATCAAGCAGCAGCATTGGCCCCTCTGTTTGTTGCGTCACCTTTGTATCATATGTTTTTTAATGCTTAGGAGCAGCAAAAAACAAAGAGAGAAAATTCTTAATCGTTATTAGAGTTAGATCGGAATCAATTATAAAAATATTTTCATAATATAGTGAAAGATTATTAGGACAAAACAAACAGGTTGAGGAACGAGAGAGAATAAACAATTTTTTTGTTTAATCCTTAAAATAAAAATTCAAATGTTCCTGAGAGAAAATTAAATATCTTTAATAATAAATAAAGAATTGATGACATTTTGATCTTTTTATGGTACGAATGAATCAGATAGGTCAAGCATTTAGTTTCCATGCTCTTCCAATTTAGATTTAATAATTATGCTTCCGTGTAGTGTTAAAAGATGATAAATTAAAATAATTTGTAGAAAATAAAATAATAAAGTAAAAATATAAGAAAAAGACACTCAAAGAAGTAAATATTATTGGGTGATTTTCCAGGAAATTTTTTATTTTTATTATCAAAAGATGCATCTTTTTCATATTTCCTAAGGGACGCCCCATTTTATTATAATCCCTTAAATGTTCTCCTAACAAGATAAAATAGTACTTGTTGAGTACATCTTATGGAGTAATTCATAGGTGTTCCAATCCATTTTTCAGTTCTAATATTTTTGAATTAGTTTATAATATTTTTTTGTGGAGGTACCAAAAATACTGTAAAAAAATATATGGTAACCAAGATAGAAGTCTCCCAATTTGATTGTAATTATTCCTAAACTAATAGCAATACCTATTTGAAATTTTTTTTTTTATTTGAGTCGGGTTGTATTACGTCTTGAGTTCAATAACATCAGTTATAATGTTTTTTTTGAATGATGAGTTTATAGTATTTTAGTAGAGGTGTCAAAAATATTCTTAGCCTTTTTAAAACTATTATAATTGATATAGTAACTGTTCTAATCGAAATCAACACTAAGAGGGTGGGTGAATTAGTGCTATTAAAAAACTTCGACGATTTAGAAAAATCATTTCGATAAAGCCCATATTGGAAATGATATTAAAAGTATACTTCACTTCAAGTAAGTGTAATAAGTAATTAAAACAAAAAACAATAGTAATGAATAGTAGAAAGAGAGTGCACACCAAATTTAAAGTGGTTCGGTCGACTTACGTCCACTCTCGATTTCTTCTCCGTCGAGGCCACTAGCTTCCACTATTGATCTTCTTTCAATATGCGAAGAACAACTATACTCTTACAACCCTTTTCCTTTTTTTACAGATTCAAGAGAAAACCTTTACAAGCCACTCACCTCTCTCTTAAACTAAAACCGAAACTTAGAGCTAGAGGAGAATTCTTAAGGAATTATAATAGAGTTTTCATACTATTTTTATTCAAGTTTTTGTCTAAATCGAGCAGGGATAAGTAGGGTATTTATAGGCCCCAAATAGATTCAAATTTGGAGTCAAAATAATCTCATCCCGAGTCTTTGGGGTACTAGTGGTACCACCGCTAGTACTTGGCGGTACCACTGCTTGTCAGACTAACAATTGGCGATATCATCGTCTATCAGTCTAACACTTACACTACGTAGTACCAGTACCTGATATAGTCTAGGAGACTATGTCTAGGCGGTACCACCGCCCAGTTTGGCTAGCGATACCACCACCCAATCTGGTGGTGCCACCACCTAGCCTTTTTATAGGTGACCGAATAGGCCTTCCACTTGGTTCAAAACAACCCCAACTCAAGCTCAATGGGACCCTAATTGAGTTGTCATGGTTACACCCAAAAACCGACTCAATTAAACTCTAAACTTCAACTAAGGCTTAATTACAATCATGAAGCCTATATTATTCGGCATGTAATTGGTACATCTGGTACTTAGTTCGATCCTTGGGCATGTCGTCCTCTCATTCGACGTATTGCCCAATCAGCATATTGTCTTCCCACAACACCCGATCATCTTAGCACAATGCCCGATTCTTTTGGCCCGATGCTCGAACTCATGGCACAAAGTCTTTCCTCCGACACATCGACCACTCATCCGACATAATGCTCTCCGACCCAATGTTAGATTCTGCTTTCATGATTCAACTCCACAATTAAAGTTTTTCCTACGTCACTTATCTTAAATGCATATTAGTTCATAATTTCATCAATTGATTTCATAATTAAAATATGAAATTCAACAATCTCTTCTTTTTTATAATGACAATCAATTAATGATAGAGTTTAAACTAATCTCCCCATATCAATATATCATATTGAAATAAAGTATCATTCAAATAAATAATAACCTTCTAATCCAAGTTGAAATAATTTTAATCATGAATCGTATCATATACAATACATCATATACATCATAATAATAAAATGATGAGTATTGCATATACATCATCATAATAAAATCATGAGTATTACATACATAATCATAATTTCAAAACATCAAAGTGTATTGTACCATGCATGATTCAAATTTTAAATCATCATAGCTTCTCTCCCTTTGTCATCAACAAAAAGGAGAAAAATGCAACTAGTAAGTTTTACAAGATAGTAAATTAGCAAATTTTATATCATTTTAGAATATGCAAGCTAACAAGTTTTAGAGATATGCAAGTTTAACAATTTTGCTTCTCTTGAGATGTGAAAGCTAGTAGTTCTTGCTTCTCTTTTAAGATATGCAAGTTAGCAATTATTTACTTCTCTTGATATGTACAAGCTTAGCAATTTTGCTTTTTTTTTACGATGTGCAAGCTAGCAAGTTTTTCTCTTTGAAATGTGCAAACTAGCAATAATTTCTCCCCCTTCGTTATTATAAAAAAGAATGAAAGAATATAATGTTGTAATTCTTTTCTCTTTATATCAATTTTCAAATCATGACAAAGATAAATAACAAAGATAAATTTACATCAATATTTCAATCATAAAAAATGAAAGATCAAGTCATGAATAATAAAAGACCATGTATCATTTTTGACAAATCTCTTCTTTTGTAAATAGAAGGAATGATAAGAAATGATCTTGATTCAAAAAGAAAACTCGAGTTATAAAAATCGAGAAATCAAAATCATAATCCAAAAAAATATAAGAAGAATTTATATATTTAGGATATTTAATATGTCTAAGTTTAACATTCAAGCTAGCACTTTTTGCTTCTTTCTTACAATGAGCAAACTAACAATTTTTCTCTCCCCCTTTTGCCATCAAAAAGAAGAAAAAAATATAATGATACAATTTTTTCTTTTACATCAATGTTCAAATTATAACATAAGATATACAAACATAAATACAAATTGGTCATATGAAAATCATGATATAAAAGATGTTAATATGAAAGATCAAGCCATGAATATCAAAAGACATAATTTATTTTGACAAATCTCCTCTTAAATAAAAAGAAATCTTAGGAGATCAAATAGTAAAAAATCTTCAAAAAAATTTGAAGTCATGAATTCCGGGAAATCAAGAGAAAAATCATGATTCATTTGGATAAATATTTTCTTTAATAAAATACAAGAATCATACGAGAATAAAGAGTAAAAGATCTTAATTCATATAAAGAGAATCTCAAGTTATAATTCCGAGAATTCAATATCATGATTTCGATAAAACTCATTCAAATTTAAATAATCAAAATCACTTTCAAGAGATTCAAAATGATATAAATAGATTTATTAATCTTTTATTGAAAAATCAATAAGATAGAGATAGAAAAATTTTCAAGAATCCTTTTTATGTGTTTCAATTATGTGATTTATTTCATACAAGCATGCCTTTGTCTTTTATGCCAAATTATCATCATTTAAAACCAAAAAAGTAAATTTCATCATGACAAAGATCAATAGTATGACACATTAAAAAATAAAATATCTTTAATCAAAAGATTTGTTAATAATTCTAATTATAATGGTCTTTTCTTTATTATTTCGGCAAGTGAGATTTGAAAAGTGTGTTTGATCTACGGTCATAAATCTTGAGCATATACTGTCAAGATATCATTTTTGCTCTTAGCTTTCGATTGTAGATATTTCTACAAAAAGGGTCGGTTTGTTCTAGATACCCTTTTAGCTTTGGGTCTCTCATTGTTAGATTTATCTATCTTAATTTTTGCAAAAGGTCATTTATGATTGTTTTAGGAACCCAAACTAATTTGTGTAGACTATAATTTTTAAATAAACATCTATAGGAATAATGTCCAAATATATCAAAAAATTACATTTATTCCTGGGTGAAAAATATAATGTGGGTCCTTTAACAAATGTGGTTGGCTTTTGTTGAGTGTTATTACTCACAAAGCCGATTTCTTCTTTTCTATGAATATAACTCTTATTAGCAAGAATCATGTTTAAAGATTTACTACTAATTTTAAATTTTCTAATATTTATTTTAGTAATAATTTTTTTCGCATGAATCTAATTCTTTACATTGAGTGTAAAAGGTTAATATGTAATTATCATGATCATTTTTAAATTTTTTTTAAATTCACTAGAAAGAGAAGAATGATCTTTTTTTAACAATTTATAATTTTTACCAATTAATTTAAATTCATCAAATAAATCATGGAAAGCATCAAGCAATTCATTGTAAGGTAAAGGAGTTTTGGTTGAGTCATTTACTTTGTTGTCAAGAGCCATTAAGACGTAGTTCACCACTTCATCTTTATCGGTTTGCTCATCATCTTCGGATGTGGTTGATTCATCCCATGTCGCCTTGAATACTTTTATTTTCTTTGGTAGTCATTTCTTTTTAAGTTTGTTTTTGTTCTTAAATCCTTGTTTTAAGAACTTTTTAAGCTTTATTGTTAAGAGTTCAAAGTCATCATCACTTTAACTCTATTTGTGCCTTTAAAGATGAAGTATGGTGTGATATTGCTCCTATAGACACTTGTCATTTGTTGTTGGGAAGACCTTGGCGTTATGATAGAAGAGTGTTGTATAATGGCTACAAACATACTTATTCTTTTAAGATGAATGAAAAGAAAATTATCTTAGCTCCATTACAACCTTCCGAAATCAGCGCACTAAAGAAGGAAGTTTGCGCTTTTATGTCCTATGGTCAGTGCAAAGGAGAATTAGAAAAGGGTGGTCGTGTTATGACTCTAGTGGTAGTAGAGGAGAATGAACAACATAAGGAGACACTGGCAATCATAAAATCAATCCTAGAGAAATTTCAAGATGTAATACCAGAAGAGATTCCACATGGCCTTCCATCTTTGAGAAACATCCAGCATCACATTGATCTTATTCCAAGGGTTATTCTACCTAATAAAGCAGCATACAGAATAAGCCCTAAGGAGCATGAAGAACTTCAAAGGTAAGTTGATGAATTGGTGAAAAAGGGGTTAATTTGGGAGAGAATGAGTCCTTGTGCGGTTCCAGCCTTATTAGTGCCTAAGAAGGATGGTTCTTGGAGAACGTGTGTGAACAGTCGCACCATCAATAAAATCACAGTGGACTATCATTTTCCTATTCCAAGGTTAGATGATTTATTTAATAATTATGTGGTGCTTCGATTTTCTCTAAAATTGATTTGAAGAGTGGCTATCACTAAATAAGAATGAGGCCCGGAGATGAGTGGAAAACAATATTTAAAACTAGAGAAGGCTTATATGAATGGTTGGTTATGCCATTTGGGCTATCTAATGCTCCTAGTACTTTCATGAGATTTATAAATCATATACTCAAGCCATATATTGAAATATTTATTGTAGTTTACTTTGACGATATATTAGTGTACAACAAGAGCAAAGAGGAGAATATGAATCATCTGAAAGAGATCTTTCTCATTTTGAGGTAGCAAAAGCTTTATGCTAATCTTAAGAAGTGTGATTTCTTTACTTCTAGTGTTATGTTTTTGGGGTATGTTGTTTCAAAAGATGGAATCATGATGGATCAAAGTAAGATAGAAGTTATTCTCAATTAGCCAACACCTGCTTCATTGCATGATGTAAGGAGTTTCCATGGCTTAACTTCTTTTTATAGAAGATTCATCAAAGGTTTCAGCTCTATTGTCACTTTAATCACCGAATGTTTGAAACGTGATAAATTCAAATGGACTAGTGAGGCTAATGATGCTTTTGAGCTTTTAAAAAGAAAGGTAACCGAAGCTCCTATCTTAGTTCTACCAAATTTTGACAATGTGTTTGAAGTTGAATGTGATGTATCTAATATGGTAATTGGTGCTGTTTTAAATAAAGACGGAAAGCCCATTACATTTTTTAGTAAAAAATTTGAATGATATAAGAAAGAAATATTCTACTTATGACAATGAGTTTTATGCAATTTATCGAGCTTTGTGTCATTGGAGTCAATATCTTCTTGTCAAGCCATTTGTCCTATATTCTGATCATGAGGTATTAAAGTTAATTAATCACCAGCACAAGCTAAACAAGAGGCATGTAGCTTGGGTGGAGTTTTTACAATCTTATAACTTTATAATCAAGCACAAATCTGGCGTTCAAAATGTAGTTGATGACAGAATTGTACAAATCTAGATCAGAAAGCATTCTTTATTATCAGCAATGAAAGTCAAAGTGGTTGGATTTGAAACATTCAAAGATCTTTATGAGAATGATGTGGATTTTAGCTCAATATGGCATAATTGCAAATCATGTTCCTTTCAATAATTTTCTATCTTTGATGGTTTTCTTTTTCGAGCTAATGTTTTATGTGTTCCATCTTGTTCTTTGAGACAAGTAATTCTAGCTGAAGCTCATGGTAGTGTTTTGGGTGAATATTTCGGTAGAGACAAGACTCTAGCTCTTATTCAATCAAACTTCTATTGGCCAAAGATGTTTAGAGATATAGAGAGACATATAAAGTAATGCCAAGTATGTCATTTGGCAAAAATAAGAAGTCAAAATTCTGGATTGTACACTCCATTGCCTGTGTCAAATACTCCATGGGAGGATATGAGTCTTGATTTCATTTTGGGACTGCCAAGAACTCAAAGGAACAAGGATTCTATCATGGTTGTTGTTGACAGATTTTCAAAAATATCTCACTTTGTTTCCTACAATAAATCGAATGATGCATCTCATCTTGCTAATCTATATTTTAATGAGATTGTTAAATTATATGGTATTCCAAGAACTATGGTGTCTGATCGAGATTCAAAATTTCTTAGTCATTTTTAGAGAATTCTTTGGAGGAAGTTGGGTACTTCTTTGAATTTCAGCAGCTCGCATCATTCACAAACCAATGGGCAAACTGAGGTAATGAACAGAAGCTTTGGAAATTTGCTTAAAAGCTATTCTGGCAAGAATATTAAGCAGTGGGATCTCATTCTTCCACAAATTGAGTTTGTCTATAATCGTTCTATCCATCATAGTATTGATAAGAGTCCTTTTGAGATTATTTATGATGCTAATCCTACTGGTCCTTTGGACTTCGTCCCTCATTCGACAACTAAGCAACTTAGTGGAGATGCTGCTGAGAGAGCAAAGCAGCTAAAAAAGCTACATGAGGGTGTTAAAGCAAATATAGAAAAGCAAAATGAGAGGTACATGGAAGCTACCAATAAACATAAAAAACATATGGAGTTTAATGTTGGTGATTTAGTCTGGATTCATCTAAGGAAGAAGAGGTTTCCACCCGGCAAATTTGGAAAATTGAAACAGAAGGCTGATGGTCCATTCAAAGTGCTTAAGAGAATGGGCAAAAAGCTTATAAGATCGAGCTACTTGAAGATTACAAAGTATCCCCAACATTTAATATTACTGATTTAAGTCTTTTTCATAATTAAGTTGATGAAACAAACAAGGACTTGAGGACAAGTCTTTTTCAACCAGGGGAGATTAACATGGGAGTGTCTAATTTACTACAATCTGCTAATATAAACCTTTCTAATGCTATAGTATTTTTTTCAGCCAACAATATTGCCTCTTAGTCTTTAAATCAGCCCACTCAAACATAATAGCTCTATAACATATTCCCTACACAAAGCTAAAGTTGTTTCAATGTGCTTTCTTCATAACTAAGAAATACATTAAAGGAGTTGGTTAGCAGCTATAAAACACTTAATTTCAAAATTTCCTATGCATGAAGGATTTTTTCATGCACTAGTGTTTATTCTGGTGTTTAGAGTTTAGAAATAACTTTAGAAACTAATGATATTGGTAGAAGCTCTCTTGGAGTGCTCTCTTGAACTCTGTATCTCTTGGATGCGTCCTTAAGTGGTGAGTCTTTTACTTTCAGTTCTGTATCTTTATTTATTATCCTTAGGGTAGTGATCTTTCTATATCCCTTTGTGATTTTAAACTTGGTGGTGAGCTATTTTTTATTTTTACCAAAATTGCTTCAAGAGTTTGCTCCTTTTCTATTTAGAAAACTCATTCTAGCAAATACAATTGTGCTGTCGACGTTCCTTCATGTGTTCGCTCCTTTTCTATATGGAAAACTCATTCCGGTAAATACGATTGTACTGTCATCTTTTCTTGTGAGTTCATTCATTTTTTATCCAAAAAAACTATGCAGACAGTTTCCTTTCGAAATCAGATCTGCATTTTGCCCTCCTCAGTATCAAACATGTTCCACTCCGGTCTAATATTAATTCTTTCTATTTTAATTGTCTCTTCATGATTGAAGCTAGTCCTACGTTATTCAAAATGCAGATTAGATCATAAACTATATTAATTGATTTCATCATCAAAATCCGAGATTCAATACTTATATGATGAAATTGATAAAAACCTTTATATATAATAAATACTACGGTATATTTTTAGTTCTAAACTAATTTATATTTATAAGCTTAAGATGACTCTCTATAGGTTAAAGTAAGCTCTCAAAGCATGACATGAAAAAATTACTCAATACATATATTTTTATATGATTATTTTTCTTTTTATTCAAATACTAGCTTATTTGTTAAAAGTCAAAGAAGCCTACATATTATTATTCTTCTATATGTGGATGATAAGATCATCATCGATAATAATGAAATAAAGATTTTAAAGTTTTGTTATTATTTTTTTCTTTGGTTGAAATGAAAGTCTTAGTTTGGAGATGATGAATATAAAAAACATATATTTATCTCTCAAACAAGCTATGTAGAGAAAATTATTGAAAGGTTTAAATTACTGATGTAAATATAAAACTAAGTTGTAATGATGGCAAGGTTTTTTTTTTTTACTCTCGACCTTTTCATATTTTTATTGGTAGTCTTATCTACTTAACAATTATAATATCAAATATTACATTTTCAATTGGTCTTGTAAGTCATTTTATAAAATTTTCAAGGAAGACACATCTTGATGCAAAAAAAAAAAGAATTTTAAAATATGTGAATTCTACCTTGATTTGTGAATTCTAACTATTCTCATTAAATTTCTTCATTTATTATGTAATTGTTCTTACATTAAATTTCTTCATTCATTGTAGTCCAAATGTTTTTGGATATTATGAAGGTTGGTGGTAATGAAGAAAAATATTCTTGATAGTAGAATGTCTATATATAAATGAGTTTTTAGTCATTGAACTTCATCTCTATTTTAAGAATTTTTTTTACCATTTAAAATGAGAGTTGTGAGCCAAGAAGTGTCAAAATACTAAGAGAAATGATTAGCAAAATTATTAATAATAGTAGTAGGTGGTATGTAATTTCCATATTAGTAATTTCTACATTAGTTCTTTATGTTTCTACTTTAGTATTTTAAAAACATATTTAGGTCTTAAATAGTCTTACATTTGGTATCAAAACTAAATTAACCTCTACCTTGACATGAAATAATTTAAATTTTTTATTTTTTATACCATGAATATAGTTTGATTTGGATTTTTCTTTTGGAATTTTTTATGCTTTTTTGGTGTTGAAAATTACGAGGATATAAGATTTCTAGTATTTTGAGTGAAATGAAACATTCATTTTGGTAAAATGCTCAATATTCTTAATGAATATTTTGTTATATTTATATTAATTCATGCTTATGAGTCAATTTTATGTATATATATATATATATATA